>CM076652.1:8253276-8300665 GCA_038496675.1 Rachycentron canadum
ATATATATATATATATATATATATATATATATATATATATATATATATATATATATATACATATATATTGTGTGCAAAATTGACTTATTTCACTGTACTCAATAAAAAAGGGAAATTTGTCCTGATTACCGGAAAAAAAAAAATTGGGAATGGTCACTTTACTGTGGAGGAACATGGATTATCAGGGGTTTACTAAGTCATGCTCAATACCACAGAACACCACAATCAGCACATTCAGGACAGTCTTGAGCCCTGAGTCTGACCAATATATCAGGTACATCTGTAACCAGTGTCTACAATTATGTCTGCCAGAGAGTAACAGAGGTTGTGACTACAGTTAAAATTCAAAAGAGGACAATACTCAGTGAAAGCATTTGCACACTGAAGTGAGGTAGTCTCAGATCATAATCTTGAGTGTTGTAGATGATTTCATGTGTTTGACATGACATGTTTTCCAAGTTCAAAGTTGGTAGTAAATATTATTTTGCATTAAGTAACAGAGTGAAAAATGTCTCTACCATTTAAGTTTTTAATTTAAAAAAAATACAGTAATTTACCATGTATGTGTGAATGTCTGTAGCGTCAGCTTTCTTTTAACTTAACACACAACAGGTTTATTCAGGGCTTGATTTAACTGCTCATCGCGCCTTAACATAATGGCAAGTGCGTTTTCATTGGCTAGGGTAGTTTGACGTCACGTTGGACACGGCGGAATAAGCCGACAACCCACGAAGCCTCGCGATAGCCTCCGGTTTCTTAGCAACCAGTGTGTTTGCGACTTAACTCCGAGGTGTGTCTCAGTAAGAGCTGGGGTCCGTTTTAACGAGAAGTGTAACAAACACTAAAACTACAGTCACGATGCTTCACGTTGAATTACTCCCTGACCGCTTGGCGAGGGCGAGTCTGCAGAGGCGTCGCAACGGAGAGACGGAAAGACGAGGGCGGATTTTTAATGACAAAGTCAGGACCATCGGGGTAAGTGGCTAATTGTTTCGCCCAATGGCGCTAGCAGCGGATGCTAACATGTAGCCTAGCTCTAGTGTTGAAACAAACGACAGACTTTTCTGCTGCTGCTGCTGTTTGACAGGTTGATAAGGAAGCCCTGGACATGCAGGTGAAAGAGAAGAAGAAACAAGACGAAGCAGAAGAGGAGGAACAAAACGCGTGTGGTGAGTTAAAGGTCGCCCCCTAGTGTTAACCGACTTCGTTGTTTTTATCAGTGAACATAACAGTATAACACCAGAGGGAGGTCCCCATTTTGGGCATCTCTATACCCATGCATTACCACCTATACTTCTGGTTATTCGTAATTTCTGATGAAGTCCCTTGTGATATGTGTGTGGGGTTGTGTTTTATCTCTGCACAGATGCTGATATGAGCCATAATAGCAAAGTAGCTTGCATTCTCCATAACAGAGAAGTGAAGAAGAAACGGGCCATGGAAAAGGACATTGTCAACTACCGACATCAGTACCAGCAGCCTTGGAGCCAGCGAGAGTACGACCTGAATGACCCAGACCGCTGCAGAAAAACAGAAAAAGAGGATGCGCAGATGATGCCCCCAGGCCTAGTGGGCGAGGACCTGGAAAGTAAGAACCGAATGCAGAGACAAAGGGAGCAGCTCAGAGGGTGGCTCCTCCAGCAGCAGAGTGAGCGGGCTGCAGAAAGGCATCAACGAAAGTTGGAGGGTAGGTTTGTCTGATCCCACACAGGCTTTGCACCTCCAGGTCAGAAACACAAAAAATAAACTCACTTTAACCCTCTCTACTGTACTTCAGAGCAGCACTACGACCAAAGCAGAGTAGAGATGGACCACAAAGCTCTACAGCTTCAGAGACTTGAGAAGGAGAGGAGAAAAGCTGAAGCCATTGCAACTAAAGAGTATAATCTGGCCATGGTAAATCATCCCCATAATTGGTACATGGATGTAGATATATTTTAACTGCATGATTAATGTATGTTCCACCAATCATGTGGTGTTAAAGACAACCCAACTGACTTTTCTATCTATCTCACCCTCTCTGTGTATTTGGGCAAAGACTAAAGAGAAGTGTCACAGGGAACAGAACAGAGCAGACAACCTGAACCAAATGCAAGGACAGCTGACAGGTATAGATGTCAAACCTGACCCGGGCATGGTGGGAGTACTTGGCCTCTCCCCCAGCAGTAGCAGGAGAGCCCCCCCAGAGAGTCTGCAGCAGGTCGTTGAGTTCCAGAAGTATCAAATAGATGAGAGAAAGGTAAAACAGGAAAAAATGACACCCAAAACACGTGCTCTTTGTGATTGTGTAAAAAGCAATCCGTAGAGACCTGTTTACTGATCACCTGTCACCTGTGCATCTGCAGAGGATAGAATTTGAGAAGAAGCAAGAAGAGAAGCTGGATGATAGCGCTCGCTTCGCCTCGGCTCGTATGGCTCTGCTTATAGAGAGGCAGCAGGCAAAACTGAACAAGCAGCTGAGACGACACCTGGACAGCACTAATGCCAAAATGGCCGAAACACACAAGTGAGTGAGATTTAGAAAACACAAATACAGAAACTATTACTAACACAAAATATATTCACTATGGTTTAAACTGTTTTCATTTTAAAGGAAACCAGACATTGAAAGAGGATACATCGATGACAGCTTCTTCTCCAAATTCAACACCTCCAGCAGATGATAGCTGACTCACTCAGTTTAGTGGAGGGGTATTGACAACATGATAAGAACAAAAAATAAATTGAGTCAAGCAGCAGTTTGTGTTTTATTTCACACATGATTCACATCATATAAATATATCTGGATGATACTGGCAATTGAAAATATCAAATCAAAAAATAGCAAGCAGACATATATTTGTTTCTTAGGCAATTTTTTCTTTTCTTCAATTTCTTAAAATGTGCTGTCATAAGCAAATGCCAACTATGCTCCTTTATACACCCCTGAGGGCTAAAAATAATACAATAAAATAATGTTTTACTGGTCATAAAACAATGTAAAAAGGTACATTGGTACTAAACGGTCCACAACATTTGACATCCATTTCAACAAACAAACTATTACAAATCAAACACACAACAGAGAAATTGAACAGCATTTGGCAGCTCAACAAGGTAACAGTACTGGCTGGAACTGCAACTGTCCCACAAAAACCGAGGCAAACCTCAATCTTTAAGTGCAAATACATAGAATATTCTTAATAAAAGCAGACAAAACAAAATGCCCTTGATTGAAGGTGTTTCATATCAAATACCTCTTCAAGTAATAACCCTAAATTTCATGTAACAAAGCTCAGGCCTGTTTCACACAACATATTGAAATTCATCTTTGAGTTTACAATTCACCATCAAGGCATTCCCTTCTCATAATAAACATGAAGTCAAGCATGAGGATTGCTCAGCAGACAATGATTTAAAAGATGCTATGGTTTTCTTTCTAAAAGTCGTTTTCAGAAACAAATTTATCCCATTTTTTCTGCCACAGAGCCAAGGCTTCCTCTTGTTGCTTTGGAGTTAGAGAACTGTACCTGAAATCCAGACAGGGAGATGTCAGAGAGCGGTTTCCATGTAAAATTGGTAAAAGATATTTCAGCTGAAACTTTACCTAATAGAGTTCTTGGACAACTCTTTGAGGGAGCCTATGTTGGATCTAAGGCCACCAAAGCCCACAAAAGCTTCATAGAAGTCATAAGAGAGGCCAGTTGAACCAAACATGGCAGGATCATCAGAACTGATGACCATTGGATGGTTTTCTGACATCAGAATAGCTGCAGGATGGTTTCGTAAATCATTTACCAGCTTCAAAATCTGAATGAGGACACGAAAGGAGATATTTGTTTGTAAGGCGCACGATCAATTCAGTTTCATGAAGTAACACACTTGTAGCTGGAGAGGTATTTTTATTGTAAAGCATTGTTCACAAGATGCACCTGATTGGAGATGGGGCAAACTTCCACAGCCACCTCTCTCTTCCTGGATAGGTTTTTGGCCACCGGGTGGCGAAGCAGAGCAAAACCATGACCAATGCGTGAAGTGTTAAATAAAATAGCGTCCAACAAGTTCTGGTCGACGTCTGTGCCCTCGAGATCTTCATGTGTGAGAGAGAAAACAAAATGCTGTTATTCTGTATGATGTTATAATAAATAGAGATTTATGTTTTAAACTGGCTCTCCTCTTGGTAAATCTTTACCAAGAATTCACTCTTTGTTTTTGCTGCAAAAAAGAACAAGAAGATACTGTAACATCTCTGACAGTTCTAGTATGTACAAGTTGGTTTCCATAATACACAAACAATGTGACATAAGCTACTTTCTTTTCTCATGCTCAAGCATTTAATTTGTTTATGTAACTCTAATCATAGAGTGTGTCATAAATAAAATATTCAAACACTAAAATGGAGATTGTCCTTCAAATTTTTTGGGAACTTATTGGGATTGTAAAAAAAATCTTTAATGGTATATGTTTAAATTTATGCTTAAAATGTCCACAATCAAAAACATGAATGATTTTTTGTATTTGCATCAAGATTCATTTCTGTGCTACACACTACCATATCAAGTTACTCCACACATCAGGCACAGGTGAGCTTACCAGTCTCTCCAGCATGGAAAAAGAACGGCAGTTTGACCCCTGTCTCTGCTGGCATCGACAAGACATCTCTGAAGTACCAAAGGGGCCTGCCTATGTCCTCGCGGCCCACCTTCACATGCAGGGAAAAAGTGAACATTTTCCACAACAAATTATATCAGTTTAAATACTATCTTGGAAAGTTTCAGTAATTTAAAATGGTTATGTACATTTTCAGCATCAAGTGAAATTACAAACTGTGCTCCTTAACAATTCATACAATAACTATTGTTGCCTCTCACCATGTCAAAACCAGCCATGATATCTGGGAAGTCTCTCTGTAGCTTCAGAGCCTCCTGCACAGCTTCAGTCATCCTGGATATATTTACTCTCCTGAAGCACAAAAATGATCAGTGATCACATCAACATCCTCTGATGTCTGCTAGTGAGACAACATGTAAGTAAGTTCAGGATGATACGTAAAATTCATTTGAATTTTATTCTGAACGGTTACCTATTGATCGAAAAGATGATTCTTGCTCCGTAGAAGTCTGGGTGGTCTGTTTTGAACTGTCTAGTGACTTCCTGATAGGTCTTCAGAATCCAGGCTGCATCATGAGTGCTACCATCCAATTCATATATCTGAGTACCAAGAAAAAAAAAAAATGACCAAAGATACCTGCAAGCAGAAATTTTGTGGGTTCTCACCCTTTTTTACTTGTTACTGGTCATCAAATTGTAATTTCTTGTACTATTCACTTCTGGAAATTTATAAAATTATTGCTGTAATGCATTATTAGTTAACACTGGTCTGATATGAAAGGTGCTTGGTAGAATAACAATTTTCAAAGATCAGGTTGATCTAATCCATTCATTAGTCTACCAAACTTAGGCCTACACTGATAACACAGTAATGATTTATTTTACTGCAAAATGCATGCAAGAAGATCAATTCCACAAATATCTACATGAATACCACAAATAATGTCCTTATGTAAAAAACAAAGTTCAGTTTCACAATGAAGAACTATTATAGCACCACCATCTGGTCAGTTGGGCTCATTTCTTGAGAAGCACATGCACATCATTTTCAGTTCTTGTGCAAGCGTCTTCTGGGTTAGAAACCTAACTGACATATAGGTGAGTGCACTGAATCCACCGGGCATGACATGAATTTACCTCTGGGAGCACAGCCCGTAGTTCCAAATACATGATGTTGTCCACATAGAGCTCGGTGAGGCCTTGGTAGTAATAGTCTCTGAACACAGGAGCATACGTGAACAGACCTAACACTGCAAGGAAGGCCTGTTCAAACTTATACCATACTACCTCCTGATTGGGGTACACTATTTCTGGATCCTGATTGGTGAAGAGCGTCAGGTTGCCCATGATGCTGAAAAGTGTGAATATGAAGACACAGAGGTTGGATCAGGTTATCAAGGTCATTTTGGGTCCAGGCAACATTTATCTTTTAACCATTATGTGTAGATGGCATTCAGCTTTCAGCTCACACTACTTTCTTAAAGGACAGTGCATCTGCAAATTTCTGGATGAAATTACATCAAATAAAAAATATAGTGTCAGTTTAATAAAATCAAAGACTAAGTCACCTGTTGTCAAGATCTGTGGTGTTGACGAGCTTGGCCCTGAGGTTCTCCAGCAGGGTCCAGGGAGAGCAATGTGGCAGAGGTGTGGGCCATTGTGCTGAGAAGATGAACCTGATGGACGAGTTGTCGGTGACGCACATGTAGCAGTGTGGCCGATAGGTCACGTTCTTTACCAGCCACTCTACGTCTACCATGGATAAGTCGTGGAGGTGGAGAACTCCCCCTGAAACAGTGAATTACAGAGTCATTATGAAATAAAACAACTACCGATCTGATTCTGAATTAATTAAAAGCTTTTGTGTATGTATTTCATATCACGAATGGACAATTCTAAATTTTGGGATTTTGCTGGTACTTTCAGGGGTCGTGGCGTGTTGCTGTGTGTGTCTGTTTTGCAGCTAGGTGGCTTTGGATGAGCAGTCAAGTCATCAGGAGATTGGAGGCAGCTGGCCACTGGTTCCAACCTCCATAAAGTCTGCAACGTCCTGCAGTTCCAGTCTCTCTCTTCCTTGGCACCATGACATGTTGTTTTGAGTTGTGTTAATTTTCCCTTTAAGTTTTCTTTGGTCTGCACCCAGTTAAGTTTAAGTTATCCTGGGTTTGGCAGTATGATTTTTGTCAGTTTTCTTTCTTGCCCATAGCTTTTTGTTGCATTTGTTACTTTGTCTTTGTTAAATAAATTCCTCTGTTGTAGTTGATTCCCTCTGAGGTGCTTCCTTGTTGTGGCCTTAGCACCGGGTCATAATACTTGATTGATTGATCAAATTATAAAGACAAGAATTGACATCTTCAAATTTCTTGTTTACTCTGACTGACCAAGATATTCACATTTTAGAATAACACTAAAAAAAAAAATCAGCTTATCAAAATAGTTGCCAGTTATTTTTCTGTCTATCAACTTATCAGTTAATTGAATGATTGTTTCAGTTCTGTATATGGTGCCAAGTCATTATATTTCTTTGGCAGCTTAAATGTTGTCCTAATGTTTTCACAATAAAATTAAGAGGGCACGAGCACAAGATGAGTATAAACTTATGACTGAACAAACCTTTAGGCATCTTCTGCAGCAGGCTGAAGATGGGACTGGTCTTGATGAGGTCTCTGGCCTTGAAGAAGTGCATGGCGGGAGGGAGGTCTGATCTCCTCATCTCCTTCTGTTTCATTTTAAACAGCACAGAGTCCAGCCGCTGTTCAGCGTCAGTCAGCACCACCTGCCCACCTGTCTGCATGGAGGTCTCCAGCTTTATAAGGGCCTCTCTTTGTCTGGGGTCAGGGATGCACAGGCCGCGGGTCAGACACTCCAAGAAGAGCAGAAAGGCCACAGGCGCATAGAGGCGCTGTAGGTCGACAGCCATGGTCCGGGAAGTGTGTGCAGCTGGATGTGAGAGAGATCAAAAGTGCTTATGTCGAAGAAATGGTAACAGCTCGTCTAAAGAACCGAAAGCAGCCGCTCTACAGTAGCTGGGGTAAATAAGAACAACAACAAAAACACTCAATCTCCAACATTTAATAAAGTAAACAAAAAGCTGGCAGGTCTGTCTGTTGTTCTGTTTATGATGTTTTCATACCCTGTGCAGAGGGTGTATAACGCCTTAAAGAAAACTGACGTTAAAACATGTTTGGAAAATGGAAATAAAACAAAAACAACAACAGTGGCCGTTTTTGAGTGTTTTTTTGTTTGTTTGTTTTTTAATCTCCTAATTTCTTTAAAACTACAGCAAACTAAAGCTAAACGGACCAAAGTAACGTTACCTTTAATATTAGCTCGGTGGCGAATATGAAACACTGTATTTTAACAGTAAGAGGACAACAAACAGCTGACGACGGCGACGTTTGTAAACAACATGATGTCAGCTATAAATGCATGTAGGCTTTTGTCAGATAACTTACTTTTATCGCAACCGTGGCAGTTAAGCGGGTTAACACGTCGGTTGCCTGCTTTGTCCGTGTCTTCAGTGTTTACTTCCCATTTCTAAATTTACCAGGCAGCCCGTTTGTCATTGTGCCGCTGTGTCCCGCCCCCCTCGCTGCGATTGGCTGAGACCGGAACCCCCGGCGGCGTTGATTGGTGGATGGGTTAACAATGTAATGCAATGTAACCAAAGGTTTATCAATTAATGCAACTAAAATGAATTGAAAAATACTGAGCAAGAGGAGTCCTTTTTAAAAAATGAAATGCTTTGCATGCTATTATCAACAAATTGACATGTTTCTGTTTGAGACATGCATAAATAAATGAGATGAATCATGATCCATTATATGTTGAACAGAAGAAATATCACCCTTCACCCAGTCACTGATATGAACATGAGACATGAGACACTACCTGTTATATCAAATAATTCATATTCATAATAAAATAAATACTCTTCTCCTGCCTGACATTGTGAATGGAGAAATGGTGATTTGTGAAAGTTCATCATCGTAATTCAGTTTTCAGTCAGTGTTTGTTTTCAAAGAAAACGAAGATTCATATAACTTTTGTCAACAAGCAGGAGTACAATATGAAAGCTGCATGAAAAAAAAAATACATTGATGGTGTTTGTTTACTGTTATATTTTGTACTATTACTCCCCATTTAGTTCTACAACTTGTGTAATTAGGCTCAATTAAAGTGCCTAAATTACATGCCTCATTTGCATTTCTCTACTGCCAATTGTGTCCTCATTAGGCCTGAACAAAAGAATATATTACTTGTTAGCTTACTAAGGAGCCGTGGTGCTCTCCTCCTCCACTGACGTCACCTCACATCACTGACTCGTGCAGACATGAGAAGGGTCAGAGGAAGCAGCATACAATCTGTGGAGGGTGTCCATCAAGAGGAGAAGCACCAATTGAAGGCGATGGTGCGAGCTGCTCCAATAGATTAATGCATTGTCTTGCAGTGGCCCTCTGGTTTGGCTGTTTGCATTTCATTACTTTTGGCCTTTCAGTTTCTTTAACGGATTACGGACACATGCTACATTACTATGGAATTGCACAGCCTCCGTTTTCATTCACAGCTGTTCAAGAACTGTTGCAGGTTTTAGGTCAAATGAATGTAGAAAAAAATATTACTGATCTGCTGTTTTAGTGACGTGACAGAAATGGAAAAAACTACTGTTGTAATGTGCCTTCTTTATTCACAACGATGAATCAAACTCTTGATCAAGAAAAGTTATTTATTCCTAAGAAATGTACAGTATAGAAAATACTCCAATCCATTTCCAAAATAATCTGTCAGTCAGATAAGAACTTGTAAACGTCACTTAAAAATGAAACGTACAGGTCTTTTTTCCAATACCACCATGCTACTGAGGTAAAAGACATCTGCTTAAAAATAACATCAAGAAAGGAGAAAACAGACACCACATTTATATTAAAAAGTCCAAACATGTACAAAAATTCTCAGAAGAGCAAATAAATATGATTCACATTTAATCACGTCTAAATGGTTTTCACTAGTGCAGAGGGATGACAGCAGAATAAATGAAGAGTTGAATGCACACTTCCAATCGTCTGGTGCCGATTCAACACACACACACACACACACACACACACACACACACACACACACACATACACATACACATACACACACACACACACACACACTAAGACATTAAAACATCACAGATCTTTAAAAACAACACTGCCCTTCACACATTAGACAGAAGGCGTTAACACACTACCTCCAAAGTGGCCTTATCAGGCTCACTAAATATTGAGACAATTCCCTATTTTAAACAAAATAGCAAGTCCTGTGTGACAAATTTATAAAATAGCCTCACAGCTTCTAGTATTTTTCCTCAAATATATTTCCTTACAATGCCTTATATACCTATTACTAAGGACATTATAATGCTGCCAAAACTCTATGAAGTCTATTGCAAACACTAGACTGGAATAAAGCCTACTCTGTCTAGTTTCAACGACCTGTAGGCAGGAAGGCATGCAATCTGTACAAGTCCCACTTTAGATACATGGTGTAACATTGTCCATCATACTCCAACAATGACATTACAAATAGAGTCGAAGTACCCATAAAAAAAAAGTGTACATTTAAAGGATTGCTTCTTTTCCAGAGCACCTGCACTCAGTGACAAACTGACAGCTGAGAAATCATGACAGCATCTTGTTGACAGCCACTCAACACCTCATTTGGGTCAAGTTGCACAGCAACCTGACACATACGACTTTCTTCCTAGATGGAAAGGTATTATAAGGCCAATTATATTATCAGTTCTGTAAGCCTAAAAATTAAAGATGGGGCCCACAGGACTCTGGCAGAGCACGAGAGGAAGTGGAGGGGGCTCTATAAATGCCACTGTCTGGCTAGATGAGGTAGATTCATTTGCTGCCATCACTTAACTGCACAAGTGAGGTCTCACAGGTGCAACTTTGATATGACAGGGTAAAGGATGTAGGGGGGAAAAAACAAAACAAAAACTCCAAAATACATACTGATTTAAGAAACTACAATAGTTGCTGAAGGCCAAATTAAATGTGATGACAAATGGTATAACATCAAATCAACAGGAATGTAGAACAACCCAGGTTAGATCCATTTCACTTGCAATCAACTCTGATCAAAACAAAACAGGTATTTAACATGCTGGCACTGTGCTAAGCTAAATATCATTAAGGACAATGAATACAGACCCTTAAAAACCAAGTTCACATGAGTTGGACTGATTTGCCACAGCTGCAGTCCCACTTTCCTTTTGCTGCTCCTCTTTAAAAATAATAATTCAGAAAAATACCCGTATATAGAAACTGTACACCCTGAGGATATGTTTAGTAATGACATGGGGTCGAGGAAGCACTCAAAGAAGCAAGCATACATGGGGCTGGGCTGTAAATAAACAAAGAACTAAGCTACAATTTTGTAGGTGGAATGCGAGAAAGTGTCACAAAACCACAACAGCAGAATTTGACGCGTGTGTTTGTTTTGTGTATGTGCATAAACCAGCTAGGAGGATATGTCACTGTGTGAGAATTTTAGATTTGCCTCATCTGGGAGAAGAGGTACATCTCTACAGTGAAGGGTTCATTAATATATATATATATTTCCATACATATATATGTGTACAGGCAATGACTATCCAAGGCCTCTCGATTCCAGAACGTCTCTACTAATAAAAACCATATAGTGCATAACAGAGTCAGGTATTGTCAGAACCAAATGGCGCCATCGTTGTCGGTCCCTCTCTGCGAGTCAAAGACATTCTTATCAATGAAGGCAGCTCTGAAAGATGCATATACTGTGTTTACCCCACAAGTAGAGAAACACTGTTAAAGTTGGGGGTGGAAATGGACAGTAACTGGGCCTTGTCAGGATGGTTTATGCTTCAGACAAATGATCAGTGTGACCACGTGCCCTTTCACGTGCAGCTACTGTGCTGCATTTGCACATTCACTCATACATTCACAAAGGAAACCAAGGCAGTTGGAAGGGGGCCTGTGAGTTGACTGGGTCAGGGTGACAGTCTCATAGTGCCTCCTTTTCTACACCTGAGTTTTAAAGATCGGGTTGGGACAGAAAGTAGTAGTAAAAACAACAATCCCTTTATGTCACAGTCCTCGGTTCTGCCAGTGGATTTACAGGTCGACTGAGCACTACAGCCAGTGAACAGGATAGACAGCCTGTGTTCAGCCATCCACATTTTGACTCCTCAAAGAGAAAAGGGCTGTCCAGTGTTCTTAAAGGCAGTGTCCCCTGTATTTGGCAGGTTGGGCTATTGGTTAAAAAAGCCTGCCCTTCTGCTGGTGGATCCAAGTTTAAACGCTTGTGATGGGTGGCAACCATTCTGGTCAGGTCAGAAAATCCTCACTAGTTCAGAGCTTCTGCATTACTGACCACAGTGAGCTCTGCGTGGAGAAGAGCATAGGAATAGTTCTCCAGGACTGAATAACATTTCACATTATCATCATAGTAATACCAGCTGCCTGGTCAGAGCTTCAAATCCAATGGTGGGCAAAATAGAGCCACAGGTTTTTGTCCAGTGTAAAAATATCAATAGATGTATGTGGAGTGAAGCATCCTCTCTAGTCTCTGTCAGGCCTGCCCAGTCAGCATGCGAGTATCTTCTTCCTTTCAGTACTGAAGAAAGAAGAGCAACTAATTACACACAAGAATTTGAGCACATTCAGGACTAACACAATACAAACATGGCTTGGACAGTGACATGGTAACAGATCTGCTCTATATTTTTAGATACAAATCCTTAAGGACTACAATAATTAATAAATAAATAGAAGGAAGGATGATATAGAAAATTACTAAAGGTGAGAGACAAATTTACACATGAATTGTATAAGAAGATATTTTCACTCACTCTGATCACATGATGCAGGTCACACTCCTTGTTTATTGCTGGGGCCGCCTGGGGCAGCCATCATTTGTTGCCTGTAACACACAGAGTTGGATTCAAAAAAAGAATTCCAGCACAATGATTTTGACAGCAAACAACATCATCATCAATAACCTGTCATGTCTTAGCTGATTCATTGTATGGAGGTACAGTACAGAAAAGTAGCAAATAATTGCATTTAAATTTAATTTGAAAGAAAGAAAAAAACAAAAAACAAAAAACAGAAGCACGATAACTCCAGGTCATAACATGGTCAAGGATGCGGCATGTGTGACCCGTCTGTGTACCCTCTTGTAACTTAAGCCAAATGTGGCATGTTTCTGTCAAGAAGCTGTTTATGCACTTTTAAAAAGAACCGAATCTCATTTTACTGAGAAAATAAATAAAGACTAAGTTGCAGGTTCTGAATTTCTAGCATCTGCACAGAAACAATACAACTTGCAAAAATCATGAATTTAGTCAATCAAGATACATGCAGTATGAAAAGGCAGAAGCAGAAAAAGGATATCTATGCTGAAAAAGACAAATTTGGACTAGGCTACAGATACAAAGGCTTCAAACTATAAGCAACCTAAGAGTATACATTATTTTACCCTGGGTGCAAAAAGTGTTCCGGTGCCAGGCCTCTCTGCTGAACCATCATGCCCTGGAAATGCCCTGTAGGCCGGGGATGTCGGTACATGGCCATGCGTGTCTGACCGGGGGAGTAAGGCAGTTGCTGAGGTCGCTGAAGAGCCTCCATCAGGTGTGGGTGAGGTCTCTGGGCAGTGTAACGTCCTGGATCTGGGTATGGCTGTCCAGGGTAAGGGCTTCCATTTCCAATGCCTCGGGCCTGAGATATCATGTGTGGTGGAGGAGCGCCGCCTTGCTGCATCCCAGGGTGCATTGCACGAGGGTCGTACATGAAGCCAGGTGCCATGTGTGCAGCAGAGGCAGATGGGTGTTGCTGGGTGCTACGGCGACGGGCAGCAGCGTTATGGCTATCGAGGTCTAGGATTTCTTTTGGGCTTTCAGGTCGCTCTGAGCCCTCCGTATGGGCCTGTTTTGCTGGACTGCCACAACCACTGCTGCCTCCACCTGCCTGCACCCTGCTTTCATGCTTCCTGTCCTCTGGGCCCCCAGGGTGTAGCCCTGTTTCTGACACAGGACCTGGAGACACTAAACTAGCACGACTGGAGCCTTCAGACCCCAGTGGTGACACACTGCTCTCCTTCAACTGACCGTTGCCTCTGGCATTGCCTAGAGGTAAGTAGGCATTAGGTGGCATTGCCTGGCGAGGCTGATACTGAGACCGATGCCACTCCTCTGGAGGATAACCCCCTCTACTGTTAGCTTGGTTATGAGTCTGAGCATGGGGCTGGGAGTAATAGTGTTGCTGCTGGTACTGATGAGGTGGGTACATGTTGGGGTGTACCTGATGGTGCTGTTGGCCTGGCACATGGTAGGAGTAGGCAGTCCCTCCCTGGTGATGGTAGGTGGGGTGATTAACAGAATTGTGGAGCGTGTTAATGGCCTGGTTGTGGTAAGGGTGATGAGGTGAGGGAGGCATGGACCTGGTCATGTTGGTCTGGCTGTAGTGAGGATGTTGAGGGTTCCCCATGCTGTATGGACCCATGGCTCCATTTACCTGGCCTTGGGATTGAGGAGGCATGGCTGGATTGTAACTAGGTGAGGGCCCTCTCTGAGCCTGCACACCTGTATTACTACCCACCAGCTGGGTTTGATGATGGTTGGGGCCAAAATCGTGCTGTTTATAAATACCATTTGGAGGCCCACATTTGTTCACGGCATGCTGTGGGGGATCTGCAGTACCTTCTGTCTCTGTTCTACTCGTAGGCTCACTAGGCCTTTGATTTCCATGGTCTGCTGGGCTAGGCTGAGAGGGTAAGAGTGGGGTAGGATGACTGGGAGGCAAAGATGTGAGAGGAGCTGGCTGAAGAGGTCCAGACAGAGCTCCTTGTGTACCACTCTGTGGCATCCCATGCATTGGGCTGTTCTGAGTGGGATTTTGTGGAGAGATGTTTTGGGGGATGTGATGAGAACGGTCATTCTGGGTCAGTGGCTGAGGAGAGCTAGGAGGGCGGCACCGAGGAGAGGTACTCTGGGTTGCCTGAGGTTGCTGCTGCTGTTTTTGGTTGATTGTATCCTCTGACATTTGTTGGGTGGAATTCTGAGATGCTGACGCATGCAGTGGCAGTACATTATGAGGAGGAAGTGCAGGGCTAGGAGCATTTTGCTGTGGACTGCTCTGTGTATGTTGAGGGGGGTTGGGTGGAGTGGGATCAGCAGAGCTGTTGTTACTTGTGTTGACATGGGATGAAACAGTAGAGGCACCATTGTGTTGAGGAGGACAGTGGCTGGCAGATTCTCTCTGGTCATCTACCTCCTGCTTGTGGCTCTCTGTTGAACTCTGTGGGAGCTCTGGTCCAGACGGATTCTCCAGTGATTTGCCTATGTTTGGGGCCGCAGGGCTCTGCTTTCCCTCTGCTGCCTCACTGTGGTGTCCTGTGGGACTTGGGTTGGACGGGAGCTCTTGATTAATTGAAACAGTGTTTTTGTGTGATGAAGCCTCATCTGAAACGTTGTTGGCAGACACTTTGTTCTCTGTTGTTGTGCCTGTTAACATACAGAATGATGAAAGAGAGATTATCATAAAAGAATAACGGGTTAGCATTTAAGATTAATTGACTAATTACAAGATCAAGATTGTGTCAGATAATATACAAGAAGATCTAAATGAAAGAAAACAGCCATGGTCTGCCAAATAATGGTACTTATTCATAATAAAAATTAACAATACAAATCTAGCAAATCAAATCTATATCATGTTCCATTTCTTTACCTTACATTTAAGCTTAACTGATGATATGTCATCTCTTTTGTACCCTCACAGCAACCAGCAGGAAATTTCACTAAACTAATTAATATTCAATTTGCCACTTACTGTGAAAGACAATTTAAATCAAATTTTTATATATATATATATATATATATATATATATAATAACTTGTAGGAAGGGAAAGGATGTGTTCTGTGCTGATTCAAAAACTGAGACTAGAAAGTCTAGAAAGAACATTATGTAGAAAAAGGTTGTGACTGTGGGTTCCTTCATGCAGAATGTATGTGGCTGGTGAAGGTCAGGTCTACCTTTGGGCTGCATGTCTGTCTGTTGTGAGGGCTGGCTGTCTGGCCCATTGTCTCGGGCAGGACGCAGCAGCTGAACCTCAGGGGCAGGGGGACGCTGCTGAGAGGGGTGAGCTGGGATGCTGCCAATTCCTGATGGGGGCCCAGGCTGCTGAAAGTTGCCCATGTGCTGATGAGGGGCACCAGCAGGGGGTCCAGAGGAGGCTGACAGCTGCTGCAGGGCCAGCATCTCTGGGCTTTCCAGCATGGAAGCCAAGCGTGTCCTGCCAGAAGAGTCTGGGTGGGGAACAGGGGGACGTGAGGACATAGGCCCCTGGGAGCTGACCCCTGAAGACATTTGATACTGGGCATTTGGAGATGGGTGAGGATATCCAGCAGCTTCTGGCCATGGTTTATGCCCAACTGGAGGTGGAACTCCACCATAACTATAGCTACGCTGGTTCACCATGTTGGGCTCTTGCATGCCCATCCCATTGGGCCTCTCCTGGTGACTCATAGCAGTCCACATGTTGGATAGGCCCATACCAGGAGGCCTCAAGCCTGGGTAGTTGTGCTGAGGTGGTCCCTCTGGCCCTGAGAATCTGTTGCCCATGTGGTGCATGGTGTGACCCTCTGGATGGTGGTGGGATGGGTACATGCTGGCTTCAGGAGGAGGTCCAGGCTGTAGAGCCACGGGACGTGGGCCCAGAGACGGGCCATGCATTGGACCCATGTAGGGGTGCTGCTGCTGATGTGGACGTGGCTGCTGGTTAGGATCTGGACCCATTGAATACCTGGGACCCATGTGATGTCCTTCAACCATTCGATGCTGAGAAAACAGAAAAAGGTTGGGGTTTTGATAAGTACACCTGTAGACTGTTTTAGCATCATTAAAACACATATAGCCTCTACTACGATATCAGCAGTTGACATTTAATTCATTCTAAAAACAGGTAAAACAATTAAGATAAAATAACGGCGAATGATTCATGAAGAGCAGAGGTAGCTGATCTAGAAAATGTCTTTAAAACAGCTTGTTGATTCAAAACATTGTGTTAGGATGTGAGGTATACTTATTTGCCCATGCAATATTACAGTAATTCATACCTGCATGTTAAAGTTGCGGGGCAAGTGGTTCAAGTTGGGGTCTCCATGCCTGGGAATGTGAGATGCGTAGGCAAAGCGGGGATCCATAGGCATTCTTTGAGCATACATGTGAGGACCATGGGGACCGGCTGGACGACGGAGCTGGTAAGATAACAGAGAATTCACTATTGACACTTGTCTTGTATATTTCAGACATAAATAAAAGAAGAAAAAATATCACAGCAATCATGTTACTACTTAAAAAACTGTGAGGGATAACCGGCAAATTAGTTGCACAGGTGTTTAAGAATGTAAAGGAAAAAGTTATCTTGTTGATACCTGTTGCCCTGGGTGGTACATGCCCCTAATATCTCCTTCATGCATGCGTTGGCTTGGAGGCAGATTGTGGGGGTAAGGGGGGCCATTGGCCCAGTGAGGGGGAGGAAGTGGTCTTGTCAGCTTGT
The DNA here is from genome assembly GCA_038496675.1 of Rachycentron canadum. Taxonomy (NCBI): domain Eukaryota; kingdom Metazoa; phylum Chordata; class Actinopteri; order Carangiformes; family Rachycentridae; genus Rachycentron; species Rachycentron canadum. The sequence continues at coordinate 8,270,459 of CM076652.1, forward strand.
TGTCCTCTTCCTCTGACGGCGTGCTGCCCTTGCCCCCTTGGAAGTGTCGCTTACGTTGGACTTGCTCAGTGGCCTTGATCAGACTTTCCGGTCCCAAATGTTTACTGCCACGATTCCGTTTTTTGTCCTTGCGCTCCTTTTCTTCTCGACTAACGTGGAATTCTTCGTCTGTGTCGCCATCCTCTGACGGAAAGTGTTTTAACAGGGCCCGACTAAAACACCGCTCTAGAGACTCTGCCATGATGGTGTACTCTAAAAACAGACCCAACATCAAAATCAGCTTTGCTCATATGCACACACATGCAAAAGTTCCTCCACAGCCCCATAAACACAGTCCCACACAAAAACACATACCTGTAGCACAACTATCATTCACTCCCTCCCTTTCACTAATGCACAACCTCACTCATCTCTCAGTCACTCCCTTCCACTCAAGCACTGCATACCAATTTGCATGGTATGTACCCATAGACACACTTGCTCCTCTATTCTCAGCTCACACTGTGGCCAACTGACCAGGTCAGAGGGCATAGGTTGACCCTGCTCCTCCAACCCTTTCCTCCTCTTCCTCCTGCTCCTGCTCCACCCAGGCCCCCCTGACCACTCTCCTCCCCCCTGTCCCCAGGGAGAGTATTCAGTTGGATGGATGACTCCAGACAGGGGGCTTAGGGGATGGAATGTTTCTCTGGCACTGCAAGACTAAGATCCCCCTGAGCACTGGAGCACAGCTCAATCACTCCCCATTAATCACTGTCAAAGCTGCCCTGGCCCCGGCCCCAACACACCACTAGGTCCGGCCCCTTTTCTTTTGCTCCTTCTCCCACTCTCACCCCCTGCCTCTCACCCCGAAAAATGCATATAGGCACTTCTTTCTGTCCTCACAACACAGCCTACTGAAATTGATATTGATGCATTAATCTTAAACTGAGACAAACTGTTAATAGAAGGAAGTGTTATTTTCGCTACTTTGTGTTCATTTACCACTGTCTTCTCCATTGTACTCGACACAGTTCTCAAACATGAGTTTTACGTCTGCAACAAACTCCTCCTTAGCAACGTACTCCCCATCATTGAGCTTCTTCTCAATGGTGGACAGGTCCATGGGAGTCTGTGGGGATTGGAATACTACAATTACAAACAATTAAAACCTCACATAGTGTATGTATTTACAGTTGACAACATTACAGAGAAGGTGAACCAAACGCATCCAGACATAAACTTAATGTCACACAAGCACCATTTGTGAAAACAATGACAGCAATTTGTACCTGAATGATCTCATGGTAATTGGGGGCATATGAGTCATCCACAGGCTCCAAGAAAGGCCAAGCATCTTTGTGAGCTTTCAGGGCCTCAAGCACTGAAGAAGCGAGATTAGATCAGATCAGACATTAGAACAGACGTTAATGTTGTTTGAGATAAAGAAATTGCCTTCAGTATTCATTTTGTAAGCATACCTTTGTACAGAGCAGTGTAGTCGTCATCAATTTCATAGCTGTAAACATAGGACATGTTAATACACAACACTGAGTAATACAAGCTGAAAGCAAACTCTGGTGTCAATTGTACAAAGCTGCTTACAACTCCTTATTCTTGTGTTTTCTCCGGACAGGGGACGAAGGCTCCAGATTCAGGAGCTCAGGTGGCAGTTCTTTTCCTTGAGACAGCAACCAGGCCCTTTCCTCTCGCATCTTCCGCCTCTTTGCTCGCTCTGCGAGTGAAGGATGAACACGGGGAGAATGCAGAGGCACAAACAATTAAACACAACAGTCCCAGGTGGCTTTGGGCAAACAATGTTTTAATTGCTTTTTCAGGCTCTTGAGTTACAGTTAAAATTGTGTTTTTGGCCCATTGAGGGTGTCAGGGGAGTCAATGAAAACCAGGCCTTAGCCACAGCTAAGATAAGGGGAACTAGAGATTCATCAGCAATCTTTTCTTAGGCCCAGCCGATCAAAAGAGATGAACAGAACAGAGAAAGTGCATATGTATTGCTGCTTTATCTTTTAACATGAAAGGCAGAGAGGCCTGCCAGCCCCCCTGCTGTGTGGATTAAAGATGTTTGAGGGAGGATTCCACATATGCAATCCACACAGAGAGCAGACCAGGTCCTGCTGTTCATCTATAATACATTAATGAGGCTCCTCCACTGAAGCACAATCAGCAGTTCATTAACCCTTGACAGATGACATCAGAGGGAGGGAAAAGAAGAGAAGTGATCCTGTGATTAAAGGCCCTGAACGTTCCCTCTCACAGTCTCTGTGTACTATACATAAATCACAAGGCTTGGAGTGCTGCTATGCTACTGCAGATTTTTCAGCCGTTAAGAGCCAAACTACAGCAATGGAAATGTGAAAGCCTGTTCATGGGGTGCCCTTCACAATCCATTCTGCCCTTGATCCCTGAGTTGCAAGAAGAGCATGAAAGCCCCCTACCTGCTGCTGACAGGTTGCTGATGAAAGAATATGAAATATTTGCTACTCCTTTATATTTGACTTTGGGCACTTGGCTTCATTTTTGTTTTGTAACCTTTCTGCACATATTACCACACTTAAGTATATGAGGCTGCTGCAATGTGGCCCTGAACTGAACCCGAGTCATTTTGCACAAACATCTTCCCATTAGCATTCTATCCATCTGTGTAATTATCCATCTTACCCTCTACAGCTTTGATCTTCTCCATCTTCTCCCTCTGTCGTTCCTCCTGCAGAAGCCTCTCCTCTTCTCGTCGCTGCTCGGCCAGCAGGACCTGCCTGTCCAGCTCTTCATCTTTCCTCTTCCCCTCCTCTGCCACAGCCTTCTGATTGTCCTGAATACATACACACAAGCATGTTAATCTATTCTGGACTCATTGTGGAACAACCTGAAATGAATATGTGGAAGCTAAAACTCGGATCTCTCTAAATCACTGTTGTGCATAGAACAGGAATAATGTACAAAAGCAACCAAGACAACTGGCACACCCAAATCAAAAATGCTAAGGTCTTAACAGTCTCATTGCATAGGGATGTATTGCACAAGCTAAAAACATATTGAAAATCAATCAATAATCAGAAGAAAAGGTCCTACAAATTATGTTTGCAAAATTTATATTTTATTATGCTACTGCAGTGTTTTACCTGCATTCTTTAATACTGTACCAAAAATATGTACACAGACAAATAATGCACACACACCTCATCCTCTTGTTTAGTGTGTTGTTCAGAGAACCGTTGTGATGTGCGAACTGGGGTTGGGTCCAGTAGCTTCTGTTTCTGCTCCCGCTCCTGAAGAAAAAATAAAGAGAAAAAATAAATACAGCTCTGCTTCTTATGCCTGTTCTGTGGCCCTGTTCAGACCTGATATTAACAACGATCTCAGATGATCCGCTCCATCCAATCACAAGTGGATAGCTCTATTTACAGGTGTGAACACACCAAAGACACATTGAGGACACATTTGAGAGCTGATCACTCAGGCCTATTCAATTGTTCCTCCGCAACACAGTCCAATTAGTTGCATCTCAATTTCAATACATTTTTCACAATTTCAAATTAATAAAAGCTTATTTAATTATAGAGCTGTGTGCAGCGTAATGATGTGTTCAACACCACCTTGCTCTGCTCTCTCAAACACATTGACTAAGGACCTATTTTTTCTCATCACAACTTCTTTTTAAATTTCTAAATTACATACAGTATGTAAAAATGCTGGCAATTTATAAAGTCAATGAATTTCTGATTAAGCCTTTAAGACAGATTGACGGACCACCACACAAGCCAACACATTGGGCCCTGGGGAGTTGTGGAGAAGCATTGAGTATTGAGAGGTCACTGGCTCTGCTCCCCCCTCCCCCTCAAGTCACCCGCTCTACTATGATGCCTACATTCCCCCACCTTTCCCTGTGGTGACAGCCAAGTTTAGGGAGAAAAAAAAAAATTAAACCATGTGTGGCCCCTGTGACTCTACCAATCATATGTAATGATTATTGGGGATAGTGCATGTAAATGTATGCTGTACAGTTTGACAATTGCACTACACAGTTGTGTGGCATCCAATAGGGAATCATTTATTTGATTCTTCGCAATGCATCTTAAAAAGAATAAGTCTATAATCCTCATTTGACTCCAGATCGACGACATATCAATGAGTCAGACCCATAGCACGCAGTCGAGACTAAAACACCAGGCAAGAAAGCTCCAAGTAGATCCCTGGAAAGCATGTTTATGTCAGGGACTGGCCTCTGCAGCTCATGTCAGAGTTCATCAGCAGAGCCCAACTGTGGCCAACAGCACTGAGAGTTGTCGCAGTCAGGCTCCTGGGCATCCATAAAATAACTATTGGAGGTCTAAAAAAAAATGCATTAGTCACATGAAGATTGCACATGTGCAAGTGAGAGAGCAAATGAGGAAGAAAGTAGGGTGTGGTGTGAGAAAAGAAATGCAGAGTATGAGAGAAGAAAAAGACATATGTTCATGATCTGATCTATACTGCCCTCCACAACTCTTCTGTCCCCATTCCATCTCAGCCTCGTCTTAGTGCGAAGCACTGGTGTATCCTGGGGTTACACAATTCCTCTCCACATTACCACTAGCACTAAAACCCCCCTCCAGCCAACACACAGAAGATAAAGTGCCTCTGGTGTCACACTTTAGAGAGGTCCAGAGAATCCTGCAGCACAGCAGAGCTGTCATTCAAGAGGCTCTGTTCTGCCTAAAGGTGAGCTCCCGCCTGCTGTCAGTGCCCTCTGAAATGGCTGGTGACAGCAGCATGAGACAAGGAATGAGGAATTCAAAAGACTACATGCTGTGTATTGGACACGCTTATATGCACACGCCCACATAAAGACAGATATATTTATCTTACGTGTAGCCATGAATGATAATGATGAATGGTGAATGCTGAACATTTGCTTTCCATCTGCTTTAATGCGTAGGGTTTGTCTTTTATATACATCATTGTATCCTTGCCTTTTCAATGCTTTTTGACACAAAACCAACAATTTGAAGACATTACTTAGGGCTCTGAGCAAGGTGTCCTTGATCACTTCAAAGCAGAAGGGGATTGCGGGAGGTTTTAAGTAGTTTAAACTTTATAATGTCTGTAGTCTTTAATTAGACGCCACTTGATACCAAACAGAAAAAACACGACTGTCTGCTAGAACTCGCTTTGTTACTCAAGATACATTTGTTCTCCAACTGAGGATGGACTCTACAGCACCACAGTGAAATGTGTTGGTGTAATGAACATAATTACTAAAGAGGGTGTTGAGTGTGATCTGCTGCTGCATTCCATCAGTGTAATTTATAAGTGTAATTTATTTGCATATAAGAATAACATAAGAGGAACGCATTTGCTTTCAAGTCTTTTCTTTTTCTGAGTAAGGTCATATTATATATATTATTATATATAAGGCTTCTGTCCACACTGTAAAAATACTGTAGTCAGTTTTACTTAAATCTGTCTTATAAAGTTAAACATATTGTGGTGGAATATCATGCTATCAAATTAATCCAGATTAAATACAGGAGCAAAGAACCACAGAATGCTTTGATATTACTCCTTCATGAGAGAAGACACAGACAAAAGGTCCTTCTGACTGCCATATATCAAGTGAGAGTTGTACAGCTGAGCGTACAGTTAATGAAGGACAAGACCACATTCATCCACTGACCATTTGTGATAAGTGAGTGACCCCTCTGTCACCGTCAAATGGCTATCAGGATTCTTGACTGCATTGCAGTCTGATGATGATGGGGAATGGGTTTCTATAGCAACGGTCAGTGCTGGTTATATACGATAGCAGTGGAAAGAATCCACTGACCTTTATATGAAATGCAGGTTAGAAATCAAGACTCTACTCCAGTTTTGAACAAATGCAGCAGTCAAGCACATAAACTACTTTGATTGCAAACTATAGAAATGAGTTGGAAGAAAAACTGAGTGGCTGACGTTGCCTCTTACTCATACTTGAACAGTGAAAAAGGCAAGAAGTATGTCTATAATCTACTCCTGAAGTACTTAACAGATTTGAAAAAAAGATAATGATGACAGATGAGCGTGCCCTAATGTATGGCCAGAAAAGACAAGTACAGAATTTATGCCTTCATTCTGCCAAACTAGATCAAGAGAAAGACCTGGGGCCAACCTCATCAACAAGCAGGTGCGCAGAATTAAGAGCAGGCACAGACCAGCTTTTCTTTACTCCACCTGTCCTGCAGCAATCCCAGGTAAGACTGCAGTAACCCAAAAACAACTACTGGGAGGTCAGAACATAAAAGCAACTAAATGGAGATTGTGTTCAATCTTTCCAGCTCGATTGCTTAATAAATTAGGAGCAACAATGTCAGAACGCTTTTGTACTAACAAAAGAGGGCTTCCATCTCAAATAACAAGTTTAAGATTAAATTAGGAGTTGTGAATACAGGTGACTGCTATCGCTTTCACAAGTAGTTAGAATAAATAACAACAGTGGCAAATAAACAGAGTAGAAGAAAAAAACCTGTGGTCAAGTCAGTGAGAGCAAGAAGCAAAATTGCAACTATCATTTTTAGGTGTTGACTCATCTACCACGCTTGGGACTTTCTGTTTATGAGCTTGTATTCAGACACACTGCTCTAGGTAGAAACTGATAAAATGACATCAAAATAAGTTTGTGAAAAATGGGAACATATGTTTAAGAAGACAGCCTGAGCTGCTGTAACGGGGACTAATGGTAATGTCATTTCTGTCTCTGACCTTATGTTCAATCATGCTGCTGATCTCAGGCAGAAAGTTCTGACTGATGACACGATAGAGGTGGCGGTCCTGTGGGGAGGTTTTGTCCTTGATGCTTTCTGCCAATCTGACCCACTGTTCCTCTGTTTCACAAACGAGGGACCAAGTGCCTCGCTTTTGGCCTGGCAGAAGCAAAGAGGAGAAACATTGGCTTTTTGATTCAATAGAAAATGTGTAGACACGATCAGGTTAGTGAATCTAATGGTCAAAACATAAATAAAGCTCAAACAATCAAATCCCTGGATGTAGTCAACATAAAAATAAATTGATTATAATGCTGAGATTGCTGAGTCACCTTTTCTTGGGGGAGATTCCTCCGGTCCATTTTCTGTCTTTACTTCTGAAACTTCTCTTTCCATCTCACTGAAAGGAAAATATAATTATGAAGAAAGCTAGATCCAAAACATAGCCACAAAAAGCTAAATGATTTAAAAATGCAGTTGTTCTAATGTAAGAGCAGCACTCCTGTACTTGAGAATGAATTTTTACATTTTAGGCTTCTTGGAATTAACTAAAATTGGCCTACACCTGTGATCAGCATCATCAGTTAAAGACTACATGACCAAGGAACAAACTATTTATTACTTTTAAGATAAGGCAGAAGGTTACAAAAGTCACTTAACCGTTGACTGAGAGGAAAAGAAATGATAAGACATCAAAAACCTGATCTCTGAACCTCATCATTTCAGAGAATCATTTCTGTAGCTCTTTTCCAGGCCTTAGGAACAGTTGTTACATTGTTTTTTTTTTTTGTTCTGTGTATGATTGTATGAAACTCTGATATCTGATATGATATCACACAATGACCACGTAAGCAATACAAGCCACCATAGCATCTGCTCTGACAGTTAAATGCATGCATTCTCTTGATGTATCCAGTACATCTGTGCAACACATGGATCAGCATTTCTCTGCAATGTGCTGTTGGCAGTAATAACAAACAGAATTGGTTTTCACCTCAGCTGAGGGTCGTCCAACTTTCTCTTCTTTGGTGGTCTTCCCCTTCTCTTTTTCTCTGGTAATGCTAGTTCAGGGGGTTCACTGTTGTCAGATAAACAAAACAAAGTTAAAAGAACTCTTTAGTATTATACCCTGTTAACAAGGGTAATTCACAATGAGAAAATGCTATAATTAACCTTTAAATGGACCTGTAAACAAGTGTGAAACCATCACTGCAATTACACACTTACCACATGCACTAACTAACCACAGACAACATGACCAGTGACATAACCTTCACTCTTTGTGCATCTGTCCAGTGGTATCTACCTGATCCTGTCAGCTTTCCTCTTGATTGGCTCCTCTTTGTACATACGAGTGCCATAAAAATACCAGTAGAGGGCTCCGTTTCCATCTTGCCCCAGCGGTTCCACCCGCAGGCTATCAGCATCTAGTCCCTGAGAAGAGAGTAGGGGGGTGGGGACATAACATTTTTTTTTAAATCATGTGTAGGACTGTTTCTAAATCTCAAGTCATTAGTGGATGTCGTCATTCAGTCCTTTCAGCCTACATGGCTGTGAATCTTATACAGACATGAGGCGTATTAAGTATCTCACTAATTGAATCTGAGAAAAAAAATCTTATCTCATGAGAAAACAGGAATAAATTATAGGCCGACAGACAACATGGAGATAAAACTGTCAAGTGATTATTAATCACACCTTTGTTTATTCCAACATATGCTTTTGTGTACCTTAAGCAGGTCAAAGACATCAGCAGCATCCAGACGGTAATCACATAGCCGGTGTAGCAGCTCCACCTGAGTGCGAGGGGGGAGATTCTCAAAGGGCCCATCTCTGAGTGGGTTGGGCTTCCCCTCTTCCAGTTCCCACCTGTAGCTGATGATGTCGTCCAGGTAACTGCTAAATGCTTGGGGGCTAAAGAGCAGAGCAAAACAATAGGAGAGGTTGACAGGAAGTAAGAGCAGCATGTGCTTTGTTTCTCAAGACCACAGTCAGAATAGTTAGAAAAAAATTTATTTCTTTTTCATAAAAGTTTGTATAAAAGAAATCTTAAAATTGACAAATAATTTGGCTTTGCTTTGTGGTATAACAAATTCATGAGAAACCTTTAGGGGGAAAAAAAGATTCTCTTTGTGCAATGACAAGCACTAAACCTACAGAGGAGACAGTAGGTGTCATTTTTGTGGCTGATGTCCTGACTCTAAATTCTGACTGTTGAGTGATTGTTTAAAAAAAAAAAAAAAAACAAAAAAAAAAAAACAACTAGATCATGAAATTATAAAAACATGTTTGAATGATGAAAATATTTGAAAATTTTCATATGGTGTTATTGTTATCAAAAAAAAAAAAATCCAGAGACTTTTTTTTTTGGTCCATTGAGTTCTGTCAGTGTGGATAAATGCAACCAATTCAATTGCAAATGCTGTGTGCACATTACAAAGCCAACAGACCAAGTTTCAGTATCAACAAGCACCTTTGTAATACATAGCTAAAGAGACAAAGTTCAAACTTTCTTTGAAAGGGAGTTGGTTTGTATATCTGTGGAAGCTGTTGAATAAATGCTGGTTCTTGTTCAGGTCTAGCCGATTAATCTGTAACTTTCATTTGCAACTCAGACCAACTGAACAACAGCTTGGGGCAGGGGTGAGCATCTATGCAACAGCAAAGAGAAAATGGGACAGAAAATATGGCTTATCTTGAAAGACCAGTCTGCACTTTCTACACAGCTGCAGCTCCACCTCCCACTACCCCATCTCTCTCCTCCTTTCTATCCCTTGCTCTCTCCAACATCCTCCCTCCCTCCTTTCCCCCGCTCCGGCAGAGCGTTTAACGCGTGCGGATGAAAAGGGCAGCTCTGTGAAAGGCCAGTGCTGAGCAGCCACCCCCAGGATGCCAGCGCCTGTCCAGTCCAATAAAGCAGGTTGTCCTCCTGTTACAGACTGCCTGGATAGAAAATCTGGATCACTCCTGCCTCTCTGCTTATCAGTTTACATGTACTAGTATGCTACTTTCTAATGATGTGCAAGAGCAGGAGGTGTAAGGAGGGAAAACCCCATGAGAGAAAAAGCACATTTGTGGATTTGAATAACAACTTCTGCAACATACTCACTTTCTCCCATCACTTGATCACAGTGACAATAAAGGTTTCAGTGGCTACACAGTTTTCATCTACCACAGTACAGACACATAGTAGAGCAGAATTTCACCACAGCCTTTATCTCATCATATAGTGAGTAAATTCTGACTCCTCAGCGAGTCATAGTACCTGTGACACACACTTTCTGTGATGGCTCCTACATGTTCTGACGAATGAGTTGATGGAAAGACTTATTTTGGAAGCTCCAAATAAAATTTCTTAATATTCTGGCATTGACTGACTGAATAATTTGAATAGATACTACATTTCCAATTATATATATTTACATATTTTCTAAAATAATTTATATTTAACATTATCATTAAATGAAAAATGACTTATAAGTAAAATATATATATATATATATATATATATATATATAGTGTTTTTTTTTTGTTTTTTTTTACAAGGTTGATACAAAGTATTGTATTGGTCCATGATGGAAAGACTACAAAATGCTTGACTGTCCTACTGTATTTAACTCCAAACCTTTGCTATCGGTTGTCAAAACACAGCAGGATGGTTAATTATATTATAATTATATATATTGACATTGGTTTCAACAGATTTTGCCAATATACCAGATACTTACGTGATGTCAGTGCGCTGGTAGCATCCCTGTAAAAGACAGGCAATGAGGTCCCCAAGGAAGTCCAAGTCCTGCTCTGACAGAGCTTTCTCCAACTCCTGGAGACAATAAAACTAGGGTCAGTGCACCTACAAATATTTCTGTAAGTTTTTTTTACTTAACAGACAAGGAGATATTGTTACAAAGTCACCTGCATAACATACAGGTATAAATACAACATGTTGCCACAGCTTTGCTGCACAATATTGGAGCCAGAGTAGTTTCAAAAGGTAACTCTTAATTATGCATCATCACCTATGCGTTTATGCGTCAAAAGAAGAAGACATTATATTAGTAAGATCTCAGCATACATGTTTAAGAGTGCTGGTATCAATGTGAGGTAATCTGGCAGAAGCAGACAGCAGGAGGGAAGGTTGGAATTTGCAACTTGTCTGATTAGGGCTTCTTGGTTTGCCAGTGGTTATTCGGCTGGAGATGAGGTTCAAGTTCAGCCATGACCCCTCTCCTGCCTGGCATTGTGTTTCAGCCATTGAGGTTTTATGAAGCGGCAGTAACCAGCCGAGCAAACTCTAAAAGACCTGAAAGCACCAAGAAGAGATGGCAGGCAGCAGGGGCCTAGAGCTACAACACAGCCATGCCCCCACCTCTCCTCTGCTGACCAACCCTGCTCAGCTTCCCAGCATGCACTGCTCTCCCCAATGGTACCCACCCAAAGGCTCTGGAGTAGAACAGGAGGGGGGAGAGAGAGGGAACAGGCTGAGAGGGCAGAAATGCTAATGCAAAGTGCTCCATCAGCCAAGTGTCCATTTCACTTAAAGCCCCCTTTTTCTGGATGCAAAGCAGCCCCTTCAGGCTGAAGCCCGACCCGTCGCTCTTCAGATAAAGAACATGGCTGCCTGCAGCTGACCACTCCTCACCCCTCTTAGTGACTGCTTTCTAACAACAAATTCTAGTCTGCAGGTACCCTCTCATCCCAGCTTCAAGTAGAAAAAAAAAGGGTCCAAAAATTATCTCAAGGACGTGGAGGCACGTTTAATTATTCTGCACTCACTCTTCTCTCCACTGTCTCCCCCTCTCTAGAGGAACCTGGGTGAGCTCAGAGGTCACCAAAGGTCAGCATACACACCTCCCGGCCATGGAGGACGACGGAAGCCAGGAGCCAACAAGTCAGTGCGATGAAAAACAGAAGGGGAGGGACAGAAAGGAGGTTGGGAAAGAAGTTGAAAAACAGGATAAGATAAATGTTTCTGCATGAGATTAGAAGAGAAAAGCACAGAAACACTGAGGACAGCCTGCTCCTGCCTCAAGCTCCTATAGAAACATACCAGGAAAATTAGCTTGAAGTCAACAGATAAAAATCAGCAAAGTCTCATGACTCAAAGGAAGAACAGTTCATTAAGTTTTATGAGCACATTCTAATGGCCAATTTAAAAACCTACAGATCAATGTGCTGACAATGGCAAACAAGACAAACTGTAATGGATCTCACACAGACAAGACAACTCAGGTAACACTACAATTTACAGTTATACTGACAAAAACAGTTAAACATTTTAATTGGTGAACGCATCCCATATATATGCTGCAAACATGTATCACAAAAAATGAAAAGAAGGATCTTTTTCCTATCATGCCCCGTCAAATACCAGCACAGCAACCAGCTGACAGATTCATACATTCATAGAACAAGACCAAACACACAAAGAAACGTTCTGGGCCTGTTTGGTGACTCAGTTGTCATACCAGTAAATTAGACTCATACTACTGCTGTGACAATGCATGTGCACACACTGCCAAGTGCAGAAGATCTTCATCTCACACAGATTAACAGTGAACATTAACACATTCTGGGTCTGACATCCTACATTAGAAAGAATGAGACAATAGGGTATGTGCTTCCGCTGACCCATTAACCTGAGCAACAGAGCTTCAAGCGATACTGGTATTGAAGTCTTTCCTCAAATCTTGACAATTTGATTGGCATACCCATCTTAACTGTACAAAATATTTACTTTGCAAATAGCCTAACAAAGAAGGCAGAGCTTTAAGAGCAAAGAGGCACTGACTTGAGGTTAGCAACAGTTGCTTAAGATAGCACATGCGTCATGACTTGTTCACATGTATGTCTGCTATCCAGTGGCAGATCTCTGTCCATAATCATGAGCTCTGATCATTTAAGGATGGAAATAATATGTATCTATCTCTGTGTGTACAGGGTGGCCGTAGATCTTGTGTCACGCTCCCTTCCACTTCCTGGTCCCCTGTCAGGCAGCCTCTGGGCCAGAGTGAGCCCATCCATCAGGCACAAACTGCACTTTGATCACACTTCGAAAAAGCTGGGGGCCACAGCTGGGGGAAGAGTGGGAGAGTTGAGTACAGGACGGCAGAGTGGAGAGCTTGTTATAGCCTGTGGATTAACACCACCCTACTCCACCTTTGAAGTGCCACACAGCATCTCAGATGGCAGAGGCAAGGGGAATTAATGTGGTGTCCATGCACTTTCAGCCATCCAGCCGGCCGGCCAGCCAATCCTTCTGGTGTTAAACACTCAGCTTGATGAAGGGCTGTGAAGGGACACACTAGTGCTGCTGGATACGTCCTGTGGCAAACGTTTCCCTCGATAACCCCAAATAAACAAAAGGCAGCAACCAAACTGATACACTACAAGGACACAACACATGACCTTTGACAAACGTAGTCAACAACAGACAAATATGTTCACAGACATTCGTTTATACACGTGTCAACAGAATGAGCACAGTGCACCGCTGTAGCTGTTTTACATTAATGATCAATCGGACGTAAAGATAAGATAGCTGAATAAGTGATAAGCTACAAAGAGCAGAAATCATACAGCCAAACTGTCTGATTTATTACTAAGCTACTGCTGTGAACAAAACAGGCTATTCATATTCACACACTGGGACAAAGATTGGAGGGTGAGTCAAGGCTTAGTCAAAAGGTGTGTCATCCCCACAGCCCCTCTGTAGGCCTGACTTGAGCAGTTCACCCTGAAGGAATTTGCCACTTCTCTCACCCAACTCCCCTGCTGTTTCTCTCTCTGCCTTTCTCACTGGCTTAAGCACTTATTCCTCTCTTCCACACCATTTTCCTCCCCCTGTCCTGCTGCCTAGTGTCTGAGGGGCTGAGGCATTCTATTATTCCCCTGACAACACCCTCTCTCCACCCCATTCTTGTCCCCTCTGCTTCTGCCTTATCTCTCTTCTCCCCACACACATTGTCCTTACTCCAGCCAGTTGTTGGCTCCACTGTAGCTGAGGACACTGCAGACTCTTCATAGTTAGGGAGAATGTGATTGGCAGTGATTCTCACAAAGTGATTCAATGGCAAGGTGGAAAAAAATAAAGCAGCATCTAGCCTTGATATGTTTGGAAATTTCCACTGAAAACAACACAACTTGAGGCACTGGCTCACATTTATTCAACAGAATGACAAATGGTGCGAGAAGCAACACCTGTGGAGTCAAAACAGCATGCCACCCTGTCTCAGACTGCCTTGTCAAACATAATGTAACTCCTCTAACCATAACAGGAAGAAAGTGCATTCATTTTTCCAGTAAAGGCAGCTTTACTGAGTATGTGAGTTCAAAAAACATGCAAGTATGGAATTGAAGTAGTTATACTATGTTATGGACAGTCATGTTGCACAAACTACAGCTGCCATGAGTCATTTCATTAGGTTTCCCTATTTACCCTATTTATCACACCTATTTTCTATTATTAAACCCAATAATGTAATTTGGAAAAGGGTAAATTCTGTTTAAAAAAAAAAAAAAAATCTAATAACAACATATGAAAACCCATCCTCTTTCAACCTTAAGGACCTTTTATTGTGGCAACCTAAAATAGATCCCCAGATAGCAGTTTAGTATTGTACTGTGAATGGGGGGGGGAGAGAGACAGAGCTTGACAGCTTAAAGTGTTACCATCACGTGACTTCAAGTGTCTCAAGGTCAAGTGGAACCTTTTTCTCCCCTACTAGAGACAAATTAAAGTCACTTCTATTTAGGTATGCTTAGATAACCCTATGGTAAATGTTACAGAACCAAAACATAGGTGTGCAAAGCAAAGTAGGCTGAAAGTATTTTAATAGTGTTTTTAATATCTTCAAACTTCAAGAAGCAAAGCCTCAAGATTACACTTCATTAAGGGCTGTCAGATTCAACATATGGACTTAATACCCAACTAGCTAACAGTGCAGAGGCTCTCTTTCTTTGTATGTTCTACCATTTCTACAAACATCAAATGGTCATCCCCCCCCCCCCAACATGACTAACACATTCAGTAAAACCACACCAAGTTAGGATGGTCACATTGGTCACCACCAGTTCTGAGTAGCTGAATGGTAAATGTGAAAACATGAATCAAGAGAAAGAAAAGACTTGACTTTTTAAAAGAAACAAGATATCAAGCCTAAATGATATTTTTAAAAAAATCTCAGACATCGAGCAGACTTCAAAGCAGAGCAGACCATCTACATTTGCAGATAAAAGTGAAATGTGCTTTTCTCAGTGGACAACAAGGCTCCATCATGTGTCACATACTGTATCTGCCGAGACGGAGAGAAAACAGAAATACACGTGTGTATTCGTGCTTGCAGTACAAAAGCAGAGAGAAGGGGTTGTGATAAGCTGTGCAGCAGCTCCAAGGATGTGGCAGAGCCACAGACCCCTCTGTATCAGTGAGTTGGCCTCTGGCTACCCTCACAGCAAACACTTTCCACGCCACTGCTGTTAACAGCTCCTCCGGGGTCTATATCACCAACAGTTGGAGGACGTATGCATGGATAGCTGGAGGGGGAAGGGAGGCCTGTTTGTTGTGTAAAGGCTCCTCTCTCCTTTGCTTCTTTCTTTATTTCTTCCTCCCCCACTCCCCACCCACTTTCAGCTCACACATGGCTCCTCCAGGAACCATCATCTGACAACACCCTCCACCCCCACACGTAACCACCTCCTGCCACATGACAAACACACATACATAGCCGTAACACCACAGGAAAACGCCCTCGCATCCTCAGGATGTACTGTTCATCTGATCAGAGGAAAACATCAGCATCTTTGAGTTACTGCCAGATATATCTGACTGCCTGCATTAAACAAGAACCTGTTGGCTGATCATTCCTGATTTACAGCAGGCCTGTTTGTCGTGTCCTCCACTTCTGCTGCGACCAGCATTTTGACACATTAAAACAATTAGAGCCTCAAATGGTGGCGAAGGACACCATTTGCTCATGAAAACATGCAAAGAGGAAGAATGACTACAGGTTGTACTCAACAAGCCACGACACAATGTGGGAGCAGTGACAAACACTAAATATAACTCTACACAGCTGTAATGGCAGTTTCAACTTTCAGCTGCATTTCATTATAGTGTCAACGTCAAGGGCTAGGTGGGACAGGTGGCCCAAGCTTCAGACAGATGAGGACCATTTGCCTTGGCCTGGCTCTCTGGCTATGTGGGTGAGGATCATTAAGCACAAGAGATGGGAGGCCACCCACTGCAGCAGCATGTCTCACACTTCCACTGCCAGCTCTGAGGAAGCCACATCATCAACTTCCTCATATAAAGGGGAACTTCCCGTTTCAGCTAACATCCCAGTGGTCCATTGTCTGACGACATAAACATGCACCAGTATATATGTGCATGTACACACACAAACAGAGAAACAATTGGGCCTGCTGGAAAAAAAGTCCCTGACCAGTGCGGTTGTGGAGACTTAAAAAAGGAGAAATGTGACATAGATGAATTGCAGCCTTGGAGGTCAACTCAACAGACTTGCATGAAGAGGAAATGCTTCTTCACATCAGATGAAAAACAGTACCCTTTAGATAAAATGATACAATTTGACATTAAGAACACATCATTTCCAAAAATGTGTATGCAACATTGGAGACACTGTGTTGACCGAACATATCTGGCTTGGTTAAACTTGTGTTCACAAGTGGGAAAGCTAGACAAGTAAAACTAAAACATTTGAGTGCAAACAGTTTGACTAGCTCTGACTCAATCAGTGATTTTAATGCAATGTGCAGCAAAACTTAACAATGCTAGTAGCATTTATTCAATTAGACGGATTTTCAAATTGTATTCTGAGCTTGTCTGCAGACAGCTGGCCATTGGCTATAGTATTTGCACTGTGTTTAAATGCAACATTTAACAGAAGACGTGTGGTGACATAGCATTGAGCCTTGGTGGCTCTATTTCTTTGAAGTCAGCCTAGCGTGTCAAGGTCTTGACATTCCCAAACAACCACGCAAGGCTCCCAAGGCGCTTTGGCCACATTCAGACCGACCTCTGTGAAAAAAAACCAGCCCCCTAATTTATCTGAATGAGGCCACTCCATGGTGTAACAGGGGTGCCAATGCAAAGGGCTGCAGCAAAAAAAAAAAAAAAAAATCCAGTCATCCAGTAAAATATTCAAACCAGGCTCAGCTTTTGCTGGAACATAGTGCAGCATTATTTGGCAAGGTGTTGCACTGGCTAATTAAATATGTGTAACCACACATTTCTGGAAGATTACTAACATCAGTGTCCTGTTTGTACTATTCACTTGGATATCATCAAACAAAATAAACTAACTGACACCTTGCTAACTTGTGGTTTGACAAATGATAACCTTACTGAGTCATAGCTTTATTACTAAAACCTGCTTTCCTGCATTGCATTTCATCCTGTCACTGGTAAGAGGAACAGCATGCTCAAGCCTTACTTTCTTTTTTTTTAAGGTCAGGCTGTTTCAGAACACCCATCCAGACTTAATAATTCCAAACTACATTGTCAAGGACTTACTGTAACAACAAAAAGTGAGGAGCAGCCTGCATAGTTTGGCACTAGTTAATTTGCTTATCCTGCTGCCACTGTCACCGGACACTGGCTAAGCAGCAGAACAAGAATGGATGGACAGTTAATATTGTGAAAACAAACAATATACAGAGATAGGTAGGGTTTGAGAACACTCACACACAAACTTTAGCCTGCGGTCTCCGGCAATCCATGTATTCAGCAAAGTATGTGCCAGTCAGGGCCCCCCTAAACTTCACCGATCCAGACCTCTCATCTGAATCTCCTTGCTTCAACTCAGACAGATCTATGGTTAGGATTGCTCTAAATGTCAAGAACTCAGGGCTCTCATCCTCTTTATAACTTTCTATATCTCCTCTCGCTTTTCTACAGGAACAAAACAGCAACATTTTCCAGAATAGATCTTTTTTTTTTTTTTATTACCTCTTACTGTAATGTTGAGTCACGCAAACAGATGCACACCAACAGAAAACATTTCTTATTGGCAGGCTGAACCCATACATTGACCAGTAAACTTTCCACGGCTCCCACTGTATGGGACCTGGATTGGTGAAGTTGTCATCACTTGTGTTGTCTCACTCTGCTCATCTCTGCTTCATAAGCAGCAAACACACACAGAGGGAGAAAGCAAAAGTGGAGGGATGCCGCCCCAGACTGGAGACAGAGAGAGGGAACCATGGGGAGCTGCAACAATGGAGCTGGCTGAAACAAACCCCAGTGTATGTGCCCCCTCTGCCCCCCCCTCTGTGCACACACTCCCCATGTGAAACCATCTGATGCATGTACTGCTGCTCTCACTTGTCAATCACAATTGGGGGAGGGGCAGCAGCCTCTTACAAAGCTGCTCTCACAGTGCATGTAAGGGTGGGTATTAAAAAAGACATGCAAAAAGGTTCTTGATCTTTGAGGGGTATTCACAGAGTGTGAAAAAGTTTTGAAGGCTTTATGTGTAGCCTGATCTGGAAAGGAAAGTGTCAGGGGTTGGTGTCTGTGAGGCTGTAAGAAGGGCTGAGCTGGGGATGTGTCAGTGGGTGGGACAGAAGGAAAGAAAGGGAAGGGATGCGAGGGATGACTGAGCAGTGCAGATCTGGGATGAGAATGGATCATTGTTGCTACATTGGGGAGCTGCAATCTTCTGCCTGGAAATGACAATGAAGGTAAAGCAGGCCAAGGTCAGAGGTAAACATATTCATTGTGATTTCAGTCACCGACCGCTGTTCCCTGATGATGGAGCTGATATCACGGCATATATCTTCTAATGCGTAAAGAAAAATCACTAATTCCAACTGCCACTTGCTTTTGCTTTTGGTGATATGCTGCTACACATCTTCCCCACAACCAACCTTGGCCCGTACATCAAAGCTCCCTAATTGAGGCCAGACTGGCAACACATATTAAGTGACTGCTATCTGAAGTTATAATCCACAAAAACTGGGGATTGGGAAGAGTGTGTGTCTGTCTGAAGTTGGGCCATGATGGAGCAACACTTAAGCCTTGATCCCATTCCCCTTGTTAATCCATTTGCTTTGTAGACAACAGAAACAAGGACGTGCTCGCAGGCAGCCTGCTCTCGCTTATTTACCAGATCTAATAGGACTAAATCTTCTTTTACAATCACACAGGGGGCTTTACAAAAAATAGGAGCCCCTCCCCAGAAAGACTGCAGCAGCAGCAGCAGCTAGCACCCAGAGTGAAGAGCCTCCACCCTCCAGGGGGAAGGGAAAGAAAGAACCACCATCTGGGGTTTAGTCATGGTGATGCCAGGGGCTGAGGCTCAGGGACAGGGAGTCTGCTGGGGCTAGAGAAGGGGATGGGTTAGAGGGACTGCTGATGGGGTAGTGGAACCTGTTATGTCAATAAGGATGGGGCTTGGGAGAGGTAAACAGAGAGACCAGTGTTTGGACATGCTGAAATGTAATGTTCAGTGAGAAGATATGACACAATTAATCAACGAGAGCAGGACAAATAATATGTGTTTGCTGTGATCTTAAAGACACTGCACACCCAAACAGGCTTTACTTTGGCTAATCAGAACAAATCTAGTCAGATTGATGTTGGGTGTATCTTTGTGGACAATTATGTCATGAAAGCAACTCTATGAACCAACAACAATGATAATGATGCAAACTGTCCCACCCTAGCAGGTGCAATAAAAGAAAGACAAGAGTGAGGGAGCAGCCAGTCAAGTACAACTTGTGCACACCCACACAGTCCTGACAAGAGGTCTAATGGTGCACCATAAGTGAAAATACCTGTGTGGGTGGAATATGGGTGTGTGAAGACTTTAAAGGTCTAACCAAAAAAAAAACCTTATCAAAATAATATTGGAATAAGAATAAAGGAATACATGAGAAAACTAAAACTGGCATTTAAATCTGGGCGCCGCAGAGACAGTGGTTAAACAGAGAAAAATGACTCTCGGCCCAATGAGCAACAGCCTGTTGGAAACAGAAGCCAGTTTTTGTATTACAAGTTAGTCCTTGTAACAGGCACTAAAGGAGAATAAACAATGTAAAAACAAAACATACTTTAATGACTGAGCGCTTTGCCTGAGGCCATTATGACACAACACAGCACTCATATCCCAACACAAAATAAATAATGATCCAAAAACATGGACCAACAAGTTCCAAATCACCCTGTGGTAATCCAGGAGATAAAAATGTAAATAATCTAATTTAATATTGCCATTATGTAACAAATCTACAGCACCACATAGAGAAACAGCCATCAATACATGCAATCTTGCAACCAGGTGTTTTTTTTTTTTTTTTCCCTCAATGTAACCAACTTCAACAATGAGCAAGAAACTGAGAGTGACATTTGACTACTGTACATGCATTTCCTTTGTAATTGTGGTTACTTATATGATTAAAAATAGCAGCACGTAAAATTCTCACGACTGATTGATATCAGCAACAGTGTTGATAACAGACACTGCCAAAATATCATTGATCAGTGATAAAACCAGCAAGATGCCTTAAACACATAAATACATACATACATAGTGTGTTTGATACAGTTGAAATTTGCTCAGTTGCATGTTGGAACAGCAGGTGCCATCCTTCTCACACCAGGGTGGCAGTGACCCCCTGCCAATTGTGTCTTTTGTGACTTCAAGCCTTGTGGGATATGACTTTAACTAGACTTGATGTCAAAGAACAGCTGCTGTAAAGACTAAAATTTAAGGTGAAACGTAGATCCATGTATTAACATTTTTACATTTGAAACCACGGCTCTGATGGCTCTCCTTAGCAGAAACCATTGCTGTATGGGACAAGCAATCTCAAGACTGCTGGCTGGCTTTGTTAGCACACCACAGTGTAACTTCTGTTGTCCCTGTTATTAAATTAAACGTATAAACTAAACAATGAACAACTGAACAAATTGTTTGCCAGAATATGTCAAATGCAAATTGCTGTGTTAGTAAATTGTGCAGGGAAAAATTAAATACAAACCACCGCTTGATGGCTTATAAATTTCTCCTGTCTTAGCTCATCGCCACTTCCATAATGAACATCTCCAAAAAAGAGCTCTAACAATATAGACGATGACAAGGCGATGATGAAGACACATGGAATAAATGCATAAGGATGTGCCAAACAGGCTGCCAGCAGAGCGTGGAGTGGGAAGATGACAGGGACAAAGGTCCTTGGCATGAAGGGCTATGTCTGGCAATAAACAGCACATCATTGAGGATCCAGCGACAGAGGCCTGTAGCGTCTGTTGGCTGTGGGATTTCAGGCATCATTTCACACATACATAGCCAAGAAATCAAGCATACGCCATAGAGACAAAAAGCCAAGCAAAGGGGGACAGCCACGATGACCCTAGGCCTCCTTCCTGGTGATCGCCCTCTTGCTGTTTCATACTTCTGTCCTTTCCCTTCTTCACTTTGCATCTCTAGGACAATTTTCTCCACTTCCCCTCTTTCCCCTTCCCTCCCACTCATATTTTTTCTTCTCCATCTCACCCACTCACTTCTCTTACTCTATCTCACACACACAAACTGACTTCCAGCTCCCTGTCTACAGCCTGAGGAAAGTAGAAACCAGCGACAGTGAAGTGTATCAGCCCAGGAACAATGTGCAAGGAGCTACTTTGTAAGGCTAGCCAAGGAGATTGGGGGGGGGGGGGGCCTCCATTATCACTGACCAGCACCGTAGAATGAAAAGAGGCGCCCCAACAGTACCACAGCAGCACTGTCGGACTGGATCACTGAGTTTGTCAATATCCAGCCTGGTAGCAGTTTCACAGGGTACAAAACATTGTGGTCTCAAATGTGGCATTCATTAGAAAAGTCTCTACTACAAGAAGAAAACAGGCGTTTTAATGTCGTCTTAATGTCTTTGCTGTAATGAAATATGGCAAAAGACCCGCACAGTTGAGCTCCACAGCAAACCCGTGCTGTGGAAGTATGCACCCCACACCTTCTTTTGAACCCCCTAAAGCTGACACCCAAATGAAAAACCAGCATAACACAAGAAATACTGTGACAAGCAAAATTGTTGGAGGCCCTCAGTGGCCACAACATTAACCTCTGCTGTGTATAATATAAAGGCCAGGTGGCAAAGCCTGACACAGGTCGACCACAGCCAATATAAGACACTGTGTCCACAAGGAAGGAGTGATGGTATGTTGACACGAAAGCCCAGACCAGAGTGAAATCACTCGACACCCCCACTCTGTCACTCTGACCAATGACAGCTACTTCCTGCCCCTTTCGCAACCTCTGATTCTTGGGTAATTTAACCTGTAAATCCAGAGACAAGATTGCAGCTGGAGCTGACCGCCATCACCCAACCATTCTCACACAAGCACAGCAAAAAGCATCTTGTAAAGGAAGACAAATGATAATTAACTTCAAATTGAAATGCTTTTTTATTTTGACTGATAATTTTCATTGACTTTGACTATACAAATCAAGGCAAAGGTAAATGAGAGTCAGCCATAGTCCTCCACTTGTGACAGTGCCCAGGCCAGCTTGTCTTGTTGCTGGTATGTGGCATTAAGCAAAACAAACATGTCTGCATGACAGTTTCCTCTTATTTCTACAACACAAAGTCCACAGAAAGTAAACATTTTAGATGAAAATTCCCAGACTCTGGAAAAAGAAATTTTTGACCACTGTTCTATCTCACTGGTGTACCAATGGCCATTTGATCAGAGCTGCAAGACAACAAAAAACAGACTGATTGGACAGGACACTAAAAGCTTATTGTTTTTACATCATTATATCTAAAGTGTAGAGACTTGTGGGAAGTCTGCCTGTTAGTGTCTACAGTGCAAAAGACAGTAGGTCTGATTAAGGTCATCTGTGTTACCTAATTTTATAACACCCTAACACTGGCATCTGTCCAAAAGCCTGCTTTACACAACAAATGGAAAAGTGCACACAGGTGAAAAAGCAAAGCACTAAGCACTCTGCACACTTGTTGCCACAATGAGAGGTGGGGTGAACAGTGTGACCAAGTTCTGAACAACAGATGGAACAGATATGAGCTGAACTGTCCGGTTCCTTCTTTAGATGCATGTTGTGTTTCCAGAACATGCCTTATGCCAGACAGTACAACAGGAATGACAAAGTTGGACATACTATAAATATGAGCTCAACTGACTCAGCTCTTATCTTGATTATTAGTGGAACAAACACCTCCATATAAAAACAGCCACTTTAGATTGAGTCAGATTTAAATTTACTGGTATGAAAGGGGATTGGATTTGTGCACTTGAAACTAAGATAGCATACTGCTACATTCAATCCAAACATACTGAGGAAAGAAAGACAAATGTGCTTTCTTTTTTAACATTGTTTAACACACTGGAGAGCAAATCATCAAATATGACACTAACATATGCTTTAGTTTTTGACAATTTACAAGTATGCTTCTTTTTTTTTAAGTTCATAGTTTGCAATTTCACACAGAGTTACAGTTATGGGCATGTATAATTAGAAAGGTTTTAATATACTCAACTCATCAATTTGTGGTCACTTTTCAAGCCTATGGCTTGACACACACATTTCCTGTTGAGTAACACAAAGTATGATCCAAGAATATCATGAAGCTGATTTAATAACATTCAGTCATTCCATTCCCTTGTGGACCAATGACAGGATTTCTAAAATTCATTCAATGAGTTCATTCAGAGTGACAGACCACATATGAGCAACAAGATGGGGTGAACTCAGTACAGTGTTGACAACAACATATTTTGCCAACCCATAAAAGGTGTTCCGTCAAGTGGTGGTTTCAGCATTGACACTTTGACACTTTGTTCCAGATACAATTTGCTAATTTTCCCTAACCATAACGTACAATTTCAATCAAAAACCTAAAGCAGTGCTCTTCTATTCGTGCTCACTACCTGGCCAACGTTAAGGCTGCAGCTTCAGATCATCATAATAGCGAATCAAATGAGTTCTAACCTTCAACAGAGACATCTGATTAAGATGTCAAATTTAGGGATTACAACATCAATCTCAACATTTTCCTGAAATCCATCTGAAGGGGTGCGTCCACACGTGATCTGCTTTGTGACGCGGTTAAAGATGAATGCATCATTTGCACAACGAGCAGCAGCAGCAGAGCGACTCTCGTTTTAAAATAAAAATAAACCACTAAAAAAAATGCTTTGGCAACGTTAGAATGAAGCAACTCGATCGATCAGTTGTCCGCAGTTGGATGAGTCAATTTTGGCTTCGACAATACGTATTTTGCGTAAATCCCAATCTACCCCGAGGATCAAAACGACATCATGGGACCCTCAACTTTCACGTAAACTAAGCGCCGGGGGGACCCCCCCCCCCCCATCCCCACCCATCCCCACCGGGCTTGCTCCTCGTTTAATAACAAAGCGATGCCTGCGCGTGTTTCTCTCCCGAAGGGGGTGGGGATGATTGAATGATGGAGGCTGTTGATGCGTGATGTTGACCTTACCAATTTCTTTTAAGTGCTATCATTCTTCTGAGGACTGAGCGATCTCCATTAAGTCGGATGTAACGTTTGATTAGATGTATGTTGAATCTCGCTGTTCTGAAAACTCAATACGCTCGAATGAGCAACGGGCTCGAGTGATAAAGTTGATTTATTAAACCGAGGTGTAATAAACCCAGTTTATTCGGTAGTAGGGCGAAGCGCGTGTGGAGGGTTTCGCCTGTGTAACTTCTTGGAGCCTTGTGATGTCGGAAACAAGCGTTTCAAACGTCGCTTCTTGCAACAAACGGGACTTGGGCGAGCAAACAATGCCTGAACAGCATCTGCGTCCCTATGGCTACCCAAGCCAGATGGCTTGCAACTCCTAGACAATAAACTCGAACCTCACGCCATGAACTTAACTTTATCTGACAGAAAAAGAAACAAAAACACGAGCAGCAAAGTGCATCCAGCAAGTGCAGCCAAAGCGTGACTTTTCGCTCTGCAAATGAAATTATACAGTCGCAAAAATGATGATCTGACTGAAGTTACCATGTAGACGTTCGCAAGTTTCACATCTTTATTGTCACGTCCCCTCAGAATTTTTTTTTTTTTTTTTTAAATCTCATTTCCTTATTTTTTAAACGGCCACCATCTCTTGAACACTAACATGAAGGTCCAGCCAAATGAAAACAAACGAGTGGCACATGGTTGTTCCTCTTATCTAAAGTTATTCAAACACCTCCCGTGAGTACTGCAAAACCCGTAACGTTATTATGGACATCGGGCCATAAAATCATACTTATAATGCTCCATTCAGCTGACGTCTCTTATGACACATTAATTCAACTTTGAGGACCAGCAATTAGCTGTTAAAGCTAGCTTTGGTTAGCCGTGCTAACGAGCCGGCTAGCTCGTTACCTAACAGGATTGCCTTAGTAACGTTAACGTATGAGAAGTTCAGA
The DNA here is from genome assembly GCA_038496675.1 of Rachycentron canadum. Lineage (NCBI taxonomy): Eukaryota > Metazoa > Chordata > Actinopteri > Carangiformes > Rachycentridae > Rachycentron > Rachycentron canadum. The sequence goes on from CM076652.1 coordinate 8,295,600, forward strand.
GAACAGTGCTAAGCTGGTTAATCGAAACAGCCACTTGAACAAAAAGCGCCCGACAAATCACGCAGACAAAAAAGCTGACACAAACAACTTTTCATTTTCGCAATGAAAGACATTCGTGATACCAAAACCAACCTCGGTTTTAATTTACCTCTATTTCAAAGTCTGGAAGGTTGAACGCTGTCCTGAACAGCGAGCAGAAGTGGGCTATGGCGGGGACTTCCCACCAGGACTGGATCTCTTCCACAGAAACTGTACATCCCTGGGACATTTTCGGACTGGAGAAATTGTGTGACGTTTGCTTCTCACATCAGAAAGTAGTTTCTTCAGCGATTTATAACGTCTCCTTATCATTACAAACACGACAAAACTTGCTGCTGCCGTCCTTTCCGGGCAGTTGCCATTGCGACCCACGGAGCGCTACAATCTGTTTCAATCAGTCTCACCGGAGCTGAACAGATGGGAAGGGCGATACCACTGCGCGACAGGGAGAGGGGGTCCGTTACTTAGCTTTACACGTTAAACTGCATATTAACCCAAGGACGCCTTGTAGCGTTGAGCATATTTGTCTCTTAAGACAATAAAGTACAGTTGTCAAACGTGTTTGCGATCGGATTTGTCTGTTCGCTGTAGTAACAGAAGTCTGTGGTCAGTAGTACCCCGCCGGGTTGATAGTGCGGTGGCCGTTTAAAGGGAATGCTCGCGAATGGTGAATGAATAAACAACTAAAAAGGTGTGAGTCAGGTAACTTTTTTCACAAATTACACCAGTGTGCTTTCCCCGGTTGATTGATCTTAAGTTTCCACCATTTGCATATGTTCCTGTTTTTTCAACTTCCTGTGCATAACGGGTTTTTTTTTACCCCCTTCCCTTTTTTTAAAAAAAAAATATATGTATATATTTTTTTTAAATAAACTTTCAGTTTTCAAACAATCCTGAATCCTACAGGTTCGTTTCATCTGATCACAGTTAGGTACAGGAGCTCGCCAGGTACATTTTTGATTTGTAAACAGCATCTTTGAGAGTGTTTTGGGCGATACACTACACAAGGGCTCCCCCTATCGCAATACGTGAAAAGTGCATGGTGTTACAGGGCGGGGTGCTCGGTGACAGCGAGTGACAAGGCTGCTGTCAGACTTGGACGCACACGCCCATATCTCCTATTTTTAAGAATATGCACGGGGGGAACAATTTGTGTAAATATTAGAAGATTAAAATACCCAGACAAGACCAGATATCAGAGGGAAGAAAATCTTATTCATATTAACAGACCCAGATCTTGTCAGGCCCTTTAATCCTGCTCACAATCAAATGATGAAACAGAGTGAAAACATCCCTGGTTGAAGTAATGAAAACAGCCATCAGTAAAATAACAGTGACACTTCATCTTCTATTAACTCAACAACTTAAATGTATACTTTTTAATAAATACAACTAAACGAATAAATAAGATGTACTCGAATACTTCCATACAGGATTTGGGTTTGATACAGGAATCACACCCACAGTCCATTCAATGGACCGCTAGAAGCTGCAGATTTATTACAGCAAATAGTATTTGCTCTAAGAAAAAAATTGTACCGTTTGCCCTGAGGGTGGCACTAGAGGAAAGGTAACGGTCCCCTTATAACCGAAAGCTTCACTTGCAAGAGACTACGTTAGATTTAGGAGACATGCAAGTTGAGATTTTGCCCTGAAGTTGGCGCAAGAGGGACGCTCATAAATTCTCCAAGATGGAAAGGGATTACTATCTTGGGAGCACAAGAAGGTATGCCTTTATCACATACCGTATTTATGTAATATATGCATGTATATAGCCACATAATGTAACATACACACTGTAGTTAAATGTTATAGTGAACAATTTATTAGACAGTGTGTCCTGAGTAACTTCTGTGGCACTTAAGTGGCAACAATTCAATTTGGACCAATTCAATATGGACCAAAGCTATAGTAACAGGTCCAATGAAACATTGTGATTAAAGGAAATTTTACATGACAGCACAGACAAAGTATTGTATAGAGTTTGACGCTTTAAAAGGTCAAGGTTTAAATTGTGTTAGATCAGATCTCCACATCACATTTAAACCTGTGTCATAAAAGTAGGTGACATATAAAAGGAAAAATTTTGTCCAAGTAAATTGTTGAGCCACCACAAGCTTCAATGCAGCCTCTCATGGATACATTGGAGTCTCTGATCTCTAATGGAGGGATGAACACAATTCTTCCAAATATATTCCCTCATTTGATGTTTTGATAACAGTAGTGGAGTGCGCTGTCATATAGGCTTTAAAAAAATCTTATATAGCTGTGAAGACCTGGAAGAGATGTGGCAACTCGAAAGCAATCAGACAGGGGCTACTGCACTGAATTCGATGGCATAATAGTAGTACTAGAGGAAGGGTCATGGGGTCACCAAGAGTTCACTGGGGACCATGAGTATCCAAATCAAATATCACAACTTTCTGAGATATTTTGCTGACTCATGGATTGAACAACTAAACCCTACCATAGGCCATGGGGCCTCGAGAGGCATTGGTGGAGAGCCATCACAGTGCTGTCAGTGTAGTGACAGCTCGCTCCCTGTGTTATCAGCGCCAGATTAGTGATGTTGCTAGGCGACCAAGAAATCTAGTATCTCCTTAAAGCAAAACTCAATGAGCAATTTACTACCGGTCCAATTTAAAACTCAAAGCATTACGTTTTAAACGATCAACAGTGAGCTGCAGGGAATTCTGGGATTCTGGGAGGCTGTTAAGAGTCTACAGTATCTTCAAATACAAATTTGTATTAACCCTGTTTTGCGTTCTCACATTGACTCGATTGTATGTAATCATTTTGATTACTTTGGTTTATTCTCATTTAGGATCATGGAGTTGATCTTATTATTAGTCACTGTAACCCTGGCAATGTTGGTGGCTTGTGCCGGCCAGTGAACTACAAAACCCCAAAGAGGAGCTGTCCAATTGGATCATTAGTACAAACTGGGGTGGCAAAAAGAGCCATGGTTAAGCTTTTCTGTGAATGTAATTAACTGCCTATCTTTAGTGTGCGGAGGACAGGGAACCACCCTGATCTGATTGCCACTGATCATTCCAAATAATAATTACTCATATTATTTCATCTGACTTTGGAGTTTGAGAGAAATCCACATTACATTTAATTATTTCTATGTTATCCTAAAGCATATACTTTTAATTCATTCTTCTGACGATACTTGTGTAGTTGCTCTTCAGTGATGTTTTTAATGAGTATATTTATGTCACGGTATTGTTACTTTTATTAAGTTAAACATCTGAATACTTCTTCCACCACTTCAGGTTACTAAACTTATAATGCTTTCAATTACTTATTGACCTACTCTACAGCAGAAATTCTGACATTTCATAGAAGGAAAATCCCAATCTATTGTTGTAATTAACTACAGTAACATTGGCTGTATTCCACTCAGAAGAGCCAATTCAAGGATCCTGGTGTTCATGCGGGCTCATTGGAATAGTTGACTGGGAACTGAGCCATGGTTAATGTTATTAGTTACACCTGTGCGTTTCCTGCAACGCTAGACAAGATGTCTGCTGTGAAAAAAAGCCCTACAGAGCACCTCATGCCAAAAGTGTACACTTATGTTATTGTAACACATTATACAGTTAGTCTGTCTAACTGTTATGGTTTTATTATATATGAATATATTCTACCTGTTAAAATGAAGCTGGCAGTGTTTACTTATTTGGCTACTATATAATGAGAGATGATAATGATGTAATTAGTATCTCTGAATTTGATATTATTGTGTAATGTAGAACTTATTATGTTTCATGTATGTATTGTTCCAAACAAGTCAAACTTTATTCCAGTAAGTTTTTATTCTACAGTTATACATATCTTATCATTTTATACTCTAAATAAGATTTCTTTAAGTCATCCTCAATCCAAATGTTAAGAGCAATCATTGCAAGAGTAAATAATTGTTACATATTCAGACACTACTTTGGACACATTTTAAATGTTAGAAAATATCAACTTGAATGAAAGATTTCCACTGCTGATGGGTGAAATGGTTGCTGATACAAATTATTTTTCCATTAACAGGAATCAATTCATCAATCAATACTCATTAAAAAAATAGTTAAGGTACAATGAGCACTTGCAGTGGTGGTCACATGCTCTTATTGTTGATGTCCTTACATAATTTGTCCTTTTAAGTGTCTTCTTTACGTATTTTGCAATTGTAAAATGCCCCAAACAGTGATAATAATAAGCTGTATAACTGTTACCTTTGTAGTGATTATAAATCTGTGAACATGTGATATTCAGTGGGTCCTGAGGTATTATGTAATACTAGGGCTGTTGAATAGAGTTCATTAGGGATGGGCAGTCTTTTTTGTTTCTGTTCACGTTGTCTGTATATACTTAAAATAATACACGCCAGGTTATAATTGTGTCTCTGCTGTGCGTGTTGCGTGTGTTGTGGCAGCAACTCCACAGGCATGAGTTTATGTCGAGTTGTGTTAGTGCAGAGCTGTGTTGCTGTGGCTCCGTCACACAGGGAGTCACCACGAGAGGGAGGGACCACGAGAGGCAGCAGGACAATGCTGGTGTTTGTGCAACGGCCCCTGAGTGGCGGCTGGCTCTCTCATGTCGCTCTCGCTTGACTACCATTGCTGCACGCATTGTTGAAGTGAAAGGAAAGTGGACAGCTTGATCCTGTCTGTGGGATGCACCGACAGAGGTAAGACCCCTGTTCCCTACTGCTATGTCTGTGTGATGGAAGAAAATGAAAGTTTTTTTGAAAGCTGTCTCGTGGGGCTGTGCTGTGTGAACTGTGTGAGCAGGGTGTTCCAGTGCAATTTGGGGTTGGCTTGGGGTGAGGCACCCTTGTCAGTGTTTTGGCAGGGTCACTAGTGTGTGTGAATGGAGCTGGGCTGAAAGAAAGTTTCACAGAAAGAGGCTCAGTGAAAGGCATGTGGAGAATATGTGACTAGGATCGAACATCGGAAAAGACAGAGCTTGAAGTGGGACACAGAGAGAAGAAATATTTGGAGCTGCAATGATGATGGGGTGGGGGTGCT
>CM076652.1:8305661-8334818 GCA_038496675.1 Rachycentron canadum
CTGGTGTTACTAATAGCTTCTTGTTGTGAATGTTAGCTAGTGTCAGCAAACTTTAGAGAGAGTTTTGAAATCATCTTCAAATCTTAATTCACTCGTCAGATAACAGATACTCAGTAGTTTATAGAGAAATAAATAAAAGACTGACTAATCATTATTATTATTACTTCTCATTGACAGCAGTGAGCAAATTCTATCGATGAATGAGGGCAATGTGGAATAAATAGGGAGTTTTCCATACAGTCTCTGAGATTAAAGGACATTATTGACTTCTCTACCTGCGCTACTATGTTAACATTTACAATTATCCTGTGATTGTCATGTGTGGCCATAGTGGCTTCTCATTGCTGTAACTAACGCTTCATCTTTCAGTTTATGCAATGACGGTGCATTCTTCTTTTAAATACCCATACAGTAATAAAGACTCGTCTGCAAACCTTGCAAAAAGGAGAGGGGGAGGACACATACAGAGGAATTATTGACTGCACAAGGTACGAGTATATGCTATAATAAAAACTTTGCTTCCCTATTATGCCACCTAAATACAGTCCTAATAGACGTATATAATATAAGTGTGAAGACCCTGGTATCAACTGCTTTTCTCTACTTTTTCCTCCTATTCTCCTCTCCATATCCTTTTGCAGGCGCATCATGAGGCGAGAGGGCCCATCAGCATTCCTAAAGGGTGCGACATGTCGTGCTTTAGTCATCGCTCCTCTTTTTGGCATTGCGCAGGGTGTCTACTTTCTTGGGGTAGGGGAGATGGTGCTGGGTTTGCTGGGATAGCGGTGCTTGGCAGTGGAGGGGGCGGTTGTGGTATCTCTGTACACACACAATCTGCAGTGAGTGCATGACACCAACAACTGAACAGTGAATACTGAGAGAGGGAAAAGGCAGCCGCGCTCTGCTAACCAAAGGAGGAGGAAGAAGGGTCCAATGAATGATGAATATGAAGAGGCTGTATTTACTAATATGTGGACCGACTGGTTCACGCTAATCAAGTTTCCCTAGGTAGGTCAAACAGGGTCCTGAGTATGTGTGTGACTAATCTGAGGGTCTGTGTTCCCAGTTGTCCGGTTTTATCCCTGCGTGCTTGCTGCAAAATATCTGGGGCTCTTCCTTTCTGTCTGGTTGTTAAGAAAGAGCTGCTGCATGTTGTTTGAGGCTGCTAACTAAAATGCCTACCAATCTGACCATTTTTATGGTCGTGACGAAGATCTATGCATCATTAAACGTAAGTGACAAACTCCCCTTTCAGTCTTTATCAAACGCTATTATTGTCCAATGAGTTTGAACTGGGTATAACTGGCTTCACCATAAAATACCAGTCATCAAGATTGTTGATGTGTTTCTCTGGAAGAGGAGCTCAATCTCCTTCAGACTGTTATGCATTACTCCCACTCCATCCGTGAGGTCTGAGTTGTAATCTTGGATTCCCTCATTGGATTGGGAGGTGCTACCTGCTAGTGTCTCTAAGGTCATTTGTTAATCTGATGGTAATGCTTTAATCCCATGTATTAGCGTACAATATACCCTAACATTCAGATCACTTCCTGTCTCACAGCCACAGGTTAGACTGCTGGTCTACTGTCTCGTAGCCTTGACTTGCTCTTCTTCTCAGGGGTTTAAACAAAACCCCTGAGAAGCCTATGGCTGTTTTTACTGCTTAGTTATACATAAAACAGATATGTTGCTTCAAATGATGCACGCACAATAACTTTAAAAAAATGCAATTAAAGCCTTATCATTGCTGATAGTTACTAAAGCATCAAAACTCTAAGTCTTAAATGAATTCAGCAGAACTGGTGGTGTCGAAATATTGTTTTGGTACTTGAGTCCAGTTTAGCAAGGACAATTGTGTTTGTTAGACCCATGGAGGGAGTATGGCACCTTGTCTTGCCAACTGTTTGCCATTACTTAAGTCCACTGGGTGGCACTAAAAGCTATGTTTTTTTTTTGTTTGTTTTTTTTTATATTTTTAATGCAAGACACATTTTGATGTGGCTAGTGTACCTAGGCTACTACATTTTCCTCATTGTAGAGTGAACATAGCCTGAGTAAACTGTCTGTTTACAAGCTGTAAATAAAGATATCTCATACATGCTGATTTCTTTGTGTCACACGTATTTATTTCTTTGGTTTTTGTGTGTTAAGTGCTTTAAAACAATGGTTAACATCCTTTCTCTGTTCACATAGACTCACACAGTCAAACTATTAGAAGAGGCTGTTTGGTAAACATACCAGGTAATCAACTGCATTAAAATATGTGGTCTGCAAAACATATAGACTATACCTGGGTCCCAATTCAGGGGCTGCATCCTTTGGAGGACATGGTCCATGAAGGTGTGCTCCTTTGTAGCCATTGTAGACCATAAAGGCCAAATTAAAATAAGACAGTCTGGTCTATGGAGGATTTTTGCTTTGCGACACAATGGTAAGGGTGGAAACAGCTGGTGACGGCTGTTGTTTACCATTCTTCACTTGACATAATTTTTTTCCCCTTAAAAACCTCAAGGTCATGAGGCCCTTGGTTGTAACAGTTGTACCATTAGCTCAAACTCAATACTTACATTTAACAGTGGAATCCTCGAGCTCTCTGTTGCGTTTTTTGCTGCCATATTATTTTCATTACCAGTGTGCTATGACTCTTGGGATAGGTTCAGGCCGCATAGGATTCACCCATTGGAACCTCTGTTTCCCAGGAACAGGATGACACATTTGTCGGCCACATTTAAAGGAGTCTTTGAAATGGGACAGTCTAGTTGCATCGACTGTAACACATTCAGTCTTCAAGTACACCTTCAGAAGGATGCAGCCCCCAAATTGGTACACAGCTTGTGTGTAGGAAAAATTTGTATCTTTGGTGTCTTAGACGTGTAGCTTTGATCAGTTTTATCAGTTAGTAAAGAGCGACAGTTTACCCAAAACACCTGCAGTCCATCAGGCAATCCGAAGAGAAGTAAAATGGAGGGCACTTAAGCATATGTAAAAGTGCATATGTTGAATTATTACTCAGTTCATTAGTACAAAAATAAAAACTTATGAACACATCCATAGCACCCTGTTAAGTAAACCAGGTTTTTCTTTGACCCAAATGACTGGAAGGTGATTGTGCAGACTGTTTTGCACTATGATGATAGTCTGTGGTCACCTTAAATATCCAATCTTTGTCCGCACTGCTCCCTTCAAATTCGCTGTTAATCTGTGAACTTGCGGTTGGGGTTGGCACCAAACAAGTTCACTCTGATTTCAGGCATCATCTATCAAAGGAAAAATCAGGATAGAAATAAGAAACACTCACACAAGGCAAGAAAAAGGAAAAACCTGAAGAATTCACTGATGCAATATTAACTTATTATATAACTTATTTAATTTATGGACCTTGTTACAAAGATCTATTCTTTTGCATTATTATTACATTAGAAACCTTATTAGACAATATTTTTTAAAAATAATATTACATTTTTTATAAATGGTGCCAATGCCATCATCATGCTCTTGTCTTTGAATGCTGAAGCTGTGCCTGGAAACCTCTTGGGCTATGCTGCCCTCCACAGGTGAGCAGCAGACAGTACTTGTAGTGTGTTATTAAGATCAGAAATGATTTGAATTTTAAAAATATAGTCAAGGTTTCTCTACCTGATGTGCCATAAGTTCTAGCCTGTTCTCCAAAGTGTTGGACACCTTGATCTTCCCATTGTCGTTATACACTTCTACTCCTCCGCAGCTGTTAAAACAGAGAGTAGACATTACTGTAAATATGAAAGAACCAAAATCAGCTTTTAAGCTGTCTTTTCTTCACCCTTTTCAATCATAGTCAAAATGAAAAAAATTAGAAAGTACTAGTGATGCTTCCTACATTTCTGATGGGAGAAAACGTTCTTGATCAATTCTGACATCTATGTTGCTCTTCACTGCCTCTTTGTAGATAGGGATGTTCTTATTGACTGCAGCCTGTCAGGTGACAGAACAGAAAAACACAACAATATCAACTATCATGAATGTGTCAAAAGATGCAAATACTCTTGATCCTGTGCTCTCGTAAATAACATGTTACAGTAATCACAACGTAGATAACTGTAGTCATCTTAACCTCACCTGAACCATTTCTATATCTTGCTGTCGGCAGCGAATGGTAACCTTTGGTTCCAGCAGTTGATAGAATCCCTGAAAAGCAAAAAAGGACAAACAGAGGAAACACAGAGAGCCAACAAATCAATCGATTGCTGGACCACGAAAGCAGGTGGAGAATTTACCTGAAGTACCAGCCCCTCCAACAGGGTGGAGTATCTAGCAGGGTCTTTTGCAATCTCTGCAAGTCTTTGACGGGCCTCGTTCAACAAATCCTGAGAAAAGAACACAGGCAGGAAGAAAATTGAAAAAAATTCAGCAATTTAACAAATCAATTTAGGTCTGTTTAAAATAGACATGTTGCCGCTATTCAGATACTGTGGAATCAGACATGTGTATTAAACAAAGTGCAAAAGTAAGCATGTAAGTAAAGCATTTATAAATTTGTGTTAAAATGCTGGTCTATAGTGACAGGTAAATGCTATTTTTCTGTGATCTGAGGACCAGCAGCCCAGTTGTTGTTGTAAATCAGTTGTATGACATGAACTGAATGCAAGTATGGGTAACACATGAACAAAATCTCTAACCATGATCATGTCGTCACGGGCCTTCAGCACCTTCAGCCTCGCTTGGTTCATCAGGTTGGACATCTGGCTGTGACAGTGTGAGAGGAAGTTGATTTGAATTGGCAGCATACTTTAATATGTAATATATGCAAGAAATTAATAGGCAGATATGGATACATATGTGAATCTTCATAATAAGAGGTTAGGACAGAGGAAGAAGATGCAGTTAAAGTCAAGTTTTACAGTTCTGTTTATCTACACACAATGTCAATGGTGGCACATAGAAATTTAAGAGCATGACAGTGGTGGGAAAAGGAAATGTGGGAAGAACTGAATCACATTGCAGATTATGCTTTGCTCTCTTGCCTCAGAAGAGCACACTTCCAAGTAACCCGAAAGAGTAGGAATGTTCAGATTCAAATCAGTTTTCATTTGACAATAGCCAAGCTCCAAATAGGAAAAAACATGACTGGTGTGGTGATGCATTATATTGCTGTAACAACGTTTCCAATTTCACATGATCCTTTTCTCTCAGTTTAAATCCATGTGGCTCTACATACGATGTGGAAAGGCTTCTTTGTGAATACTTTTCTTTTTAATTATAATGAAAAGGTAATTACTAAATGGCCAGCAACTCACATTTTCTTATGTTGTTCAATCTGCTTTTCCTTCTTTTCATAGTATTCCATTATTTTCACCCTCTGAGTCTGCACCAGACGACCTTTCTCGATGTTGAACTCTTCCTCTGCCTGTAAACAAGTGGGTATGACAAGGCTCATTACTAGTCAGTGCCTGTGCTTACATGCGTGCTAATATCCTGATTATGATCCTGGTGTATCCTGGCATCCTCTGACAGGGATATTGGCTGGGATAGTGGGAGACAATCATAACCCTAGCTAGTGTTATGATCACGTATACAGGGATATGAATAACAACAACATATGCTGAATATGATTAATATCAGAATATCAGGACATTAATGCACATGTAAACAAACTAGATTCAGCAAGTATCACACGACAGGCAGATAGATGAGGCAGACACAGAAACTTCCATTACCTTAGCATCAATCTCCTCTACTTTCTCACTGGCCTCTTGTTCAATGAAGGCCATCATGTGCTTGATCTGCCAAAAGAGGTGAACACACCAGATGTCACACATAGTTCAACCATTACAGATCACGTCAGATTATGTCAATTGTCTAAGTAAAGTTACAAACCAGTTCAAAACTAAAAAAAAAACATGTAACAACATACATAAATCGTCTCATTTGCTCATAAGAGATTCACATTGTATTAATAGTTTATGTCGTGGAGCCAGTTGCCATTCCAGATATGTTTGTTTCAAGTTTACACATGTAACAAAACAACACACTGATAAATGACCGAAAACCAAACAAAACTAGCCGAAACTTCGGAAAGGTTACTGCAGGACATTAAACAGCCATAGTGTTTAACTTAAGTGCAGCTCGCTGTTTAGCCCCTTAGCTAACGTTTGACGTGTTTACCTGAATGTACAACTGAGTCGCAGAGATTCCGTTGGTTAAGTTCAGCCTGAAATTCACGAGTCTGCTTTACCTGTTTCTGTACGTCGGCGTCGGTGAGCGCCATGTCTGTTGCTCAAGATGTTTTATTGATGAAAAAAAAACCAAACAAACCCAAAACAAAACAAAAACAAAAAAGCAACCCAGAGTTTTCCAGACCACTTCAACAGTCCGACAACACAGCAACGGGAGCGCACTCGGGATAGTTTTGACGTCGAGTTAGCCGCAAGAGACGAAACGCGACTTCCGGTTGTAACTTTCAAAATAACACACGCGTGCAACAACTTAGCGGTCCTTGGATTAGATGGCAGTTATGCGCCCCTCCCTCTGCCTATTTTTAAAGCATGTGGACACGTATCGGCCAGAGTGTTTTCAAATAATTCCAGATTAACATAATTATTCCGTAATGCTTTTATCCAATAAATGTGGTGAAGCCGATGGGAACTCCAGTGTCAGGAAACGGTGATGCACATCGTTGACCCTGGATCTACACGGCTTCTGTGCGTCTTTTGCGCATTTAAAAAAAACAAATAAATCACCCATTATATCGTTTAACTTTATTTTAAAAAATTCAGAATAATAAAATAGGGATTTTTGCGTGAAATTTCGCTTTCTGAAATTCGGATTTTAAACCATTATATGTGTTCAAGGAGAAGTTAAACGCCACTCCGTTACACATTCCGCTGCTCAACGGACATTTGTGAATTTACGGCCGTTGGGAGACGTTGACAAGTTTCGATTAACGCTCGATCATTTAAAGCATCATACACTTTAACATTAGCTTTACTTCGTCGCCTTAAAAAAAAAAAAAATAAGAAAAGAGAAGGGGGGGGGAGTGTTATTTTGAAGGTTTTGACAGGAAGGTCAGTGTTATATTTTGGCTAGCTTGTGTAGCTTCCAAAGCACATTGTGTACTGGTGCTACTTCTGCCTGCCAGTGGTGGTCTGCCCTCTACAGTTACTGCTGCAGGGGGGACTGTGTCGCATATTTCCCTTCAACCTGTCGTCTTGCCAGCACCGGGTTGCCTTTGGACCAAGGACGGTAAGAAATCAGCTCCAACTGGACTAAACTAATATTAAGTTTTTGCATGTCCGAAATAGCATCTAAAACGTGGGCCGTTAAAGCTAGCTGTAGCTTACAAGTGTAGCAACGATTCATCAAACCGAAAATTGACTCCTCGGTGTAGAAGACAATTTTATAATTAAAGTAAATGAGCTAAGAGCTGTGTGTATTATATTAGATAAACAAGGTTGTATAACGTTAGCCAATAGAGCCATGCAGTAATTTTGAGAAAACCTAACGATAATTATATTTACTTATATCCCATATATTAAACTCGTTAGGATATTTTGATTTGAACGTAGGAACTTTGGTATTAACAGTTCTAGAAATCCGTTAGACAGCAACAGGGTTTTATTTTGACACTTCAAGCCGGAAGTTTTTCTCTGATAAGGCAAACTTTGTCACAAGTCAAACTTTTGGTCCGCGTGGTGGCACTTCATCTCTGGAGGACGATGATAAACCCAGATTTAACCGTTGTTCAGTCAGTGAGAAAACCTACAGAGGAGAAAACGGTGCAACCCAGTAATATCTGAATCTGTTTAGTAAAGGCTTTTTTTTTTTATCGAGTGACTTGTCACGCACCTCTGCCCACCACGTGTGTCATAAGTTGATTTGTTTCATGAAGTGGGACCTTGGGCCTTTCTCGCTCTGATCCTTAAGTGAGCAGCCAAATTGTGAAGGCACCAAAAAAAAAAAAAAAAAAATAATAATAAAATTAATGATCAAGTGTGTGACTCATCACACCAAGTGAGCAGGTCCACCTTCCCTACGAGGAGCACAGGACATTGTAACATTGAGTGGGTTCAGTCTGTTTTGCAGTTAAACAACAGTCATTCTGACCTATAATGAGCCTTTCACATGGATTTCCTTGTATTCATTTATTTATTTTATTAATAGGCGCCTTAGCCAAAACTAACTGTGCTACTGCATTGATTGTCACAGTAGAAACTCACCATTCTTCCTCTGGCTGTCATTCTCCTCAGGTGAGACGTCCGGCTCTGACTGTAAAAATTAATGTGCCTGTGAGTCTGACACAAGTCAATGGCTACCTTGGGCTCCACTGTTTCTGCCTCCACCACTGCCGTTGTGCCTGAGGGTTTCCGTTACGAAACCAAGTACATTGTTCTCAACTACCTGAGATTGCTGCCTGTTTGTAGATCACATGCACTAAACACAGCTCAAGGTAAGAGGAAAGACTTAAAACTTGTGGTTCTCTTCTTGTAGTGTAGTCTGACATATATAGGGCATCCCTTAAACACCCTTTTGGATTTACACAGCACACAAATGTGCTGTGTAAATCCACATGCACACATGACACTAACAAAAACAATATTCCGGTTGGTTGGTAGATTGGCACCTGTTTAGCAGTTTAATTTGGCACTCTCTGACATTGGCATAGAAACTCATCCACTCACACATTGCCCATCTAAACATGTAATTAATGAAGTGGCCAATGCTACCAAACAAAAAAGGCCACAATCATTCCAATATGTTGTTCAGAAGAGCTGGAGACTGGGCTGTCTTTACAGAGGGTTTTATAGCAACCTTGTGCCATGACCTCAGGGTTGCAGCATTCCTGTTTTCCATCTTGTTCCCTGTCTGCCTGGCATGCAAAGAAAAAAAAAAAACACACAGAGCGAAGTGTTTGTTATGTATAGTTACACATAGTCACATACATATATGACATTTGTAGTTCTTGTATAAATCTGTGTGATATGTATTGAGAAACAGTGTGAAACTAGATCATACGTTGCCACCACCATGTCCTGACTTGAAGCCATGGCTCTTTGTGGTTTCAAGGAGATATATATCCCAGTTGGAGAGTAAGACAGTTCAGCATGAAATGGCATGCCATTTCTTCTGTCACCAGATGAAGATCAGAGCTATCTGGAAAGGGAAAAAAGCATTGGGCATTTTGAGCAATAAAAACAGAAGAGAGCGGGGCTCTCTATATTTCCTGTCCCTTTTGATTGTTGTGTGCATGCTCAGAATGGGTGGAGAAGGGCAGATGAGTGGCTGATCCCCGCTTTCCGCTTGACCCGGTCCAATTTCTGACAGCCTGTCATGTGTAATCACGGCAGGATTACTCACACGCCAATGGACCAAACTGAAATAGTTGGCCGACTAGCTGTCTGGCTGAATGCTGAAACAGCACCAAGCCCAGGAAAAACCAACACTGGTCCTCAGGGTGTTCATATATGAGCTGCAGTGATAAAGAGGGAGAGAGAGAATATGAAAGGGGTTGGACTAAGTGTCCTATTGGTTTAAAAAAAAAAAGAAAAAAAAAAAGGTTTGATTCCCCACCTGTTAAAACCAATGAAGAATGATACCTGTACTGTATTGCTGTTTGCTACTTGTCCCTGGTTTAGCTGCACTGTCTCAAACCAGCAGAACTAATGGAGTCCACATTCTATCACACTGGAAATAACCAATGTCTTTGGTTTGAGTGTGTGAAGAGGCAGAAGTGTTGCCCTTCCTTATCAAATGACTGCTGGTTCTTTCCAGACCAAATGTCTGCTTTCAGTGGGTTTTGTGTGAATGTGAATGCTCGCAGTCATACAGCCAAGCAGCCTCCAGCATAGCCTCTGCACCAGTGCCTTGTATGCATGCAAGTCGTCCCCCTCAGTTGTTGAGGGGGTTGAATTGAAAGTAAAGACCGGTAGTATTAGCCTGCAAGCATTTTCTCACTTCCAGGAAAGTCAGAGTTTATATTGTCATAAATGGTTTGTTTGGCAAACTGTGCTTATTTAGTCAGGCTGAGTGTGCAGGCCTCCTTGGCTCATCATTGGATGTCTGTGCTCAGTCCACACTATGGACACTGAAAGTCTCTGCTTCCTTTATTTAACCAGGTAAAGTAGCTAGTAGCAATAAAAGAGCAAAACAAAAGGGCACACAAAATACCCAGGTGGGATGCAGAAACAGAAATTATCTTGTCAACAATTTTTAATTGAGTGGTTTTGTGTAATATTAATAATAATAATATATTGTGATATATAATATAAGTGCTGGAATAGTATTTGTGAAGAATCAGCTTGTGAGCATCTGTGTGTGTGTGTGAGAGAGATACAGAGGGAATGTGAGAGAAAGTTGGTTCATACATCATGCGTCTATCTCTTTCAGGAGATGGTCAGAGTGAGAGAGAGAGGACTTTAACGACAAAAAGGCAGATAGAGGACGAGTTGAGCCAACTGGAAGATGAAATTGCTGCCTGTAAGTGAACACACACACATATATTAGACATTAATAAGAGGAAACTTCAGTGCTATAAAACATTTCTCAGTTGTAAACTCTCTGGCTTTTTTTTCATGCAGATAGTTGGTCTGTCTGTGCAAAGGAATCCAGAAGTCAGTGTCAGTGTCAATGTAAAACATGACATCTATGCTGTGAAAGAGAGCTCTGGTTTCTTAGCCACAGTTTTATGTGTAGCATCGTCCTTCTGTTCACTGACCTTGCTTATCTGCAGTGAGGAAGAGATGAGCTTTTAGGATGTGTTTCCCTCTTGACAACTCATATCTTGTATGTAACTTGTCACAGGAGGAGTTCCCAAAGTGAGATGCTCATTCATGCTACTCAGTGAACCATAGTTGCATAAATAACCCAGAGCGAGAATAACCTTGTAGAGCCATTAGATGTGAATGAATCACTAGATTTATGAAGTGTCCAGAGATATCCTTAGAATATTTTATTAGATTTTTTTTCTTCACTTCATCTTCACTCATCTTAACTGTTACAACCCTGCCAATCTTTTTGTCCTGTGGTCTGTGTGTTTGCAGCATTTTCTGCTACAGGCTTTGACCGCCAATCGTCACTGGTATTCACTCCCAACAATCCAGAGACCTCTATTGAAGACTGCCTTGCTGTGATGGGAGACCAGGTGGCCAGAGAGCTTGACGCATCCCTGGCAGAAGCTGTACAAACACTACTTGCAGGGTTAGTTTTGCAGAGCCATGACCACATTTGGGAAAAAAAGGAAATCGTAATGGATTTTAGTTCCCAGGGCAATGTGACGCTCAGTCCTCAGTATCAGTTGTCACCACTTTGAGATTATGATTCCTATTACTCCTAATGCATACTGATGGAGAATCCAAAACATACCTTTCACATGGAAACATGAATGTCAGTGCAGGAACTAGACTACAGTACTGTTTGCTATTTATTTCACAGTATGAGATAAATGTGTGTTCCCTAATCTGAAAGGAATGACCAAATTGATGTTAATATACTGCAGCTGCAGTAAACTCTTCTTTGCTGTCAAGTTGGGGAATGTTAACAAGGAAATGTAAACAAAACTGTGATAAAATGGCAATGAAAGTGTCAATCAATTATTTTATAGTATTTATATAGTTATAAACTAAAATAATATATGAATTGCGACTTATGTGGTGTAAGTGGTGTCATTGTTTCTCCCCCCATCAAAACAATACCATATACAAACTGTTTTCTCCTGGATTTCTTAACACAGACACACACACATATACTCATTCACTTCTGTTTGTCAAAGCCAGACAACTTTGGAAATTTAGGAGTCACAGGGAAAGCAATGGTCACACAGTGCTCTGTTATAATGGTCACCCAAACATCTTGGGTGTTTGCACTGTATTGAACTATGTACTAGTATTAATTGTATTTCCAAATATGTACTAGTATTACCAAACTGTTGCAGATCTAATGAAATTAAGGGAGTCGAACTAAGTAAGATGCACTTAATCCCCAGATGCTCCAGTAGAGCAGCCTAGCGGCTGTATGTGTGTGGACTTCCAACTGTGAATGAGTGGAACTGTGTGGCATCAAAAGAACATTCATAGTTGTGGAAATTCCCCAGAGAATACAAGGTGGCCTACAGATGTGTCATATGATAATATGCAGAAATGGAAAGGAAAACCATTTGCAACTATAGCATTGGCCTTTATTTTAAATGTGGCCGACATCCATGTTGTTTACAAACACAAATAAAATTCAAGTAACATACACCTGACTCCAAGAAAGCCAATAACAAGCTCTGGGCGACAAACCTCAGTATTTCCAGTCCAAATGTGTCTTGGCATCCAAATATGTTTTTTTTTTAAATCAGCTTTTGGCAAGAGAACAGAAACATTAAATTGATATACTGTGCGTGTGTGTTTTTATACAATTATTTCTGTGCTCTCAATACATTTAAACTTAGCTTAAATGATGTTATGAGGTGCCAAACTTTTGTTCAATACCAGCAATGATGTGTGTGTTCCAGGCCTCTGGATTACCAGAGATTCAGAGACACAACACTGGCTCTCTCAAGACTGACACAGGGAGGCTGGAGCAAGGTGAGTCAGCCATAAGTTTTATTTATCCTCTTTATACAAACCCTTTTTTTGAAATTGCTTATCACATACAAAAGGTGTAGGTGTTTGTTCTGTGCATTATTGCTCTGTTTATAGATTTGGTACCTAATATACTTGTAACTCGCTACTGCTTTCTTTCCTCATTTTTGCCTTCACCTTAACTTCTACTTGTACTCTTTCTTCCCCTCTCCTTCAGGTGCTTGTGCCTCTAGTGCTGCTCCAGGCTTTACAAAGTGAGGGCCAGTCCGTGACAACTCTATTGCATCTGGGGGTGCGCTCACTTGAGGAAGACGAAGCTGACTACATTATTCAGCAAGGGGGATGGGTGAGTTCTAGGCACACAATAGAGGAAAGCATAAATGCATACCAGTACATGTTATTCTCACTCACCAATAAATCAAAAATAACTTACTGTTTTTATACTGTATAATGTGTATTTAGATGATCAATAATTTATTTTCACATCTGCTAGAGAAAAAAAAGAAACATTCACATGAACAAAACATTATACCTGAGAAGACTCCAGGCTCAAAATATACTTAAAAAATTAAATTAAATTACTTTCACAATTACAATCTTTACACTATTTCAATTGAAAGACTTAAATATAAGTTTAGGGTAATTGAGGCCAGATTCTTAGTTGCATTTATAAATATTTTGCAAGATTGTGCAGAGATAGCAAAGATGAAACAGGAAGTTAGGATGTAGAGCAAAGTTAACAGGAAAAATGCTTACTATATACATACATACATGTTTCTAAATGGCCAGATGGGGGCATTAGTGAGCTATCTGCACAATTAGTTAATACCCCTCTGTTTTATGATCTACAACAACCCTATTATGCCCATGACATTAAAATATACGTATGTAATATTTCATTTTAATCAACCTTGTAAGTCTTTGTTGTTTTCATTCACTAGCTGTAGGGGTCCCATTCTGAAACTTCAATGCAATGTTCCTGGTGATTATTTACAACATCAACATTAATCTAATCTCTGTGATATTCAGTCACAGCTGGGACCAAAGCTGTACTTGTGTTTCTATGGCTGTTTTTCTATAAGAAAAAAAAGATTTGCATATTTAATAAAGATAATAAACTTGTTCAAACATTCAGCTGGAGCTGAAGAGCCATCTTGGCACTTACAGTTCAGCTGTGCATGTTGTGACTGTTCTAGGTGAGAACACCGTGATTATAAAGCAACCCCAGGGCGGAGTTTACTCAGGAGTGTGTGTCCTTACTGTTTTCACTGTTCTGTCTGTTCTCATGTTCTCCAACTACTTTTGCAACTGCAACTTTCTGTGATTTTTAGATTTGCACCTTTTTTTTTTCTTTTCCCCCGTGACGATCTTTGCGCAGCTTTGCTTCTCTAACGTTCTAATAAGTGGAACACTGCGTCACAGATGGCTCCCCGTGAACCAGGTCATACTGACGAACGGTCACGTGACCTAAAATGTTAACCGCTGCCCTGGTCGCTAGTACCTCATTGTCATGATGCTTGGCCCGGTTTTCATGCAATGTAACGTGTACGCTGGCTCCAGACAAAGCCACATTCTTGTTCTGCGTTATGTCACAGGGGATGAACGGATGAGGGACAGGATCAGCAACGGAGGCATGAAGAGAGGAGGAGGAGGGAGGGAGGGAGGGAGAGAGAGAGAGAGAGAGAGAGAGAGAGAGAGAGGGAGTGCATGAAGGGACTGGTGATAGGGAGGGAGGGAATATGAGGGAGGGGAGGGGTGAGAGATGAAGAAGAAACGGGGTGGACATGGTGAGAGAGCATAGTGAAATCTCCATTAGTTTGACAGCTGCCTCTATGCACACTTCACTCCAACCAGCTTTCTACCTCCACTCCATTTCCTAGGCTCTCCTGTCTTCTTAACTCTCTTGAGCTTTGCCTATTCAAGTGTGAACCAGGAGGTTTCAAGACTTTCGCATTGAGGTAGGATGTTTTATTTGGGATGTTGAAGCAACTACAGAGTGAGCTCATTGATCTTGATGTGTATGTGTGAGTGTGTTCTCTGAGAGAGTGTGTGCAGAGTTCAGCAGAAACAAACTCGCCACAGATGCTAATTGCTAATAAATGAGAACCAAGTTTCTCTGTGTTAGAAAAGAGATGATGGGGAGCAGAGACATTTATTCACTGTTATCATCCTTTCTGTTTTGAAACTGTAGAAAAAAAGGTCTGCATTGATTACGATCGGTCACTTTTCTGTGTTGAATTGTTAAAAAGTGGACGTTCTGTTCGTCTGGTCCTCTTCCAGGACATTTGAGTAGCGGCAGTGCAAGTGACGCACCATGCAGGGTTTGGGTGCCTCTCATCATTGCCTTTTGTTTAGTTACACTGGAATACAATAAGGATTGTTATGACCCTAATTTCGTTTACACTTCATTTGTCAGGAACAAAACCAACAGCCCGCAGACAGTGCACAGCCAGGGGCAGATAGGAGAAGGACACGATGGGGGGAGGCGAGGGGTGAGATGGTGCAGATTTTGGTCTGTGTCTGTCTGCTTACTGTTGTTGGCCTGTCCTCTTCAGGAATCAGACCTTCTGATAGTGCAAACTGCTGCATGAGGCCCGAGTGGGCACATCAGCCATTTCGTATTACAGTCCTTGTGAGTGTGATGTAATGTGACGCCAGAGCTTTGCAAATCCTACACTGACAATTGCTCCTGACCTGCTGGCAAAGGGAAAGGGATAACCAAGACATTCGTTATTTGACTATCAATTTATCAGAAAGTAAGCTGCAGTAAAAGCAGCATATCTTAAAAGGCACTAAAGCAATTTCTGTATGCCCTTTGTTTTTTGTTGGTAATATTTTAGTGAAGATGCAGTGATGATATTTTAAGGACAAGGTGCTGTAAGGGTTGCAGCCTGAGCTGAGTCAGGGCACATCATGCTGTACAGTGCAACAGTGCAACAGTGCCCCTCCCCATGTTACGTAAGCAACCATACAGGGTGAAATAATGTGCATCACTGTGCCACTGCACCGACATGAGACTGGACTAGAGCAGAGTGTCTGAACAGGCTGAGGAAGCCCCAAAAATAACTCTAATAATCCTCTAAAAACATCATCACCAGGGGCTTGACTGGCCCACTTGTAGCTTGCTGAAAAACTTGCCACAGCAGCAACACTGGGTTACTGCCAAGGTTTGAGCAGGGCAGCAGTCCACTTCTCTCTGTCTGTCCACGAGTCACTGCTGCCACAACACTGTTAATGATGACTGGCCAAAAACTAATATTTACTGATGCAAATTGCATCCTTGCACACACACAAAGACTATTGCATCAGTATAGAAGGGAATTAGCCCGAGGCTCTTCCAGAGTCATCAGATGGCATCATTACAAACTCAAGTTGTCAAAATAACCATGCTTGTGTGGCTATTATATAAAAACTTAGGGGTGATAATAACATAATAAAATAGAAATGCATGCTAAAAATATATTTGCGTTTCCATCCATGAAATTATCTGAGATTTTTGTAGCCTTTATTTGTGGGTTTGACAGTGTATTCCCATGTTTATTTTATTAATTTATTGTCTTCCCATGTTTTACTGCTCCGTTTTGCATTGATGAAACTGATAACTGTGCTGATGAGCAGTTTCACAGTCCCTCTCGGTCCTCTGCTGTGACCTCTTGTCCGTTTGGAACAGTGGTGACATAATCCTCATAAATGTCAAGCGCGTACATGAGCCAGTGAACATTACATTGATCAAAAATAATCACAGAACTGAAAATTGTCACCGACTCATGCTGGCTTTGAGAGGCTGTAGTATAGGTTTACATTTTGTTGATGTGTTGACTGTGTACCTTTTTGTTATACAACCCAGATCTGATGTTTGGCCTTGCAAATGGGTGCCGCATGTTGACCATATGTGGGAGTCATGTGCCAATGTAGCACGTACTTGTAATGGCCACAATAACATTGCAACTGTTTTCTCTGAGTGTTTTTTTTTTTTTTTTTTTTTTTTTCTCCTCAGGGTTTTTTGGGCAGTTGCTATATTAGTTACAGTGTAAAGTTGTGTTACAGTGAAGCACTAGCAGCTCAATGAGAGGAATAAAGCAAGCAATGAGAGGAAGATCATAACACGCTTGCTTCTACCTCAGGAATGTGGACTTGTTTTATATAGTTTGTGTTTGCCTCTGGGCGAGGGAGGAGAACCGTGGAACACGCCTGACAGCTTAACACCTCTGGAAGGTATTGTATGTTTCACAACAACATGGAAAATTCAAGCAACAACAAACTGAGCAAATTCAGAGTGGGTTGTCTTCTCAGGTGTGTTTTTCATTCATTGTTTATTCTTTATGTAAAATTACTTTATTATGCTGCAGGTTTCAGATGTTCTTATCGATTACAGTGCCTCTAACGTTGGACTGTGCATGGTCAGATGGTGGATCTTTCCTGTATAAGATTTATACTTACCACCACACTACCCAAAGTTATGGAATAAATGGTTTATAGTTGGTGCTTGTGTTAGTAGTTAGTATTATTCATTTATGACTATTTAATTTTGACACCAGCCTCCTGTTTATGTTTAAATGTCAGTTTAGGTTTTAGATCAGTCAGATCGTTGTACAGTAGAAACTGAATGCAGAGAAAGCATGGACTGTAATTTTTCTGGAGTACCATCATCAACCTTTGGCTATGGATTTTCTACCACATGGCAACCCTGTCCTGTTGTGTCCAGCTGATGGGGAATCTCTATCCTGAGGGTTTTGTGAAACACTCTTGCTCTCCCACATGCAAATCAGCTTATAGAGAAAGCGAATGTTGGATAACGATGGAGTGCTGTTAGATTTAATCTCTCCTGCCTCCCAGGATGCAGCTGCTCTGCACCACACGGAGTGTCCTTGTAAGGAAAATAACCTTCAGAGCTTAGCTGTGTCATTTAAAAATCACCTTTACATAGATGATTAGTAGTTTACATATGCTTCGTCATAAGTCGATTGGTGTGTTGATCAGATGCAAATTGGCAGTTATAGACACTATAAAGACCATAATGTCCTATTACCTTGTTTTCAAACGAGAGTGTTGCTTTAGGAGCTGGCCTCTGCTGTCAGGACCTTTCAGTCTGCTGATCACACAAACTCTCACCCTTCCTGTTTGACAAACACGTGTGTTCCCACTGTCTGTTTGAATCTCATCTTTTCAAGTCACACCTACATGACATGCACAGCAACACAACAGGGAAGCCTGTTTGTGACAGATCCAAATTTAACTTCAGCCCAAGCTCAGCAGTTCATTATGTGTAAATGCAGATCAGTTATTTATCACACACAGCCTTGTCTCAGTATTTTTCATCTGCGAGATGCACCTGCTCAGACAGATCCCGGCTGTGGTAATGTTGTGGGTTCTGCGTAACCTCTGTGGTGCAGACTGAAATACCTCAGCTGCTAGTGATCCTCTCTGTTTTCCTCTAGTGCCACCATGAGGTTGACATTTGTGGTTCTGAATGAAATATCTCAACAAATATTGGATGCAGATGTTAGCATGCTAAAGTAGAAAAACAGCTACTGAAAAGAAAAGGCTTTCTGCCTCTTATTGCGACACATTAGATAGGACGTCCAAAATTGAGGTCTGCCCTAAAAGGGCCCGTTACCGAAAACATGGAGGATAAAGGTCAACTTACATCACATTAACCTCTATTCATCTGTGTGCCCTCAAGCTAGTGAGCATATCATTATATATCTTCTTTAGTGCTCATTGTGAAAAGTCATTGGCCCATTTTTGAGCTGCTGTAGATTCTGCTCAGCATCCCTGTACGCTCAGCAAAACAGAAGGATGTGGCAATTCTGTCATGACAGTCCAGCTTTGGAAATTAGTTTGACCTTTTTAATATTATGAGGTCAAAGGTATATGCAATTCAGCAGACACTTCTGTTTGGTTCGGTTTACTTACATGTGTTTTGCAGGAGCAAGCTGACCTCTGTGTCAGTTACTCATACCCACATGATTATGATATGCCTGTTACATAATAGGAAAGCATTAGAGGTGCTTGATCCAGTGTTGGGTACCAGCTGTGTACCACTAGGTGGTGCAAAAGGTTAGTTTAAGGAATGAAGCAGCAGCAAATAAATTTTGCTCATCGTCTAAACCCAGAAACATAATATAATTATGTAATCTCTGCTTCTGTCTGTCTACCACAGGGTGAAATATTCAGGCTTCAGTCAGAGGAGGATCAAAGTGTGACCATTGCTGAAGACAGTAACGACATTTACATCCTCTCAGGGGAGCAGCATCCCGACCAACCCAGCCCTCCTTCATCACTCCTCGGCACTGGAGACAACAGCAGTGAGCAGAGCTCCTGGCAGACAGAAAGCTTACCTGTGTCTCTGGCCGGCCACGAGTCTTGGGCACAGGTTGGTGCGATGGACCCTGAAGACATCAAGAGCCTGGACAGCAATGAGGGCATGGCTCTGGCTGAGGAGCGCAGTGAAAACAACTCCTCAAACTCGGACATAGTCCACGTAGAGCGCGAGGAGGCTGAGCTGCTGGAGGAAGGTGGTGAAGGCGGGACGATAGAGGAGAGCATGATGAGCGTTTTAGGCACAGAGAGTGAGCTGGCTGAGCTCAGGGAGGAATTCAGGGACCAGACTCCACCTGTTCCAGTGTCGGCTGAGGCAGACTCCACCGCCCCGGCCTCCCTGATTTCATTAGAAGAGCCAGTTGTAATAGAGACGCCTGCAAGCTTATCGGCAGAACCTTCCCTCATCTCTTCAGAACCAGAGCTGCTCCCCCCGGCCCCTGAAGAAAATACCCCCCCTCCTGCTCAGCCAGAACCTACGGTAACTTTACCTGTTCCTGCTGCAGAACCAGAGCCTGAACCAGAACCCTCTGTTGCAACTACACCAGTGCCTGCTGAGGTGGCGCCCTCATCTCTAGACAAGGAAACTCCTTCAGAACCAGCAGCACCAGCCGAAGCCACGTCCGAACCAGCTACTGAACCAGAACAGGAGCCGGAGCCTGTTGCAGTGCCTCCCCAGCAAGAGGAGCCCCAGCCAGAGCCAGAGACTGTGGCAGAGCCAGCTCCGACTGCACCTCAGGTCTCAGAGGTTGCGGAGGCCCCTGTAGAAGCCCCAGCCGAGGAGCCTCCAGCGCAGCCAAGGAAACCGTCAGAGTTTCCGGTGCTGCTTTATGGAGGTGCTGCACTGGTGGCCCTCGCTGGTGTAATGGTATACTGTGTGCTAAGCTGCAGGAGGAAGTAGAGGAGAGTATCATTCTCAGGGTCGGAGAATGGAAATTACAAGATGTTATGGTAGAAATAAATGTATTAGTAGCACATGTTGGGAGAATGTGTTGGCTTTATCAAATGAGGCTGTTTTTTTTTTGTTTGTTGTTGTTGTTTGTTTGTTTTTTTACCTGACCTGCCCTCATTTCATCTTCATCCACAACCTCACTGCTAGATGTCCTCATTGTTTCATTGCTTCACTCCACCAGGTGAAAACATCGAAAGGGGACAATTCACTCCGCTCTATTCTTTTGTTTTCTTTCCTACTTTGAACTTTATGTTTAAATTATTCAGACTCCAGTCATTCATCTCCTTGATTGGAGTGCAAGTGTGTGACTTTACCCCTGTCCTTCTGGTTTCTGTCTGTGGCTTTACTGTTTGAATTGTTGTGTGCTATTTGAGTCACTTAGCTCCATAAAAAATTCATTGACAAGTCTCTTAGCTGGAGAAAACCTCATAGTCCACATTTACTACTGCTGTGAATTCAGGTTTTCTTGCACTCTCTGTTTCTATGCAGCAAAGTAGAGTACACCCCCCACGCACCACCCCTTCCCCCCCGACTCTGATGAGTTGGTCTGAAACTTCCTGATAATCAAACCAACGTGTGATGCAGTGATATTATGTAAATGAACCAGAAACCATTCGATGCCATTTTGAAACCCATTCTCGAAACTACAACAACATAAGTATATTAGATTAGATTTATGGTCCTTATTTCCATGCACCATGTTTTAATTTTTGTGAATTCAAACATTAAAAAAAATTGCAGTAAAGTATATTTGCAGTATTTTAATGTTTCCTAAGGCAAAGCAATGCAGCTGCACTGCACACTTTAGTGTCTAGAGCCATTTTTTTAGCCATCATCAGTGTGAAAATCTGAATACATAGTTAAGCTCCAAATAACTAAACTGCACTAGATGTTTGCATTGAAGAGGAACATGTCAGCCACTGCTTATGCTTACCATGCCAAAGTGAGCAGTGTCACTCCAGATCAGGAGTGAAGATCAGCTCCAGATCAGCTTGTGAATTCAGTCTTCCCTCTGAAAATCTATTTTGGGTTGAATTTTTAATTTTTCTTTTGCGTTACTGCCCCATTGCGTTTTACTCTTCTTGACTCATGCCACAACTTTCCAATGGTTTGTTGACCTCTCACTGTTGTTTTCTTATTAGGATATCAACTCCATACCCTCCCTGAGTAGAATGAGATAGTATCTACTGTCAGGTGTTTAAGTCAACAACTGGATCTTTAGCAGAATTCAAAACAGCATCAGCTTTTCACATAAAGATACTGTTACAAAAAGACAATCTATTGTAGCATTTACATTTTTTCATTAAAATATTGTCAAGCTTTCTAAATCTCTGCAGTCAGTCAATAAATTGGATAGAAGAGGTGGTAGAATGTTTACAAGGTTTACTAACTTGAGTTGAAAGTTAGTTACATGTCTGGTAGCTTTGTTTCAGTCAAGTCAATAAGACTTACTTAAAAAACAAACTAGTTTCACCCTCACTGCTGCTGCCACACAATTTAAAAACGCAATCTTTTAGGCTTTGGGGTTGTTTTAAGTTGAATCACCATGAGAAGTCATGAATGCCTGTTAGAATATGGTATTGCACAGACACCATCTTCTTTGATGCAGAAAGGATGTTTCTATGTGTGTCTCAGTATTACACATTGTAATGCCCAGAGACAAACTACGCCTGCTGTCAAAGCGAAACTGTTAAAAAGCACAGAGCAGGGTGGATTTTCAAAAGATCCCGACCTCAACACTTTGTACCTTGACTTTCCTACAATACACTGTTTGAAAAGAGAATAATAAAAAGATTCAACTATTTGTGCAGCTTCCTGTGGTGGTTTGTGGAAATGCTCAAATGTACAAGTTTCTATATAATATATATATAATAATATATTATATAATAATATATATATAACTTAATGTTATATGTTTAAATGCAATCTGATAGGTGAGATGAGGTTTACTTTTGAGGTTGAAAGTAAATTTAAATCACAAGAATAATACTGTTTATTTGTTCAAGTTACACAATGTATTGGCTATATTCATATTCTGAACAAAAAAATTATTGAATACCAAAAAAATCATGTATACGGTGAAAAGACACTTATCCACACATCCAGACATGGAGATAAAGAAACGGAAAAAAAATTAGAAAATTCAAGTTTCACCAACTCAGTATTCAATTTCCCTTTAACAAAATGTGAAAATCAAATGATTCATTGTCACTAAACTTTAGACTGAAAAGTGTTAAGTAAACACAGCTCCTTTCACAGTTGACTGGTCATGTGGAGCAGGTGCCTCTTTCATCACATATTTCTCTTTAATTTCCTCTCAGTTGGCAGCTCAAAAGTCATCTGGCTCTTTTAAGTTCTATGTACTGTAGCGCAGCGTTGAAGAGATTTTTCAGAAACTGTGGGGCGTGCTGACACACTCCCTTCACCAGGGTGAGAGTGAGGGCCACAATGACTTGCTCCTCAGGTAGATGCTGCGGAACACGGGTGTGCCTCATGACCCACTCCACCTCCTCGGAGATGAAGCTATTCCACTTCTGAAATACAAATAACATAATGCAGATTTTGAAATTAATCACTTTAGTTTTCTCATGGAGTTTTAGTGGACATGGGTTACACTGCCTCAAACAAAGAGAAACTGACTGAAATGTGTTTAACAGGTTTTTTAAAAGGGCATTTTATTTTTTCTTTGATTTTAGACCATATAATATAACTAAATTGATCACAGGACAAATGGTGTCTGACAAAACCAATAACAGAACAACAGTTTTAATCATTTGGAGCCAAAAAGCAAAAAACTGTTGAGGACAACAGTGTAAGATTTTGTTATTTGTGATAGGACATATTGATACTAAATTGTCCATGGCGTGGGTTTCAGAAATCTGTCACGACAGCAAATACTTGTTAGTATGACTACTCTGCGATAAGAGAGTTATGTCCTGGTTATGACTCATTATATCATCTACAATCAATGAATCCCTTTGTTCAGAGTAAACTCACTTCATAATTGAAGGCGGATATTCTCTTGCTCAGTTTCCCAGTAGCCTGAGCCACGACACTGTGTTCGAGCTGGTCTGCGATTCCTCTCAGCTCTTCTGCAATTTGCTGAGCAGCTTCAGATTCTTGGTTTCCTACAGGAAAACAAGATTGCCCAGACATAATTTCACTTGAGTAACATAATGTTTAGTTTCTCTGGCTTCAACTGGAAGAGAGTTAGGTTTCCACAAACAAACAAACAAGCTATTATCTATAATTAATATATTGTTCTGTGAACTGGTTTACTTCCTGGTTTCATTTTAAGTCGAGTTGTTTTTTTGGCTGTAAATGAAACCAATTTATCAGACTGCTCTTATTTTTAGGTACACTCAGCCTAAGACATAAGTTTTGCTTTGACAAAGAGACGGCAAACATATGATCTGATAACAGTTTGGTCTGATATTATGAAACTAGGTGTAATGCCACGGGTAGTTTAGTTTCAGATACTCACTCAGCCACTGAAGATCCACCGAAGGCTCAAGCTCATTGAAAGAGCCTAAGTTAGAGCTGATCGGGTGACCATCAGTTTCAAGGTAGCCATCGTCCAGGTCTATCCTGGGGCCATTGCTGTTGATGTCCCGGGTAAAATTTAATCCCGAGCCCAGGGAAACAAGCTCCTTCTTGTACTCGGCGTTTCTACAGTCCGCTTGAAGGAAGGCCAAAATGACCAAGGCAGTGTTAGGAACATCACTCAACAGCCGCTCCATTGATGAACACTTTCGGCCTTTAATAAAACAAAGAAAAAACAACAACAACAACAACAACGAGAGTTACGACTCGCATTCACTTAATACAGCACATCAGATATTTCGGACACTCGCTAATCCACTAAAAAAAGTTACATCGCAGAGAAAAGCCAATGATGTCGTGCGCTAATTTCAACAAAACACCCGTTTAACACGAACTATTGTGAACCGGAAAAACGGAATTATTTACACGACTCTCAGGCGGCTGTCTAGCTAGCTAGGAAGCTAAGCTAACATCAACGTTATTCATCTACATCGGCTCGCGACGTTAGCTCCGCAGCATCAAAGTTATCGTTTACAGTTTAACTTTACTTACATCCGTTTTTGTTTTGTTATTTTAATGCCGGCCAAGTTTCTTCTTCACTTCATACAAACAGCTGAGCTTAATTAATGATGCGCCATAGATCACCGACCCCTGCGCTGACAAGCTGCGGACAGACGACAGAAGCTCAACAGCTTTTTCGTGATGCATTCAGAAACCATCGGATATCCCCATTTCTCAACCGCCATTCGAAAGGATACTCTTGGCGGTGTATCGCGCACGTCAAGCATAAACCTCAGGAGACCAAATCTAGAATTACAAGTATTTTCCTGATGTTGCCAAAGCAAGCGTGTCCATATTTACTTTACCTAACAATGGCGTCAACATTTACACTTCATGAACCAAGTAAGTTGCCAAAATTACTTCGAGAACAAATGGATGGAATGCAGCACGGTAAAATAAGCATGTGACTTGGATAAATAAAATAAAGTGACCCATACTCGAGCACGTTCTTCGTTGCAGTTTCACAGTCTCTGTATTCATAGATAAGAGCTAACACTTCACTGGAAAGTTGCTGGAAAGTCCCTGCTTTGCCTTTGACGAACAACGTGCTACAAGTATATTACTTGGACATCACTTGAAAAGTCAATAAGATAACAATCCCATTAGATCAAATGTTTAAAATTGTTTATTAACAATAAAAAAAAAAGATATTAAAAAAAACAAGTCATTGAAGGGTCAGGTACATTGGGATATGAGGTTACACTGAGGTTGGATTAATCCTTTTCAACCCATACTGTCAGTCCACTTCCATAAATCCTCTCATAGGGTCCAAACAAAATTGTCCTTCCAGTCATTTTCAGTACCAGTCCTGCATAGAGAAGTTGGGCACAAGGACATGTGGCATTTTTAACCACAATCTCGTCTCAGGAGTCATATTATGCAGTAACCAAGGACATGCAGTGCTCATCAAACGCCATATCCGGGGCACCCAAAGCTCATGGATCGGGCCGTCTTCCTACCAACAAGCCTCCTCCCTGATCTGGGAAGAGACCCCATCTTGGCAGGTTTCAGCCCAAGGGAGATGTTCTGCTTGGGTGACAGTGCTGCCTGACGAGCCTCCTGGAGCTCTCTGTGGACAGAGTTGGAAATTAATGAGTTCAACATGTGATTATTTAAGATGACCTATATGTATATTTAGTTAATAACTTAAGTTAAGCTCAAAGGAATGGGTAAGACAGTTGTCAGTTGTTTTCGATTAAGTATGAAATTGTGCCACCTGCGGGTCATTTCATGTCATTCTGGGTCTAAACAGCTGCAGATATTCAAGGTGGTTCCCTTGTTTTTCACATAAACATGAATCATAGATGTGAGAGCTTCAGCACTGTAAAGTGTTTTATAATCATTGCAACACACTGTGTAGGGGCATGGTCTTACACAAAATTAATTCTAAAGATGGTTTTTCGACTGTTTGTCGCAGTTTACACACTTTGTGGTATTACACAAAAAGCTCTGGGAGTTAAACACAAAAGATGGAATATTTACATCTTCTGATGGCTGAAAACATTAAATTTATGTGGCCTGGAATCGGGGTGAAGCTTTAATTATCCCTTCTTACTTTTCAAGCATGGCTGTCCTGAACTTCTCTACATTGAGCTCTCTGCGTAGCTGAGCAGCCAGCCTCCCGGTCCTCTCCTCCCTTAACTCTGTGTGCTTGCAAAGCTCCCTGGCGGATGGTCGTTTTGTCGGGTCTGGGTGCAGCAACGACTGACAAAAAAATAAATTAATAAAATTAAATGAGCTACTCTTTGCCCTTTAATTAAAGTGCTTCTGTAATGACAAGAAAATAAACATTCACAAGTGGCAGTTAAAAATAAAATCTCTGTATTAAGTGTACCTGCAGTAGGCCTTGGAAGGCAGGCGAGAGGTCCTGTGGCAGCTTGGGGAGCTTCCCCCCTCTAAGGCTGTGCCACTCATCTCCATTTTGAGGCAGCGGAGGAGCCCCAGCTGCCAGCAGCACTGTAAGACCCAGGGCAAAGATGTCTGCCTTGGGGAGTTGGCTGTAATCCTGGGGAGCAGAGAAACTGCTTATATAGATGCTAGAAAAAAAATGCAAATAAAGACTGGATCTATGAATTTTGTAATCAGCTCAGATTCCATAACTACATTTATTTGTCAATGATAAAGGTGACAAACAGCACATTTTTTTTTTACCTCATGGAGGACTTCACTGGCCAGAAAGCGGCTATCCCCTTCCTCAACTTGAGGACTGCTGGTTGATGTCACATGACCCAGATCCCCTGTAGAAAACAACAGGAATCAGAACTAACAACAATCTAACATTTAAGGTAGTGATTTATCTTTATCATCAAATAATACCAATTTTATAAATGACTCCTGCTGAAGTGCTTCCATCATCTTCCTCCTCACTCTCCCCCTCAACCGCTGCTGTTGCACTGGGACGCTGGCAAATGAATATATTACCTACAGAGAGTTGAATTTAAAATAAATATATAAAATAAATAAATAGGTAGGGTTGTTAGGTTTAGATAGAATAAATAAGAAATCTATGGTGAAAATCTTTGAGACATACTTGGTTTGATATCCAAGTGTACTAGGCCTGAGCTGTGGATGTATTTTAGACCCATTGACACTTGTAAGAGGAGATCTTTCAATTCCATCACTGAAAACAGCTCACACTGCATCTGCTTCTTCACAATGGCGTCATTGAGACTTCCACCTGACACACACACACACACACACAAAACCACATTTCCATACCTTACTAAAAACTTTTGTGTTTTCATAATGCGCTTTTGATTAGGATATGAAACATACCATCGCAATATTCATTCTGAATAATCATGTGGTCATCCTCTGCCCATGCTGAATAATAGCGAACAACATGTGGGTGGTGCCCAAGAACAGCATGTGCATACACCTCCTTTAGGGCCAGCTGCCTGAAAGGACATAAAAAAAAAAATAATAGACAGATGAATTCAGCAACAAAATTTTAAAAAGTGGACTGGTCTATGCCTGATAGAGTGTGACATGCTCTTGACTCACTCGTTGGCAGAACCTGCTAGGGGTCGCCGAGAGCGTTTTATGGCATACAAGCAGCCATCCAGCCTCTTCACACACTTATAAACTGCCCCAAACTCGCCCACGCCAATGCACTCCAGCTCCAGGAACTCACTCTCATAGCGTGACAGCATGAAAGCTTGGACTGCTCGCCTCTGCCAGATAAACAGACGGAGGGCCTTGTGGTAAAACCAAAGACATATCTAAAGAAAGAACACGCGTCACAGTGCTCAGTCTTGAGTTTATAGCCAGGAGAACCAGGGTTTTTCTTTGATGCGTCACCAAATATGGTAGCACTTCCACAATGAAAGCATTTTGTGAAGTGCCTGACGCCTTTTTTTTCCCTCTTTGGTGGAGATTCCTTAGAGAAATCCCGGAAGTAGGGCTGGCAGCATGTAATTTTGGACAAAATGAGAAGTGAGGAGGCAGCAGAAGATGACAAAGCCTGATGATGAAATCATATCAGAAGAATCTGAGAGGGAGGGTTACATTCATCAGAAAGCACAGATAAAAATAGTTGTACCTTTGGTGGGAGAAAGGCCTCGTCATCCTCCTCAGATGACGTTAGGCTGTGTTTCAACCTGAAAGATTAGATTTAGACGTTTATATACTTGAAAAATGACATTAGTAAGGGATCTAAAGTTGAGCCAACTGTATGTGTCAGGACACTAAATCGGAAAGAAACCATCCCACCACAAGTCATAAAATCAAATACAGCCTTAGTGGATTGTGGTGGAAATTTAACCACCAGTAAAGAAAGTGTAGCTGTTTATCTCTGTCTCTGTGACACATACAGCATAATACAAATCAGACCAATTTCCCTGGGATGCGAGATGTTCTAAGTTACACATGCGGGCAATTTTCCAAGCATCAAAAGTACTCAACTGTGACTAAAAATACAGAAAAACGCCAGTGTTTACAATTCATACTGTCACAGACCTACAATATCACAAGTAGTAGTTACCTGCGTCCATAGTCGTCGTCATCATCACTCCTACAGCTGTTCCTCCACTGCTGCTCACTATTCCTGCGCACTGTGTCAGGGGTGAAAGGATTCACATTGACAGAAGGTGCTTGGATGAGGTTTGGAGCAGCTGAGGTGAGACGCAGGGTTCTCCGATTGCAACTTATCTTGGAGGTGGAGCAAGGGTGGGACGACTTTGAGAGCAGACTCTGCAGGTGAAAAAGAGAAATCCAATTTAACCCACTGAAAATAAAGCTTGACATCCAAGACTCACTTTGAAATGATTTCCCCACCTTGGGTGTACTGGGAGAGTCACAGAGTCTCAGTTTACTCCAGGCAGCATAGGGTATGGGGCTCATGCATTGTAAAGGGGAAGATAAGGTGTTGCTTCTGCTGCGGTGGCGTTGCACCCTAGGAGTTCTGCACGCAGAGCCAGGACTTTGGATCCTTGGGCTTCGGATCCTGGAGATGCAGTCATCGGAGCTGTTGTCACTGCTGCTCCCCTCTTCCCCGCAGCTAGAGAAGTCCAGCTTCTGGCTGATCCCGTCAAACAACATCGCCATGCTTGAAATTGTGGCACAGGTTTCCATTAAAATGCCTAATCCTGCTTCTGACTGGCGTTAGAGAGCAAAGCCACCGTGCTTGTGATAACAACAATGTGGATCGTTCTTCTAGAGGCTGATATTGGAGCTAATAGGAAACTGCCAACATGTATGCCACTAATTAAACTACCAATGTCTAAACTTGTAGGTCTATATATACACATCTAATATGATACTAGGTCACTAATATTTGACCAATATCTTAATCATCAAGTCAAAGCTACTTACTGGTTTATTTCCTAGGCCATTCTGCCAACCAAATCATGCAGGATAACTGGAAGGCACAGCTGTGATGTTATTTCAAGACTTGTATGAAAGTTTGATTCACGTGTGGTCACAAACCCATACATCAGTGTGTGATCTCACTTTGAGTTAATAATATACGTTTATCATTTATATACTCACGAACAAGTGGCTACCTCCACTTCCCCCTCCTCCTCCACCACTACCACTACCACCACGCTTGAATTTCGCGCCTTGTGTGTGTAAATAACTTCCTGTTTAAATAAACTCTGCCGCCCCGGTTAACACATCAAGCTTTCTGATTGGCTGATGTGATCCCAACAACGCACCTGACTTCAAAGTGGCTGTTAATTACATAAACAGTTTAATGCAGAGTTACCATAACAACATGCAATGTTATATATATATATATATATA
>CM076652.1:8335216-8644011 GCA_038496675.1 Rachycentron canadum
TATATATATATATATATATATATATATATATAGGCCATATTGTGGGATTATCATTTGAAAACTAAGTTTATATAAAGGTAAAATAAAATATAATGAAAATACAGTGATGGAGCTTGAAATTGACTTTCCACATATCATTGTGTAATATGTGTGCACGGTACATGAACATAATATAAATGTTGCAATAATGGATAAGATAAATTGCCCATAACCAAATTTAGGTCACTGTATTAAATAGTAATAAAGACACGTGGGCGGAAGTGAGCGACGTCATCAAAACAGTGAGACAGGAGGAGGAAAAGCAGCCCGTCAGTGGATGTGACACGCTTACTGATCCATAGAAAACAAGCCAGCGAGCGGCAGGAGACTATGATCCAGCTCCAGCAGCTTGTTTAGCCTGATCGACTGAACCGGACATCGGACTTTGTGTGTTATTTCTCTTCCTACCCGTATCCTCGGAGGCAGCAACGCCATGGTGAAGCAGTCGGATCGAGCCCCTCTGCTGGACTGGGAGGAGATCCCACCGCCCGATCCGAACCAGGCGGGCCCGCCGCCGCCGCCTGCGCCGCCGCGGGAGGAGGACCCTCCGGCGGAGAAAAGTTCAGAGGCAGCCGGGCGGTGCGCACCGACTGGCACTGCGGCTGGTACTGGGTGGAGCAGCAGCAGCAGCAGCAACGACAAGAGCACCGCCACCACCATCACCTGCAGCCCGGCTGGGAGTGTAACAGCTGTTGTTGCCAGCAGGGACGGAAGCCCGGGCCGTCCGCTAACAGATCTCCGGGGCCACGGGTGGAATCGCCCCGAGCCTCTCGGCACGGATCGTCACGTCCCCTTCCCGGGCCTGTCGGTGAGGGATCAGTGGGAGGAAAAGGACCAGATCGTGGCTGTGTTTGTGGTTACATTTGATACGAGATCAGGTAGGCGTGCAGGCGGCACCAACAGCATGTGATCTCTAATCTTTATTTCTTTCTTTTTTTTGAACTCTCAGACGTGGACTAGATAAGCACACTTCCTGAAAGGATATTTTCTCATGATATGTTGTTATTCTGAAACGCCTTTCTCCTCTGTGGATTTACAATCCACAGTGGTGAAATAATTGTAATTTTGATGGGGCAACTCTAACACAATATGTGAACTTCCTTGGTTTGTTTGGGGTTTTTTTTTACTTCAGTTTTTGCAATCTGTGAAAAAGCTGAAAAACTGAGCAATTAAAGCCCAGGCTCCTGTGAAGGGGGATATCCCATCCTTTTAAATGTAGTTTAGGATAAATGTACAATTTGCATCCATATAACTAAAAACAGACTAGATATAAAAATCAATAGGCAGAGGAATAAAACAGACCACAAGACCAGAATAGCAGTGGTTATGATTTTGGATAGGTACAGTAGCTGAGTCAGTGCTTTCTTACAATCCAATGTTCTCTTGCTATCAGACTGACTGACTTGGAGAAATTGGGGAAGTGGTCAGAACGAAAGTAAGACAAGAATGGGAAGTAACTTTCTGATGTGTGTGCATGTGTGAATGGCAGGGAATATGGTAGAGTGGTGCCTGCCTCACGACGTCAACCTAGATGGAGTTGAATTTAAGTCGATGGCCAGCGGTTCCCACCGGATCACCAGTGACTTTATGTACGTCCTCCCTCCCGCCAGTCAAACACAATGAAATCTATTTTTCAATTTTTTTTTTTTTGTGTGTGTTAAATCCCTGTCAGAAATCTGCCACTGTGTGTTTACTCCTGCTCTTTGTTTTTGCCTTTGGCTAGCTATTTCCGTAAAGGCTGTTACTTTGGACTGGCCTGTTTTGCAAACATGCCCGTGGAGAGTGAGCTGGAGCGAGGAGCAAGGATGAAGTCTGTGGGAATCCTGTCCCCCTCCTACACTCTGCTCTACCGCTACATGCACTTCCTGGAGAACCAAGTCAGGTGAGGTAGCAAGTTACTTTTCTGCCTTTTCAGCCTTTATTATTTTCCTTTCTTACATTGTCAACTCTTATTTAACTATTTGACTTCTGTTTACCTCATCGATCTCTCATCCAAAAGTGTTTTACAAGTTTCTCTTTATATGCCTGCTTCCTGTCCTTGCCTTATTGTTTAAAATGTTCTCATCTATTAAACATGAACCCAGAGTCCTAGTTACAGCTATCGTCACAGGAGCCCATTTACATGCAGTTTTTTATGTGACGTCTTAAGCACAGAGGTGGAAGAAAAATTGACAACATCTTTTCTTCTCAGTAACTCAGCGCTTCTGCTCCAGTCCTCTCACGACATCTAATCTCCTCATTGACTATGTATAACTATATAGCACAGTCACCACTTCAGGCTACAAATACAAAAGGACTAGGATACCTAATACAAATGCATCTGAATGAGTCTGATCCTCCAGCCTTCAGTTTATGTGGGGTGACTGTGGCTTTATAGTCGCTCTGCAGTAGCAAACAGATGGTGTGGGAAATATGTTTAGCATGAATGGTTGAAGTTTAAACCAAGGTTAAAAAGCAGTATTTATGTAGTGCAGGTGGCCTCACGTGATCCCATATTACAATTTCAGAACAAGTGATGGACACTAATGGAGCACAGTCTGTAATCTTGCATTATGGATGATCTAAATAGTCTCTGGTACCGACTGCACAATTCTTCTACATAGACGTAGGCTACGTTTACAGTGTGTAGTAAATAGCGAATGAAATGTGTCTTTCAAATTCTGCATGAGCTGGGAGCATGGTGAACAACAATGATATAATGAGTATGCAGAAAACTTAAAATTGAACAAAAAATGTGATTTCATTATATACAATACACTTAATCTGTTTTTGGATACAAATCTTGAAAAATATGACTCCCACTTGATATATTCCTCATCTTCCTCATCTTCTTCTGGTCTTATAGACACCAGTTGCAGTGTCCAGGCCAGTATTCTCCACTGGAGGCCTTCTATGAGGATAAGAAAGCTGTCCTTCCACCTACAGTAAACGGCCTGGTCACGGCTTGTCCAACCTGGAGTGTCACCACCATCAACCGCTGCATGCACCCAGAAATGAAGGTCCGAAATCTGCTGGAATACACGTACATTGTTGCATATTTTCTCTGTCTTTAGTGCCATAAAATGACAATTTACAAAAAAAACAAACCAAAAAAAAAAAACGCCTGTCACTACTTGGTTCTTGCAGATCACGCACCCAGCCGGCTGCATGTCCCAGTTCATCCAGTTTTTCGGGGAGCAGATAATGGTCCTGTGGAAGTTTGCACTGCTTAGGAAACGTCTCCTTATCTTTTCCCCTCCGCCTGTGGGTGTGGTCTGTTACAGGGGTGAGCATCTCAAAGAGCAGCTTTAATGTAATCTGGTTGTTGAAACACAGATTCTCTCCTTGTTATTATTTCCTACAAATAGCTCAGGATGTAATGAATATGCAAAATGTTAAAACTTAAGTGTGGCTTTGTTTTTTGTTTTTTTATGTCTCAATGGAGATGTTTCATTCAATATTCACTTGTCCTGCTTTAGTGTATTGCTGTTGCTCCCTGGCCAATGTGTCTCTGCCTGGAATCGGCGTCTCTGTGCCTGAATTACGGCCTTTCTTCTACATCAACATAGCTGACATCACTGCGCTGCAAACAGAGATGTCATACGTGGCCTGTAAGTGAGGCTTTACAGCTAATAGTCTATACTTATTCATTCATCTATATTTGTTTGTAACATAAAGGCACATTATCTGTAATTTCTTTATACAATCTTGTATCACATAATGATAATTAAACTGAATGTCAACTCTTGAATCTTGAATTTCGAATCTATGGAAATAATGTGTTTACACGCCTTAAGGTACCACGGAGAAGATTTTTGAGGAGAAGAAGGAGCTATACGACGTCTACGTTGATAACCAGAATGTGAAAACGCACAGAAGCCATTTGCAGCCGCTGCTCCGACTGAATGCTGCAGATAAGGAGAAGTACAGGAAACTGAGCGAACAGAGGTACACAAATAAACGATTTTAATGCAAGTTTTCCACATTAAAATTAGCTAAACGATTGATTTGAGTGTCCGATTTTTTCAGATTTCACAATGATACACGATCACTTTTTTTTTTTTCCTCAGGCAATTGCTGTTGTACTCTCAGGAGGTGGATGGAGACTGCACATCAAATGAAGAGGATCTTTTCATTCTGTGAGTCCTTGCCATGTGTATTCATAGCCATCAGTCTACTGGATTCATAACCATAGGTAGTTTGTTGAAGAAGAGTTTGTTCTTGTCATGTTAATGTGATGTGGAAGACCACAGCATGATGCGGTTGTCTTTAATCCTGTTTTAGGTTCTTCATGGAGCTGAACAACCGCATCTTCCAGACCCTGTCAGAGGTAGCAGGGAGCACTGATCCCACCCTAACCACTGAGCACGTGAGAGCCATGGGGCTGGATCCCCAGGGTGACCGCTCCTTCCTGGTTGACCTGTTGGAGGTGTACGGTATCGACGTCACCCTGGTCATAGACAACCTCTGTTGCCCCTAAGCACCCGCCTCCCACCTGCCACCACCACTCATCCTGGGATACTCGGGATGTCACTGGATTATCTGTGCCTTCAAGGCCCACACACATACACACCAAGACACTGAAGACACTGCCACCACCCTGGGGCTTCATCTGTTGCCCGCTGTCCCCTTTTGGGTGTCTGTTTCCCCTTTGTGTTTGTCTCATCTGACCTGTGGAGACTGTTTCCAACCAGTGTGGGTAATAAGGACACTTTGGTCCACGGTCCACGGTCCACGGTGGCTAATAAACACCTGCCTAGCAGATAGTGGCGCTTGGCAGCCTTGCGCTCTTATAGCCATTCACATCTTGTATCACTCTGTACTGTTTTTTGTCAGAAATACTGTTTCCTTGTGTGCGTTTTGTCTGACTTTGATTCTGGCTTAAATGGCCAGACTTTAAGCACTGGATGAAAGCATAAAATGCCTTGATCAGGTGTGGTCATTGCAGCAGTATGACTCGTTCTCCACTGCACACATTTCAATGAAGAAAGTTGGTGAAACATTCACAGTCCTGCAGCTCTGGTGATCACTCACTTTTTGTATTATTTGGAAAGGTTTGTAGTCTTGGAAATGAATTTGTGTGCTTCAAATTCCATTCATTAGACATTCTAGCCTCCATAATATGTGACAATTTCAACAACTTCACCGCTGTGATACCATACTTTGGTGTTCAAATTATGTGACTTGCTCTTGTAAAGCTACTTCTGGAGTTAGTTAAAATCAAAGCTTTTGATCACTTTATTTGCCTTTGAAAAAGAAAGCAATATGAGTCTGTGTTGGTTGAAAGTATTGGCCTTTTTTTAATGTATATTCAACCTCACAGTCATATTCTAGGTGTTTCTTTCACAGCTGAAAGTCAGAGGTAAGTTCAAATTGAAATGTATTGAGTGCGATAACCTCTTTTTATAATGGGAAAGGTTCATTATTCTGATGGGAAAAGCTGTTATAAATACTCTGTTCACCTTTATGCACCTTCAGCACGAGGTAGATCTGATAATGTGTTCTTTGTCATGTTATTTGTCAAATTTGTTGTAATTGGCAGAGGATTTATCAATGAATGTGACTCTACTGTATAACACTAACTTCTCATGATTGCTGCACTATGTCCATCACTGGACTGTTTCCTGATGCACACAGTGATCATTGCTTAATTATGATGTGTTTTTTTTTTTATGCTATGTTTATGACTTCTGAGCCAGCAAATGGCTGTCGAGTGGAAGGGTGTGTGTGTGTGTGTGTTTGTGTGTGTGTTGTTTGCAATACTGTATACTGGCTTTCACTCAAACCAGCAGCTGGTTCATCAGTGGAAGCTAATATATCTCTTGTGATTCTGTTGAATGGAGAGTCCTCGATGAAGCAGTTTGTAGTTTACTTGTTGATCAGTTTCAGAGAGAGCCCCTCCAGTTGTCTGTGTCCATGACAAAGATCTCTTTGTGTTTTTGGAGATCTGGTAATGTCACATTTAGGGCTGGAGCGGGAGCTTTAACTCCTCCTCTTTGGGCAGATTCGCAGAAGGGCCCCCGTCTGTTCCAGTTGGGGGTTTCTCTCATTCTTTTCATCGCGGCCCCATTCAGCGAATCCAGCTCTAGAGATGGGCCAACTGTGTCCTTTTGAATACTGCTGGCAGACTAGTTTGGTTCATCCATCACATTGCCAATCAGAGTGATAATTTGTTCCATGTTGGAACACATGAGGCTGATGTTTGCCTTGTATAAATGTGTAGTGGTTCTTAGCCTCCTCCTGGGCCCCCTGATGCAGGCTAAAACACCAAGTCATTTTTGAAACATGTCTTCATCTCCCTTTTTCCACAAATTATTGGTGCTGTGTACTGTGTGGACATACGCTGAGAGACACTAGAAACTGGAGCCAAATTCCTTGTATGCACAAACAAACTTGGCCAACAAAGCAGATTCTGATTGTGATAATTTACTTACATTTAGTCAATAAGTAATATTTTTTTCCTTGTCATATCGCAAACATGGTCTTTCAGGGTCCTGATCCCCAGGTTGAGAACTGCTAGTTTTATAACCTGTATTGTACCTTGACTTGACACCCAAGCAAGTCAGGATCTTTGAACTGATGTCTGAACTGGTTACAAATGAAAGAAATTGCATTAAGTGTTGTATATGAAAGAGAATGGCACTGAAGCTTTGTCATTTAAATGAGGCCTTAAGGAAATGTGGCTTTCTCTAGCTCACTTCAGCAAAGTGACCAACTCATTACTGTTCGTGCGTCAATATTATTTGCTAAAAAGATTAAGTACATTGTCCTTAGCGATTCTGAATGACCTTACTGTCTCCAGTGAAACCTGTTGACTCTATTTGCTTTACAGCAGATGTGTTTTCTTGCCTTTTGACGGTGTTTGCTTTACAGCTGTACGTTAAATGTAAAAGGGAATGTACACAACACACACCACTGTATAAAATGCCTTCTTTGTGGGGTCGTTCACAGATGTGTACCAGCATTAGCTCAATGAATCGTTTGTGCAGCGTTTGTCACTTTACTGAATGTCAAGGACGGCAAAACTATTGCACACATGCAGCAGCACATCCAAATAGTGTAACTGTTTTCTTAATGATTGTAAAGTAATTCAAGATTATTCACAGAGTAACAGTTAAGTCCTCACCTTTACTAATGTGAAACACTGTAGGAGATGCCAGTAATGTACACATGAGCATGAGCAACTGTTAATTTCACTGTACTGCCATTGTAAAACAATAAAACATTGATACTGGTTAAGTGCTATCTTATCCTTTCCTTCTAACCACACAACTATTTTCTAGTTACACACCTCTCCTTTTTCTAACCAGCCTCACTGCTTTCATTGCTTTCCAAAGACACACCCAAAGCACAAAACAGCTTACAGGAGGATGTGGAAAAGGAAGAGCTGCTGAAATTCCCTCAGTGTGTCCCAGTGGTGCAATACAACATAAAAACACAGAGTTGGACTCCTCAGCAAAATGCATTTATCGCATCAAAAGTAAAACATTTTCATTAGTAGAGAAATGGCCGCCATGAGTCTCATACTACTATGTATTTTATTACTTCATCATCATTACAGAGGCCTTGTGTAAGTAACATTGTACTGTTGTAGTTAAGGGTGGAGCTAACTTTAACTACTTTTTATACTGGTAATTTAACCTTTTCCAGCTAAAGTTCATTTTACTTATTAGGTACTTGTGAAAACACTAAATGTGTGAGGTTTGGAGGAGATCAGCAAGAAAGTTTAGGATGCTGTTCAGTTGCATTATGGAAAATGGATTTGGTATTTTGGAGCTTGACTTATATCATGGACCTTGATTGTCTTTGTGTTCTGTATTTTGTAAGTGCAATACTTAACTACTGGTGTTGCCCTTTCATAATAATATTTCAAGTGCCTAGTAATTAAATCTGTAAATTACATGTAGTAGATCTAATATTTCACTTAAGTAACTTAAAATTGTACTTAAGAAAATGTACATATGTACATACAAAAATCTCTTTTCTAGATTTATTCTCCACAATGAATGCAACCAAAATATAACTGAGAGAATCCCTTATTGTTCTCCTTAACAACCAAATGATAAGAGGGCTACAATGCAGCCACCAGCTTAATCCTGCAGATTTGCTTTCCACACCATCTGTCAGATCAGACAGACTCACAACACAGGGTGCCAAACTTGTGCAACATTCAGTGCAGCCGCATCAATATATTCTTTCTTGTTCTTCCATGTAGCCTACCTCCCTCCTATATGTGGTCTTCTTAGCCCCAGTATCTAGTCACATCTCACTACTTTGACTGACTGTCCTGTCTCTATGACAACTGGTCCTTCCTCCTCTCCCTTAAAGTCGCCTCAGTGGTAGAATGAGCTCCCCAACTCTGACAAAACAGCAGGCTCTTCTCATTTTCTGACACACTTGACAGCAGCCTCAGCTACAACATCAGTTACTTTAACTCACCTCCAGTAAAAGCCTGTGTCCCTTATCTGAACCAGGCATCTGATATGTGTACACACTAAATGTCATGCTTGTACAAAAATACTTTGCTCTGAATTGGACAGACATAATTTTTATTGACCAGGTTCAGATATGATGGCAACAGTAAACAATTAAGTAAACACAAAGTCCTTATGAAAGACAACCTGTACAAGAGTTACAAGCTCAGAGAATCAAAGTCTTGGTCCTTTCACATACAACAAGAGTTTCAGGCATCTGGTTCTTTTGTGTTTCACTTG
The DNA here is from genome assembly GCA_038496675.1 of Rachycentron canadum. Taxonomy (NCBI): domain Eukaryota; kingdom Metazoa; phylum Chordata; class Actinopteri; order Carangiformes; family Rachycentridae; genus Rachycentron; species Rachycentron canadum. Next base: position 8,343,949 of record CM076652.1, read on the forward strand.
GAATCAGTTTTCATCCTGCTGTTCTTGTCTTCTCTCTGGTTTTACGTTTTCTCATCACTGTGTCTGAGAGAGGAGCTGCTCCTTGCGGTCTGTGTTGATGAAAAAGCGTAGTTTCCGTGGCAACAGCCTTACCTCAACAGGCATGGCGTCATACTCCTCGTTGTCGATGTTGAAGAAGCCACTGGCACCCTTCGAAGTCAACAAAATTAAATGTCAAGACAAGAGCGAGCATGCAGAGCTTTAAGGATTGATTAATAAAATAAAGCTAATAAAATGAATTAGATAAAATTACTCAAATGCTTTCTGACCTCTGGCAGCTGCAGCTGGCAAGCACTGGCTTCCAGTTTTGTGGAGTTTTTAGTAAAAACTGTTGAGTCCTCTTCTTTTTTATTTCTATAATAAAGAACATTTACATTCTGTTAATGAAATTTCGATTAACACAAACTCTTACATAAAGCATATCGTCTCAAAAAAATTTAGACTGCAACTACTGACCCAACAGTGATGAACTCGCCCACAGTGAAGTCGCTTGGCTCTGCACAGATCATCAGGGAGTCATTTATACGCTGCAGGTTCAAAGAAATAGAAAGACAAAAATATATATGGAGAAGAAAACAAGACAGATTAGTTTTAATGAAATCGTGTCAACATCCAAGTGGTCAGGGTTTTATGAGAACAGCATGTACAAGGTTTTATAAATACAATGATTTTTGGACTGACCCTCTCCACAGGGTTTTTGTTGTGCGTTTGGATAAGCAGCTCTAACGTCGACAACTGCTGCTCCTCCCACTTCTCTGGCTCTACCACTTTTGGAGGCTCTGAGCAAACACAGACACAACCGCATAACATTCCTGCCAAACTCACAGTATCATTGGCATCCATGTATCATCACAGTGACACACACACACACACCCTCAATGGGCGGGTTCCAGTAGTTTTTCAATCTGCGGATGATGCGAGAGAGCAGATTTGGCCTGGGGGGCTTCTGCGTTGGCAGGTCAGGGGGGCGAGGGCTGGGAGCCAAGTAGGACACTGAGACATCACGGACCAGGGGCCACTCCTGAGGGACATTTAACCACAATGTGTGATTAGAAAACATCTAATTTAGTTAGTTAGAGGATCAGAGTCAGGTCAGAGGTCCACATGAAAACAGGGGGCATCTAATTCTATGTTGTAAAGTACTGATTCAGTGAGATACTGGCATGTTCTTCTGAAGCTGCTAATGGCAAACATATTTCATATTCATTATTTTAAACAACATTTTAACATATATTTAAGATATACATATATAGATATACTCTTATTTATCCCCAGAGGGAAATTAAGTTGTAAATTAAGGTATTTAATTTTAAAAATAGTCATAGAATAGTTGAGAATCTGTGTCCTTCACTAATTTTTTTGTACTTTTCACTTAGGCTTGAACAAATTCTATGAATCGTACAGAGCTGACTCATGAACAGATAGACAGACGTTCTTCAGTGGAACTTGTGGTTTAATTTGCAGTTTAAATAGGATACCAAAACTGATTTAATAAAAATATACACATAACAAATTTAATGTATTTCTGTTCACTATATCAACATGGCTGCCATTTGACCAAGAGTTTTTTTTTTGTTTTTAGATTTTAGTATTATTGACACATTCTCCACAGCAGATTTTCATTTTTTTTCTCCTCTTTTCCTCCCCACCTTGCATCTAACTTCAAATTGCTCATTTCTGAGATTAGAGCCACAGTCGGAAATTTTTTGGTTTACTCTTTGATAACATTTATGTTTATATAACTCTCCTATATAGTAAATAAAGCACAACAAGTAGATTTATATGGTTTTTATATATGATTTTCTGAAAAGAGCTATTTTTGTGCAGTTGAGAGAATTTGGTTAATCTGATTTTACATGAACAAGGCTCAACAAGAAAAGTTGACAAGATTATGAAAATATTATTTCATGAGGCCTAATGTCTTAAAAAAATCTAATATATTATTGTCAGATCGGGGAATTAATTAGTATTATTCAGTTAATTGTGGGTCACTTTAAGTCTCCACGGAAACCAACATTTAATAAAGAGTAACTTAATATGCCGACATTGCTGTCAGTTCATAGCTTTGGCACTTTGCCTTACCCTCAGAGTACTAAACCAGTGTGCTGCATTTGTCTTCAGTGGACCCAGGTACCAGTATCTGTGGGGAAATATCATGGTTATTAAGGTTTATAGTATGTATGGAGGATTATATAATCATTGTTTACCCTTGGTTACAATCTGAGTGAAATAATCTTACTTGCTGATTGTTGCAGCCACATCTCTAAAAGCTCCCCAACGTAGTCCCATCAGAGCAAAGACAGGCTGATCCTTTTCCCCCTACATGCACCCAAATAAAGGGATATTTTATGTTAATGCTGCATTAACACATACTAACACAGCCAAGTTCCTCCATTCAAAACACACACTGAGTTCATAACTTTGAAACTTTGCTGAGTCAACAGAACCAGCTTCTTACTTTAATTTGCAGCACATCTAGAGGTACAGTTTCTCCCTTCAGAATGGACAGTGTTGCAGATGTAATGTCTCTGGGAAATTTTAAAGGTGTACAAATTAATGCTTGTAAGGAAACCCATTTTGTATGATAATAAAATTTTGATCTTTTGATGAGATTACTTACTTGACCTTGTTGTCACTGAGGAGGTGAAGACTTGGACTCAGAGAATTATGAGAGCCCAGTGGAATGAATCCAATCGGCATCTTACTGAATGTGTCCTGTGATTAGAAAAACAGGAAATCTTAAATGTTCTCATTTAGCTGTTAAATGAAATAGATTGATGCAATTACTGTATCACACCTACTTGATCTGGCCTTCGCAGTAGCCCTGTGATGACCTCCTGTAAGGTGCCATCCCCTCCGGCCACGATTAGCATGTCTGTCTGTTCCATAACCTCCATCAGTTTCTTTGCCTGGCCTTCATAGTCTGTCTGCAGAGCAGGAGACAGTATATACAATCGTGGTGTTACACAATGGAAACCTGACTGGAGCCACTAAAAATGGACTCCAAAGTTAAAGAAAAAAAAGCAAATGATACCTTTATGACTGTAATCTCCATGCCAGCCAGGTTTAAAATAGGAGCAGCATTCCTTTCAAACTGGTTGTTGGCTTTCCTGCAGGACATTTAGAGTCAAAGTTGGAAAAACATCACAGACAGACTGTCAGTGAGAAGTGTTTTGATTTGGTGGCTTCTCACCCACTACAAGCTGCAGGGTTCAAGATCACTGTTGCTTTCCTCAGCCGCTCCTGTGGTGCTATCTGTTGACGTCCATATTCCTAGAGGAGATTATAATGAGAAGGAGTATGAACACATAGGTCTTTGCTTATATGGCTGACAAATTAAGAGCAAAAATAAGGCAATGTCTTACCCTGGCCACTAGACAAGCCTCTCTCCGCAGGACACTGTCACTGATAGGAGAAAAGGAACAGAATATAGGACATATAAGCAGCTATGTGGTTTATCACAATCAATATAAATACTATCAGTTAAGACACCCACCAGTGTTTACCATACAGCCAGTAACTCCCATATGACAGGACGCACACAGCGAATGTGGACTTCTTCCAGTGGTTCCGTAGAGTCCGAAACACTTTCACCACCCGAGCCATTATTCCGATTAAAATGTCCCCAACCCCTCTGTTTTAATGCGGTGCTGCATTTACAGCGGCACCGGCATCCAAAAATCACAAATGACAATTTTTCATCACAGCGGTCACAGACTAACAACTGTCAGGCGGGCATGGACATTTTTGGTGTAACGATAAAACAGTACGGACCAGCACAGGGCGGAACCACATGTGGTCCTTAAACGGGTTTCAGCGAAACGCGAGTATTGGTTTACTTACGTTTCGTTAAAAAGTATAGTTGCAAAAAATAGTATTTTTAAAATAGAAAATAAAATAAAATCTACCGTAAGCCCATTTAAATTGCCCCTTGAGTTAATTTGCGCTTGAAAACGACAATTCCCATCAGGCTACGCGGCTCCAACGGTCCGAGGACCTCGCCTGTCGAGAGTTACAGATTTTAAGCAATGCTTAAAATATCTAACAGATCTCGTTACGCGGCATACACATCAAATTATAACCCATTAACGTTCCGTTCAAGAAGTTATTTCAAATTGTATTTGCATTGTTGATTATTTTAAATTTCACACTGGCACAGGCCCGGTAGCTTCTCTCCAGTTTGCCGAGTGTATCATGGCGGCACAGATGGCGGTAAATTCGGGTATGAACTAAAATTTCTTTCAATGAGTAACTTAAACGTTCCTGTCCTTAGCTGTTGCTAGTCATTGTTATTTTTTAGGCAAGTGCGTACACTTTCGCTTTTTAGCGCTAGTTTTGTAAGTCTGTCCAATGTTTCGACCACATGGTGATGGATACGTCAAGTTCAGGCTCGGGCTGCTAGGCTAACTTAGCCTAGCCTGCAAGTAGACGTTTGGTTAGCTAACACTGCAAGCATTAAGTGGTCAAACACATTAGCGAGTATTACATCTTTACAGTAAAACTTAAGCCAGAGGGGCGTTACGATTCCTGACACAGCGCCTGTTAAATGCTCTGCAGAACAGTTAAATCACATAGAAACATAACTGAAACAAACCGACATGGAAGAAGCAAAGACATATTTGGCATCAAACTAAAAGTTACTGTGTTAGCGGGGGTTTGTTATGTTGTGCTACGACAACTTATTGGCCAGCTCGTGTATTAGTTAAGCTCCAGGCTTTACTTAGCTTTTGACTTGTTATACTCCTGCCAGTACAAAATATAAATAAATGCCGCGTAACTTCGATATATCTATATCTATATCTTCTAGGGGCATTGTAGACAATAATACAATAATCAATAAATACAAAACGTAATTGATCAAGACCTTGAAACTACTTAATATGTAAAAAAGCACTATCAGTCCAGACCAAGATGTAACATTATATTTACACTTATATACACTTGCCTTCTGAGTTATTATCAATCACTTGTCATTCAGTATTTCTAAAAACAATTAGCTGATAATACATCAGGACCACATCTGCACTAATCATTACTGATTGTTGCAGTCAGAAGAAGTGAATATCATGATAATTTAATTAACATTGTTTTTGTCAGACACATGTTCCATTCAATAATACAGAAGTATTGTTCATGTTGTGGTATATTTCTGGAATAGAATGCAACTCCATAAATTGGGTCCATGCTTCAGTCATATTGTGTGTCACATATGGGATACACAAAATGCATAAAGTAAGATATGCCAACACTAAATATGGTTAGAAGAAAGTATCTCAATTAGATTGGTAGAAATCAGCTGTATGCATGTGTGATGAGACGAGTTTGGTGAAAGCCTGTTTTTTGCACCCAGGAGCCAGTCTGTGGGGGCCGCTGAAGGAGCTATGGGAGACAGTGGATGGGGCTGTGTTGAGAAGACAGCCAGAGAGCGTCCACCTCCTGGACCTTCAGCTAAAGAAACACAAGCCACACTTTTTATCACTCTTTAAAAATCCGGTGAGATTCTGTGCAAAGAACATGGCCTTTGTAATCATTGAAATCATTTTACATGTCAACAAGTGGTATTCCTTCACTGTAGCCTAGAACTTTTTGTTGCATGTTTTATATTGATGGAAAGTTTGTCCATGACTGTAATATAAATAATCCTCATCATTTTTAGCCAAAGAGTGCAGAGCAGAGAGAGAAGGTGCGGAAAGCCAGCACAGAAGGCATCGCCATCCAAGGTCAACAAGGGTCTCGGCTCCTTCCAGAGCAGCTTCTGACAGAAGCCTTCATCCTCAGTGACTTATTTGATATTGGAGAGTTGTCAGCTTTGGAGCTTCTGTTGGCAGGTGGAGTGGACATTAGCAAATAACCTGTCTTTTAACCACATAAATAAATGTTGTATGTATTTCAGTGTATATTGTGTTAAGTTATAGATACCAAACTGTCTACTTTGTTTTTTGTTTGTCCAGATCTAATCCATGAGTTGGAGACAAAGCCTTGCATGAATTCTAGCTGTGTTGGCATTACCCTTTCACACAAATCACTTGCTGAATATACTTGTCTTCCTTCAGGTGAACAGCAGCAGCCCTATTTTCCCGGTCTGACACGAGGACTTGTAGCTGTGCTGCTCTACTGGGATGGAAAGCTTTGTGTGGCCAACTCTCTGCGCATACTCATCCAGTCACGCCATGGCAAGACCTTCACCCTGGATCTAAGGTAATAATGTTCTATCAAAGTAGCACATTTCAGAAATGACGTAGTTTTAAAGGCATGATGTGCCTTTTTTTTTTTTTAAATTCAATTGTTAACTAAATTGTTATTGACTTGCACTGTCATTTCTCTTCTCACTCAGTGGAGAGCTGGTGGCTTTGACAACACGTTTTACAGATGAACTGATGAGCCAGGGTCTGACCAAACGCATCCTAACCTTGGTGTCAGAGATCAGTGTGACGCGTGAGTTTGAACGGCTGCAGAAGGAGCGTGGCCTGGGCAATGAAAAGCACAGGAAGGAGGTGGGAGCAAATCTTTTGTATTATTTTGAAACAAAAATGATCATCATTATATTTACTTTCAACTCTAGTGGGTCGCTTTCTGGTTGCAACAGAAAGATATAGTAGAGGAAGCAACAGAGAGGAATATGGACACAATTAACTCCCACTCTTGTTACCAGGTTTCTGATCTCATCAAAGAATGCCGCCAGGCTCTGGCTGATAGCCTGTTTTCATGGACCTGCCAATCACCCTTGACTAAAGATGACACTCTGGCTCTCATTGGCCACCTGGAGACAGTGACAGCTCAAGCTGATGGCTCATTGGACAGTGTCAACCTGGCTCTGGTCATGGCACTGCTCTACTCCTTGGATGTCAGCTTTGTAGAGCAAGGGACTGAAGATAGAGAAGGTGGGAACATGTTAAATACATTTAGATGACGTTAAAGTCTCCAGTTAAATCCTCTAAAAAGCTACTTGTAGTTATGCATAAGATTTCTCTTCATTTTGATGTTGATGATTGTACAGCTATTGAACGATTGTGTCTGTTCTTTTAGATCTGCTCCAAACACTGCCGTTGCTGACCGAGAGGCAGTATGTATCTGCTGTGCACAGTCGTCTGATGGATGGCCAGCCGTGGAAGCTTCCAGGCCTGCAGGCTGTCTGTCGGCTGGCCTGGGCTCTGTCTCTGAGGGTGCTTTCCCAGCTACCACAGGGGTCTGGTAAGCTGTCTTACCAGACACACAATAAACATCCCTAAATCACCTTACTTACAGAAGTCTGAGCTCTCACAGATAAGTGCTATTTAAATGTAGTGTATTTATATGTGTGTTCTGCAGCCCTGGTTGAGTTCACTGAGGCAGATGAGACTCTAGCTGACCAGGCTCTCCAGGGAGATGTCTTCCTGTTTATGAAGGAGGGCATACTAGGTTGTGAGAGTTTTGCCCAGGAAGAGTTTTACATTCGCCGTGTCCATTCGCTCATAACAGACTTTTTGGCACTCATGCCAATGAAGGTAAGAGATGCCAAAGGTGTCAGGCGGTATTTTTGTTATTTTGCATCCTGATTGAGTAATAAAATAGAATTGTGCTATCTTTGCAGGTGAAACAGCTTCGAAACCGAGCTGACGAGGACGCCCGCCTGGTGCACATGTCCCTACAGATGGACAGTGAGCTTCCATCATCGTTGCGCAAGGACTTAGACCACCTCATGATCCTTGTCAGTCTTTTTAACACACACAAACATATTCACTTAAGCTTACATCACTTTTTACATTTTAAGGGTTTAACTGATAATGCTATCCAAAATGGAGTTTCTGATGGCAGAAATACAAAAAGCTTTAATTACCAGATGAGCAGCAGTAGAAGAAGGAGCAAAAATGGCACAAGGACAAATGCTGCCGTGGCCTGATATGGTGGGTTTAAGTTTGTCACCATGTTGTTTTGTTTTTTTCAGATAGGGGAATTTTACAGTAAGGACCCATTTGGGCTGGAGCTGGGTCTAGAGTTCTGGTGTCCCACAGAGTCTCTCCAACACACTTCCTTGCAGGGATCCTATCTGGGAATGGCACTGCAAAGACCTCCACATAAACAGGTTCTGGACTGTGAATTTCATTCATCAGATGCTTCAATAATTGTTGTAAACGTATAGAAAAATTCCCAAATTCTGAAGTTTGCTAATTTGGATTTGGATACTATCTACTGCTCTCTGTTCAAGTCTTTTTGTATTTTCTGTGATTTGATGCAGGTGGTTCTGTCAAAGTTTGTGCGTCAGATGGGAGACCTTCTCCCCTCCACCCTCTATATCTCCTATCTGCGTATGCTAAAAGGCCTCGCCAATGGTCCACAATGTGCCCACTACTGCTTCAGCTTGCTTAAAACTAACGGAGCCACACACAGTGAGAGCAGATTTTTGTTATAACATGAAAAACCATGCATTGATTTTTACAGGGAGTGTAGAGGAATATTTGTATTTTCAGACTGATCTGAAATTGAAATCACTGAATATTTGATGTGCTATTAGGGCTTTTGGCCAAGGACAAATTGATTGCTCAGTACTAAGGAGGAAAATAATAACAGGAACTTTCAGATCCTAATCACTTAATCTTCTTGGAGACATGAATATCACACAGGAGAGTAGTTTTAATTTAATACATATTCAAATGAATGCAAACTAACTTCATGTACATGTGTGCAGGTGACAACATTCAGGGAGTTTCAGGCAGCCCAGTGTCTTGGGAACATTTCTTTCACTCCCTCATGCTCTATCATGAGAACCTGCGACGAGACCTTCCAAATCCAGATGCTGCACACTACCGCCACCCACCACTGAGGGGCATCACCCAAAGGGAGCTGGAAGGACTCACCTCCTTTTTGCAGTTACTTACCACCATCATTACATGGGTATGGCACAACATTCACCACAAGGATGGACATACTTGGCTATGTGCTCATATACCAACATTAAGTGATCAGTTTATTTTCAATACCATATGTTCATTTCGTGTCTTGGAAAATTCTTTAAGATTTTGAACCGACTGTATTTGGGTCTTCTGTGTGTAATGTTTTTCTTCCCCTAGAGTGAAAATGCTCAGCTGGCGTTGTGTGAGCATCCACAGTGGACCCCAGTGGTAGTGATGCTGGGATTGCTACAATGCAGCGTTCCACCTGTCCTGAAGGCGGAGATCCTGCACTGCCTGGCTGCCTTTGGGAAGTCACCAGAGATCGCTGCTTCACTGTGGCAGTCGCTGGAGTACACACAGGTCAGCCTTTAAAAATGACCACAACTGTATTTCAACATTTGTCATTACACGACTTATTAACTCTATTACTCAAAAATCATTTCTATCTGTAAATTGCTGAATCTTTTCGTCAGTTAAGTGCTGTCATTCTGGAGATAAAGGGCTGAAATGAGAATAATTTTGAATTTAGCTTGTGTCATTTCTTTTCTTATCTAAAACACTGCTGTGCCATAGTTTTGAGTTTTGCAGCCCTGGATGTTTTTGCATCAGATCTTATAAAGCTTTGTTACCTGGTTTTCTACCACAGATCCTTCAGACTGTTCGAGCCCCAGGACAGAGGCAGGCAGCTGGAATTGAGGTGAGTGAATGTGAATCTTCTTCCTACACAACTGAGTTTGAAACTCTGTTGTTCACTGCCAGTTTCAAGGTTAGCAAATAAAAGGGTTCATTAGTTGGGAAAGAGACAAATTGGACTACTTGGAACTGCCAAGATTGTTTTTAATTTGTTTGCAACAAGACAACTCTTACCTAATTTAGATTTTTAAGACTGAAAGGCAGTAAGTAAGTTTTTGTATTTACATGTTGTTTTGTGGTAAATTTAGCACTTAAATATAAGAAATATTCTGTTGCAAATCACAGATGATTTGTGTTTTATGTGGAGGAAAAACTCACTTTAATCTGTCATCACTGGAAAAAAAGCTGTTTGAAGTCCTATAACCTGTAAGGAGATGTACATTTGTGGTGGCAAACTTTGTGATTTGTTTTCTTTGCTCTCAGGTGGAACTCAATGAGATCGAGTCAAGCTGTGAGGAGTACCCTCTCACACGAGGCTTCTGTCATCTGATCAGCACGTTGGTCGAGAGCAGCCTGCCTGTTAATTTGGGGGCTGGGCTGCGTGTACCAGGCTTCCAGCCCTACCTGAACTTCATGCGTGACTCTGTGTTCCTCCCTTTCCCCACCAGAGCGTATCGTCGCCCAGCTGAGAAGGTAAAGAGCTCCCCTGGTCTCTTTACAGAGTATAGACGTATAGATGGAGCATGTATGTATTCTCTTTTCACGTCATACATCTGTTCATTTTAATTTTTTTCCTTTACTGTCTCTCAGTGGGAGGTAGCTGACTCTGTCCTGGAGGTGTTTCACAAGCTCCTGCGGGACTACGAGCCGCAGCCATCAGACTTTGTCCAGGAGATGGTGGAACTGCAGGGTGAGCAGGTCCCAGCCCACAAGCCTCCCGGTCACAGCATCATGTTCCATCTGCTGAATGACTCGCCCATGCTGGCACTCTGCCTCAGCCTGCTGGAGGAGGGTGTACGCCAGCTGGACACTTATGGACCTTTCCCTGGTGAGAGAACATACGCTGCTGCTGTGAGAGGAAGAGAAAGTGTGTGTGTGTGTGTGTGTATATGTGTGTGCATGTATGTGTGTGCTTGTTTTGATGACATGCTCCATTAATGCCCCCCCTACAGGTAAGAAGCACTTGGAGTCGGCGGTGCTGCACTGTCTTTGCCTGCTGGACCTGGCTTTGCAGAAGGAGGTGGTTTTCATGGATCTCCTCAGGGAGAGCCAGGCCTCTCTGCTGGTTTCTCCCGTGGAGCAGCTCCTCCAAGGTGTCAGTCCACAAACCCGAAGGGCTGATCACATTGTCAGTATTGCCAGGTAAGCGCACCCAGATGGTAGTTTGATTTTTGTTGAGTCAATTTTTGTTTGTCATTTCAGTCCACTCTTTCCTAGTCAGTAGAGATGGTCACCAGGACTCATTGTATACTATGTATCAAATAATTACTCAATAAGTGGGGAACCTTGTTTGTCCTCTGCAGGTATTTGTATCACAGCAGCTCCAACCCAGAGGCTGCTTTCCAAAGTGCCAAGATCCTGCGTCGTATCGCCAACTACCCCAACATTCAAATGAGGCTGGTGGGAGATTTCACACATGACCAGGTATGTACAGATGTGAAGCCTTTGTTACATGATATTTCACAAAATATGCTTAGGCAAAGTTCATGGTAGGCTGTGGTAATTGTGACCTTCATAACTGATGGTTGAACTTCTGACGTGATCCACTGGGAACTTCAGAACTATTTTTGTGTGTCTGTACCCTTCAGGCAGTGAGTGAGAAACTGATGGCAGGCTTTGTAGAGTGTCTGGACAACGAAGAGGCAGAGGAGGGAACGGAGAAAGAAGACGGTGAGACAGTCATTTGTTCTTTATTGTACTTTGTCATCTACAAAACACAAGCCTAAAAACTGAACCATCTTTTGCATTTATATCGATTCCTGTTTTGATATGGTGAAAGCTAAACTTGTGTTTTAGAACTGTCTCACTAAACTCAGCTACGTTATTACCACTGAACTGTTTCTAGACTCAGACCAACAAAAGAAGGTGGCAAGAATCCGACATGAAACCCAGATCCACATTCTGAACTTACTCATCACCTCTTTGGAGCTGAAGACGCCCAATCTGGCTCTTTACCTTTTGGGCTACGAAGTCAAGAAGCCTGTCTCCTCCACTAACCTCCAGGACCCAGGTTAGAACACAACCTCAGCCACTGACATGTTGGTTTTGTGGGAAAGGTATCAGATGACCAAAATGTTATCTCTTTGCTTTACTTACTCACTTTCTGTGCTACAGGTGTTTTGGGACGTCCACGGAGTTGCCTGCACGCCATCCTGAGTCTGCTGCAGAGAGGCACTGAGAAGAGATCTGGACCTGTACTCACACAGCAGGCCCCACACCTCGCTGAGCTCTGCTACCAGGTACTCCACTCCTGTGCTCATGAAGTGGCCACTTTGACACAGAGATCAGTCTCAGCAGCAGTACCTTAATTTTCTCATTTATGCCCAGTAGTTTGAGGTGAGTATCTGATGAATAAATTTTTTTTCTTTGTGTTTCTGTCATTGTCTCCCTCTCTCAGGTGATCTACCAGCTGTGTGCCTGCCCAGACACATCTGGACCCACCATGCGTTATTTGAGGACCAGCCAGGACTTCCTGTTCTCTCACCTGCAGCACCTACCTTTCATCCTGTCTAGTGAGTACAGGATCCTTGCTGATTTCCTTCATCCTGAGATATGTAATACCAAACGCATTAAAGATGTGATGAAAAATAATATGAAGTGGTGGGAAATTGGAAAAATGGAATTGTAGAACAATTAATTGAATAAGTGACTGTATTGCATCCGTGCAGAAAGGAACAACGAATAGAAAAAAATCATCCCAGAGATTTAAATGTAGAAACAAAAACAACGGCAGCAACAATGAACCTCTTTTAATATTAGGAAGCCATGTATGTCACTGATGAAATGTAAATGTATAACTATTGATGGAAAAATAAAGATGGTAATTGTGTTTTTCTTTTCATTGCCTTGATTCTGCTTTAGCTAACCAGATCGCAGCCCTCTCCCAGATGTCTTGGCTCATGAAAACAGCTGCGATCGAGCTGAGAGTAACATCACTGAACCGCCAGCGTTCACATACACAGCGTCTCGTCAGCCTCCTGTTGGACGACCAGCCACACACTCAGCACACAGGTATGCTGTATGCGGTATAATATATTGTCGAAAGTGTCTGTGTTAAATTCTACAAACATAAGGCTGTAATAGTTTCAATCTATAAGCACATTTTTCAGTATATGCGCAATTTTTTTAAAACATGTTCTTTTACACTTTACACACTACCTTATTGGGACTCAAAGTTATAATGAACATAATCTGCCACAGTTATGTTAAATGTATACCCTCATCCTTTTTCCTATTCAGCTGATGGGGAGTCAGGCATGGAGGAAGAGACCAGATCAGTCAGCGGATTCCTGCATTTTGACACAGTTTCTAAAGGTTTGTGGCATTTTAATGCACAAATCAAACATCAATAGCCAAACGTAATTACCACCAACTCACTTAAAGTCCTTGCATCAGCTTTAATTTAAAGCTTGTTTCTTAGGAATCATACCAGATTGTTTTTGACTTCTCCTCTCATCATGTCCTTGTTTGGTGCCATTAGTGCGCAGGAAGTTGCTGAGTGTGCTGGACGCCATTGATTTCAGTCAGGACATGCCTGAGCTGCTGCAGCTGGACTTCTTTGAACGCACACAGATTGAGCAGGTGATCTCCAACTGTGAGCATATCAATGAGCAAGGACACACTGTCTGCAATGTTAAGGTGGGTGCCCAGTTTGAACAACTCTTTCTCTGTTGTATTTCCAGCTATTTTTGCGACATATCATGTAATCATATCATAATGTATCATTTTCCTCACAGTTGCTTCATAGAGTGCTGGTAGCTGAGGTAAATGCCCTGCAAGGAATGGCAGCCATTGGACAGAGGCCTCTCTTAATGGAGGTGAGTGAGTTTTCTTGACCTTTGATCAGTATTGTGCCATTAAAAAAAACTCCAGCATTTCTCATGTCTAATCATGTGAATTCTTTGGAGATAAACATTTGGAGCAAAAATGTTTTGCACGTTGTCATCAACGTCCCTGGGTGTTTTTCTCTGTAGGAGGTGAACTCCATCCTGCAGCAGGTGGTGGAACGTAACCGTGTCCGTCGAAGTCTGAGTGCAAAACGACACGCGCTGCAGTCCTGGAGGAGCCTGGTGGAGACACTGCTGACTGCCTGCCCTGCTGATCTCATACCTGCTGATGACCGACAGCTCATCATCAGAGACCTTCTGTTAGACCTGCATGATAAGGTCAGTGTCTCATGGAGGGTGAAGCTATTCCACAGCAATTTATTAAAAGGTTTGACCAGGCACAGTTGAAATCACAATATCATAGTAAGAACATTTTCAAGGGTGTTGTGGCTTTCATTCAGTGTTTATTATTAGATTTGTACTGACTGTTGTCCCTCGTTGTCCAGGTGTTATCTGAGGATGCTGCAGGAGAACTGATGCCTATTGTTGCCGGCGCAGTCTTCACTCTGACAGCCCATCTCAGCCAGTCAGTGCTGTCTGAGCAGCAGCAGGGGTTGGGATTAGAAGCATCCTCAGGCTTTGCCTCCATTGCCAACTCTGCTCTGCATCTGATCCTCCGCAAGCTGCTGGATTTCATCCTTTGTACTGGTTAGTGATGGCTTAAAATCCCTTTCTCTTATAAACCCACATTTCTTCCAAAGGCATGCCTTCCTAAAAATAAATGTAGATCTGGCTAGATTTTAAAAAAAATTTTTTTTTTTATGTTATCTTTTACACTTTAAGGAGGTGGATATCAGCGTCTGCGTGCTCACCTGTATGGCTCTCTGCTGTACTACCTCCAAATCGCCCAGAAACCTGAAGAACCAGACACTCTGCAGACAGGTACACTTATATGTGCTTTCATTTGCTGACAGAAGTTGTCAGAATATTGAATGGCAGATTTTAAGATAAGTCCCTAAAGATCTCTCTCTATCCCTCTTCCAGCTGGGAAGGCAATGTGGGAACGACTCACAGCCCCCGAAGATGGTTTCTCCAAACTGCAAAGAGAGAATCTCGCTATCATTGAAAGTTATGGCAAGTCTCTCATGGAGGTTGTGTGCAGGGATGCTTGTGACGGTCATGAAATTAGCAGGGTAAGAGTCAAACCATACATTTTCTAAAACATGACTTGTATGCTTATTCTTTCAGATTTAGCCTCGTGATTTGGAGAAACACAGATTTTTAAAAATATCCTTTCTATGTATATTAATCTCAGTTAAAACAGACACCTCTGAACATCTCTCACTGAGCTTTACTCTTTATTCGAAAGTGTGTCTTTTGTCGTCCTTGTCAGATGCTGGCCCTGGCAGTACTGGACCGGATCCTGTCGATAGACCGTCAGAATCAGTGGCTGGTTTATATCTGCAACAGCGGCTACCTGCGCTCACTAGTAGAGAGCCTGAGACAGGATGATGTTGCCCTTCAGAGCCTTCTCACACCTCAGCCACCCCTCCTCAAGCCACTCTACATCTATGAGAGCAAGATGGTGAGGAGATATGGACTGCTGACATACTACTAAAGGGACATACTATGTTTTGCACTGGTTGTTGTGAAGTCTGACCCCAATAGCCCCATTTAGACAGTGTCTAGTTAAAAGCAAGTACAAGATTACGAAACTTCTGTTTGTGTGTTTTCAGGCTCTGATGACTCGTGTGGCTAAGACAGGCCAGGGAGCTGTCGAGCTGCTGCGCTGTGGACTGGTGGCACAGCTGATTGAGTGTCAGGTGTTTGATATGGTACCTGACAGTGACGCACACAGGTACGGATCTGGAAAGGGAAGGAGAAAATGTGTTCTTGTTATAAAATTGTGTAGTGTATTGGAGTGAAACATGGTCCTTAGACCTGCCTTCAAAGATGAAATTTTTTTCCCAAATGGGTTCATGAAGTATGTGCTGTGATGCTAATAATAATAACGATAATAATCCCTCACTGAGGCACCACAATTATAAGCTTCTTAGCTGCAGGCAGAAAAATTGGGCAGTTTTGTTGTAGTGGCTTTTACAACTTTTGTCACTCATGGAGGATTTCAAATATCTATTGAATAATATAATACCTTTATTCTTTTTATATTCCAGTGCCTTATTTTCTCATGTTTATGTTCCCTTGTGGTCTACAGGGTGATGAGGGACCCATCAGGCTTCATCCCTAGTCCCATGGACCGTTACCGGCAGATTCTTTTGCCGACCTTGAGACTCTTTCAAGTGATCCTGACCTCTACCACCATGAATCATCAGCAGGGGGCAGCACAGGTAAGCATAGAAAATTGCAAAAAAAAAATAAACCTACCTTGTGCTTTCATTGGCTGCTGTGGTTAATGGTTCAGCTTTTTATCTGGGAGCGTTTGAGAATAACTTTATCTTGGACATCTTGAACTTGTGTTGTATCTGAGTACCAAGAAAGATCTCAATATGAGTGTGTTACTGTGAAAATGTTTAAACATGATGTTCACGCTTGTGAAAATTACAAACTATTTCATAAACTTAACACTCACAATCTAACTATCCCATAATGCTGTGTGTGTGTTTGTGTAGGTTCTCCAGTGGCTAATAGTCCATGCAGACACCATTCAGTCCCTGCTGCGCTGTCAGGAGCTCAGCATGGGAGCTTTACAGGAGCTCTCTTTGCTCACTGGCATCATTAGTAAGACGGCTTTGCCAGGTACAATGAAAACAATACACACCAACATTAAAATGACTCCACTCTTCTTCACTTTGCTACGTTTTATATTTTCCCATTTCCATTCTGCAAATCATATGTGCACATTTCACTGATTCAGTGATGGGTGATGTTCATGTCCCCCTTGGTCTCTCAGGTGCCCTGGAGATGGGTGGCGAGGTCAACAGCACTTCTCTTATGGAGTTCCAGGGTCACATAAACAGATTCCAGGTAATACAGTTTGGCTTGAACTTAAGTCTTATTCATGCCCATGCTGTTGTTTAATTTTTTTTGTTGTTTTTTTTTTTAAGAATTTCTGCTAATGCGTCTCCTTTTTAGTGTGTTACCTGCACAGTAATATGTTTAATCTTTGTTTTAGCGTCTGTGTCTCTCTCTGCTTGGTTGTCTGGTGGGGAGTGAGCGGGAGAGGTTACTAAAGCAGGCTGAGATCGCTGCACCTGGAGATTCAGCAGAACGACGAGAGGAGATGGAGGTGGCCATGCAACAGGTTTGATTTTTTTTAAAAAGTCTTAAGAGATATATGGGTGAGGGGGTGATAATGTTGTTTCTAAGAGCTCTTGCAGTGTAGTCCTTTAAGCAGTAGGGTGTTGCCCAGGACACATTTCAGTTTGCCAAACAGTATAATGATGAATAGGCACAGAAACAATGTGTGTGGGATCTTATATCCGCAGTCATGATTATTCATCATTTCAGTCTTGTCAGTGACCTGAGAGGCTTTGTCCTCTGTCCCCAGGTGTGTGCTAACATCATGGAGTACTGCCAAACCTTGCTGCTGCAGAGCTCAGCCCAGGCTCAGTTCAGCATCTGCCTCTTCAGCCCGTCAGGCAGCGAGCCAGCTGGCAGGGACGGAGGACGCACAGGTCAGTGATATTCTGCCCATACTAAACAAGAGGAAAAGGAATTTGACTCATGTTACTCTATTGTATCGGCCAACCTGTTAATGCCAACTGTATTAGTCTTAGGTATTTTTAGTAGAAGTTAGCTTTTCACTTCAGTAAGTTTAAGACTAAACTGTGGCTCAATTTTTTTTTTTTTTTTAAAGATCTCTCATCCACTCTGCCATCGCTGTCTTACTCCCGAGCGCCCAGCCTCGGTCTGGTCCTGTACCTGCTGAAGAACAGCACTGCAGATTTCTTCAGGTTCCACCAGAGTCACAGACAGAGCCTTGGCAAGCTACAGAGTCTGGATCAGCTGCCTCCTGAGGAGCTCAAGGAGGTAATGATAGACTTAGATACAAATCCAATCTGTCTAACAGACACCACACTGCTGCACACACTGAGAAATTTGTGTTTCCCTCATTAATGGTTAATTTGATAAAACAAAGGAATAGAAAAAAGTAACTATTCTATTACTTCATGCATGTGATTGACTTCAACATGCTGTGTCCTGAGTTCTAAGCATGGACATCTTCTCTGTAGTTGTGCCAGGGTCTGGTGTCAGGCCCAGGAGGGGTGGAGAAAATCTCATCAGTCCAGAGGAGCTTGCTGGCCAAGAGACGACTGGTCCAGCTTATCAACAACAGAGCCAAGCTGCTGGCCCTGTGCTCCTGTATCCTTCGGCCCCTCTGAGGCACAGTAGAAGTGACAAGAATAGCAGCATCAGGCTAAAGGAGTGTTTTTGTTTTTTGTTTTTTTTTATAATCCCTTTTTCAGTAAAAAAAAAAAAAAAACAGACACATTGTCCATCACTTAGATATTGTATGTTTGTCTTTAAGGGATGTCTTTGCTAAACTGGAATAGCACCTTGTTTTTAAAAAAAAAAAAAAAAGTCACAGCAGGAGTTGTAAAATGCCTTGACCTGCCTCTTTCTCAGATGTTATTGAGACGTGTTTGTTTGTGTTGTGGCGCCACCTGGAGTACTACCTGTTGCACTGTACCCCTACTGACCCCAAGGACTCTCTGATGCCTGGCGCCAGCTTATTTAGATCACGCCTCACAGACGGTAAGATGCAGGATGCAGATGCAAGGATTCATTTCACTTTAACACAATCTTAGGAAGCATTTTGAAAATATAAAGTGTAAGAATGAATTGGAAATGATTATTAGACCTGACATAGCGAGCAGACCGACTTAGGAAAGCTCAAACTGCTGTTTCCCATCCCTGGTTGTGAAATTGGGGGGATTAAAATTGTTCTCATTTCCCTCAGACTCATTTGGCGGGTTGCAGGCAAGTGGAGGCCGTGGACTCAGTCTGTCCCGCGTTAGCCAGCAAGACCTAGACCTGGTAGGAAATGGCTGTTTACATATTGCACACTTGGTCAAGATATGTGTTTATAGATTTGGATGTGAGCTCTGACAAACACGTTGTGTCAGTAATTGTTGTAACTCTTGACATATGTACTCAGTATCTCTTCACGTTTATTGTTATTAATCCCCCTGTTTGTCTCCTGGTTGTGTGGGTGCAGCTGAAGAGTGACATGGCTGCAGGTTTTGGAGAAGCTCTGCAGAGGAAGCTGCTGGATGTGGAAGGCTTGTACAGCCAAGTCCGCTCCCGATACACCTTCATCCAGGCCCTGGTTCGCCGGATCCGTGGCCTCCTCCGACAGCCCAAAAGCTGAGACAGACACACTAACGCAAAGACTGACCCAGATCCAAATTTCCCTTTCTAACACAATCAAAACCTCTGCCAAGCATAAAGATGTACAATACCAGGAAACTACCAACAACTCTGACTCTGTCAGTTTGCTTTCTCTGACAACACCTTTTTTAACTGTTCTGTTCCAGCTCCTCTCTTGAGTATTGTGGGGTGTTAACGCCATCACGACACGTGGTGGATTCTTTGCGACCAATCCTAATTATGTTTGACTAGCACGCTGCAAGTAGTGTTCCTTGAAGAAGTGAGACGTATGACTTGCCGAACATCCTAATGAAAGTTTTACTCGTTAAGAAGAATTTGATATTATTTTGTTTGGTCTGATTTTTTTTTTTTCTTTTTTTTTTTTTCTCTTTTGTGAAAATAAACTTTTCTATATCTGTTAAATACTTGTCTATTTCACAGATTACACAACAAACACTTAAATCTGTTTTTGTTAGTAACTGCACTTTGCCATTATCATCTGACATGTAGTAAGGTGAGTTTACAGTGTGTGAAATCTTCTTCCTGTCTACAATTATTTCTCAGATTTACTTCTGAGTCTTTCAGACAAGTTTTTTATGTCACTTTTTAAGACTTCACTTGATCACTTACGCCTCCAGAGTCTCAACCACTTCTGACAGAGTGACTACTGACTTCACCTATTTTAAGAAGCGTGTCTGTCTGCAATGAGTCATTGCGAAAATGGTCTTATCAGGAGAGGCAAAACAAGGAACTAAGACATTTTCCCTAGTGAAAGTAAAATCACTAAGACAAAGGCGCAGAGACAAGCAGTAAAGTAACGTTACAAACGAACTGGATGCACATAAATCATATTTAATCTTGTTTTATTTCTTTGTACTCTTGTTTTATTTCTTTGAAGGTACACTTTATAGGACTGTAAAGTGCGTAGATTCTCAAACCTTTGGGGAGGAGATGCGAGGACACATAAAAATCTGGATATACATTCAGATTTTACAGACAAGAAATTTGTGCTCTTTTTTTTTTTTTTTATTAGAATACTAAGGAGGAGGAAATAGTTCAGAGGGGCGAAACTCAGGTGAGCACCAGCATTGAGTATAAGGGGGAACTCCGCGAATGGAGCCATGTGAATGAAGAAGCTCACTTTAAAGCCCCCCCCACCCCCGTCCATCCAGCGCAACAATTCGCTGTTGCTGTCACACTGAAGAACTGAGGTGATGTGCTTGATGGGTTAGTGGAAAAAAAACAAAACAATCTGCTCTCAGAAAAAATAAGATCTACCTACTGCACTTCTCAGTGGACAGCCAGGGACCAAATTTGTGCTACTTTTAACAGGTCATGCTTATCATACTCTATAAATTACTTTTAAATAATAATTACAGCATTAAAAACACATTTACATGTCTTGCGCCAGCTTGCTATATCTGTGATTGTGCTGCATTTGCGACTAAGTAGAAAACTGCCACATGAGGATAATGAGGATCCCTGCTCATCTCCCTCTACGTGACGGACTACCAGTTGCTTATCAACCTCAGTTTTGCACATGAACGACCATCAATCATCATTTACTAAACTATATTAGAAAACACAATAGTAATGTGGCATTTTAATACAAACTGCACTGTGACCATATGGCTGGGCATGTGCAACAAAACATACCACCCGACTATAGTGATTTGTCAGTTTGCCACATTGCCTACTAAGGCAACCTCACCTGTAAAGGGGCGCTCCACAGATTTTCACACATTGAACTTTGCTTGCCTTGCAGAGTACAGCTCAAGCTGTACTCTGATTTCTAAATCTTTCTAAAGTCTAAGAGAATAACCTTAGTGATGTCATCAGTCAGAGTTAGGCTTGGGTCAAATATTTGAAGGAAAACCTGTTGTAAACTGGGTGATGGAGTGTCAAAGATGATGGGGTTTGACAGTCAAGGAAGTAAAGGAAGATGCTAATGACTTGCATTATGGGAATTCTAGATGCATTATTTTTTAAGTTTGACTGTGTCTGGGTTTTGGCCTCTGATATATATATTTTTTTTTTTACTTTTTGAAATTAGTCTAATTTTCCCAACATTATGGGAACACAATGCCAAATCAGTGGTGTCTTAATTTCCTCAGTGACTTATTGTATTGGATTTACAGGCTCAAAGTTGCATCAATGTCATGAAGCACGCTGAATTGTCAGGTATCATTATATTATAATATTCTATATTATATTATAAACTAGATGAGTCTAAAACAGACATTTGCATTTGGTTATTTTATCTACCAATAGTCTGATTTCTGCAAAATTAACCATATCACAAACAGTAAAGAACAGAGTTTTATCCTTAATGTCCACCGTTATTGGATTCAGAGATTGATTAGACTGTTAAACTTGTACTGAGGGATGAGAGAGGGAGACCATCATTATTCCAACCACAAGATCATTTTCCCATCATTTTCTCAAAGGAAAAAAAAAAAAATACTGTAAATACTCTATATCATACTTAGATGATCTTCTCTGTTATAGAAACAAAGTTCAGGACTGATTTCTGTACATTAAAAACAAACAATTCCGTTTTGAAAAGATAAAGAAAAACTTATATACTGTACATAGAGCTGAGTTACAGCACCAGCAGACTTGAACTGTCCTTTTGCTTTGATTCACATCCTGTACAGAGCGCCGTGCAAGTCTGTGTTACAGAGGTCCATGAAGGCTGGGTTTGAGCTGAGCCTAATAGTGCCTGTTTGAGGGAAGTCGACCAGTCCTGAGGCCCCTCTGCTCTAGTGTTGATTGTACCAGAGGTGTCCTTTAGTAATCCAGCACAGCTCTAGCAGTGAATCAAAAGTTGGGTATTATGAGAAATTCCATGAGGAAACCGGGGAACAGGAGAGACACAAGAAAAGGCAGCTTATCCAGCACTGATTTTTTCCACTTTAGCTCAAAGATTCAGATTCAAGGGCATCATGGCGAGTGTGCTTTTGTATTGTTTGTGCAGTACACATCTGCGCATCCTGGCTTTCTTGAGCAACCCAACAGCTGTTTGCTTGTAGAAAAAGTGCGAACGCCTTTCACTTGTAGAGAACACCTTATGAACTATCAGCAGCTGCCTCTTGTGTGTTGTTGTTGTCCATCATGTTTGTATTGCTGTCGTTGGTCTGAGGGCATTCTGGCATCTCTCCCTTCACCGCCACTCGAATGACTTTCAGCCAGCGCTGCTTAAGCTCCTCCGTTTCAGCAGCAAAGTTGTGGACGGACTTAGACTGGGAGAGACGGAAGCTGGGTGGAGCGTCTGCGGTCCGGGGGCTGTCATCCACAGAATATCCCAGGAGTGGGATAGTACACTGGGCCTTCACATCCTGGCGAGGGAAGTCAGGGATGGAGAGGACGTTATGGCTATGGATGGAGTTTAAATTGGTATGGGATATCAAATATTTGGTTTTTGCCGTTTTACCTGCGGAGCTCCATAGAGGTAGAGCACCAGACATTCCTTCTCAGGAATGACGCACCACACCTTCTGCCAGGGTTTGTTCTTCTCACAGTACTGCAGGAAGCCACACATGATGCTGCTGCCCGAGAACTGAGCTGCCTCGATCTGAGCAGAGGATGACCACAAATTAATACAAGGTCAATAAAGCAATTCTTTTATATCAGTTATCTCTATAAAATCCTGTTCAGATATTTATCTTTACCTCCAGGATGCCCTTCTTCTTGCCCTCGGTTACCCGTTCTCCAGTCAGGATGGAGAAGCAATCTCGGCAGACTTTGTTCATCTTGTTGCCGTCATATTCTAGTGCCACCTTATTGTCCGAACATTTCCAGCAGACCACCTGGAAGAAATAGGCAGCGCAAATCTCCATCCGTCACCAGGTAATTATCACAGCATGCCACCTCACTCGTGCGGTCTTATGCCGCTGCAGTGCTCTCCCATCCACCTACTCCACATGCATTATGCATAACGCAACAATGTCAGGATTACTTACATAGCCGCAGGCTCTGCAGTGGTGTCTCCGCCGTGTCAGAGCATTGAAAGGCTCTTTACACTTCATGCACATTGTCACTTCGTTGTCGCGTATCCAACGTGGGGCACGCTTCCCCAGCTCTGCTTTCTGCATTAAAATAAAAACATATTCAATATGACAGCACAGAAACGGCGTTGACAGTTGAACTATAAGTGTGTAATGTTGACGTGACACTGACCGATACTTCCTCCGCATCTTTCAATGCATTCTTGAATGACTCGTTTTTTTGCTGGAAGATCTCAATGGTCTCCTGGAAAGCCTGAGGGACAAAAAAAAAAACAAAAAAACAGCAAACTCACATGAAGCTCATTCTAAATTACATTCAGTCTTGTGTAATTACATTGGAAAATGATTCAGAAACTCAATGTGATTGTACAGCACGCACCTTAATCCAATCTGCTTTGTCTTGCTCTGAGCTGAGAAGGAAAAACAAAGCAACAACAAGCATTAAAATCAGTAAAATAGTCTTCCTGTTCCATTTATAGCCCACAGTTATATCTATGTAGCAATTAACTCTGGTCAAAGAGTTTATTTAGAGCTGGAGAGGATTGAAATGAACCCTGGGTGTTCTCATTTAGGTGGTCTTCCAAATATAAGTGAAATTATAGTGTATGGGGTACAAATTACATACAATTATGTTCAGTGTAGGAGGGGGTGGGGTCTTTTTGCACCTTATACAGGGTTTGCAAAAAAACTATAAAAAGCCTCTTTGTGTATTGTGTCTACCTGGCCTGTAGTTCTAGTGTCCTCTCCTTCCCTGAGACCTGGAAGGTATGAGGGTAGTCCTCATTGGTGGTTTCCAGGACCTTCATGCCGTCAATGCCGATCCGCGTCCTCACCGTGTACTTAGGTCCTCCCAGGCTAAATTTAGGCACGCAGTACAACAGCATGTTGTTGAACTGGCGGAAAAAAAGACAAACACAAAACTTTGTACTTTGCGGCAGAGCAAGTAAGAGTATGGATCAGCACTACTCTAGTTTAGGTTCCTGGCATTATTTTCCTCAACTCTGCAGGTAACCTGAATCACACCGACGGGAGATATTCAACCTGAAGCTAATGAGAAACAGCCCAAAACATAATCACATCATCTGGTAATCTCAGTAATTGAGAGATTGGTTCATGTGTCCCTGATGCATCCTTACGCAGAGGTGGCACAAGTACGAAATGATTCACTTGTTTCAATTGACTTGTGTAGATGGAGTCTGTGGCGTCAGCATATTTCCCTGCAGTGCCCTTTACTAGACGAGAAAATGTTTTCATGCTCTGCAGTTTCTCTCACCAGGAAGAGGTATCTCTCCATGGCCGAGGTGTTCCTGGCTGCCAGCTTCAGTATGTGGCCCTCTTTGATGAACTCATTAGAGGGGTGAACAATGTCCTCCTCCTCACCCAGCATCTCGTATATCTCCAGCAGTTTCTTCAGATTGTCCTAAACAAGAACGGAAGGTTTATTTTAGTTGGCTGTTGACTCTCTCTCTCACAAGTCTGAAGAAGATGGTATAAAACATCTGTACTTACAGATTTTCGTATGGCGCTGTTGGAGTGAGTCGCTGCAGTGGCGATGATTTCTAATGATTCTGCAAAAAAAAAAAAAAAGAAAAATAGAAAAAGGGATGGGTTACCTAAATATAGGCTAAGTGAAATAAAAATGACACCTTTTACTGAAACACTTTGGCACCACTTCTGCTTACTCTCTGCGTCTCGTCGGTCAGGGTCGTCCTGAGGCAGCTTCTTCAGATAGTCTTTAAGCAGCATCTCATATCGAGGGACTCGCTGCACAGGCTCCAACATGTGATGCTGAAGTGTCAGGCAGCCACAGACCTCTTGACACTGTCCAGAAATAACAAAAGAAACAGAATTTTACTATACTTTGTAGCTTTTGCAACATATTTGCCTACAATACGTACACATTCAACCCAAAACCTAATCAGTACCAACCAAAACAACACAAGAAGATGCTTTTTAACATTAGTAAAACACTGGAATGTCTTTCTAAAATAAAATAAAGGTGTGTTTTTTCATACTGGATTCTGGTTCACAGTACCTGTATCTCCTGGATGATGGCCTTGAATTGAGGAGAACGGTCAGTCCACTGTTTCAGCAGCTCCATGGCCTTATCGAAATTCTTCACATACTCTGCATACATCTTGAGGAAGGGTGTGAGTTTCTGCAGGATGTCTCCGATGCGAGGTGTGGATGACCTGCAGGGATGGAGTGGAGGTGGAGGTGAGTTCATTCACTACTGCATAATGTCAGTGTCAGAAATCTAGTGGATAATTTCTGTTCATAAAAGTGTATTTTAATGTTTTGCTTTCACATGTGGTTTATACGTAGCTCACCATTCTCCCATACGTTTCTCCAGATCTGGAAGCAGAAACTGGCTGTGAAAGGTGTTGATGGAGGAGATGTTGGAGAAGATGTTCTTCACCACGTCCACAGGGAACGTTCCCTTATTAGCCTCGTCCATTAGCTTAGTACAGAATACCTGGAGATTCGTATACAACATGGAACCGGTAAGTAACAAATAACTGGAAAGTTAAGGGAAAATAACACCGATACACTTGACCTGCTTTGCTGGTTTCACATCAAGGTTTCTCTACTTTGTGATATAAACCCTTTATTATATAATATGGTCTAAACAGAGAAGTTCCTCACCTGGTCCAGCAGGTTAAGTCTTGCTACATAGGCCTTCTCTGTCTGCAAGAGCTCGCTGGCAATCTTAAACAGCTTCTGTTCATTTGTCTCCTGAAAAAAAGAGGCCACATTAGTCTGAATTCTTATTTGTGCGAATTAGATCTGATCATTAATGAATTAGCGAGGTGTGAATGTGATCTCATTTTGTTAGCAGCACGGTCATACAGTCAGCACAGTGACCGTTTGAGTTGAATACTTTTCTAATGATGAGAAATTGCTACTGCCATCAGCTAAAGCTTTCAGGAAAATGAGGCCTCAGAAACTTTTTCAACAACTGAGAGCAGAGTTAATCAGAGCTGAGAATAATGCAGAAGTATGGGAGATACTCTGTAGAGGCTCATGATTTCAGTTCAACATCACTGTTGTCGAGCTTCCTGTCCCCCGGCAAGTTCCTGATTGGTTCAGGTCTCATTTTAAGACTTTAAGACTCATTTTGAGATTTTAAGACTGAGCAGTGGAGGAATATGTTCCAACAACAGAAAATGTTCACTGTAAGTCTCAAGTTTTTGATTCAGGTTCAACATTTACATGCAGCCTTGTGGTCAATGCTCCTTTGCTGTTGCTGCATAGCACAGTATGTAACATTGGAGTGCGTGTGTGTCATCAACACCAGGGTAATGCTGGGCTGGCCTGCGGTGTAGCAGGGGCCATAAGATTAGGAAATGAAAACATGGCGGAAGGGAAATGACACCAAATGACATGCCAATGTTGGAGCTCTGTGTCAATTATCATTGTTGACAATCAGTGAAGCCTCAAAATTAGCCTCAGACACAGTGATATAGTAAAGTTTTAGTTGTGTTTCATGACAGTTTACTGCCACAGTGACGGGATGTTACACATGATACATTACCACAAGGAAGCAGCATCTTTCTCTGAACTGTCGGTTTAACTGCAACCAACCTTACATTTCTTCATAGTTCATTTGTTAATACTGACGCTGGTCAATAGAGAATTGATGAACAGGACAAAAGTGCAGTGGTGGAAAGCACATTTACTTTAGGTTCTTGTACTTGAACTTAAATATTTCTAGTTTATATCACTTTTTTCTTCTGCTCCACTACAGTTCAGAGAAAAATTTAATTTGTACTCCACCATATTTACCTATCAGGTGTGTTCTCAAGTTACTTTTTAGATTAGGATTTTACATTTAAAAGTAGAGTAAAAGGTAGAGTATGTTTTGTTAAGCTCCAATATCCCTAAATGTAATATATAATTTTGTGGAGCAGACCTTTTTGTTTTTACTTCTTTCCTACCCCATTTATTATCTCCCAACACCTAACATGTTTCTAGTGACCCCCTGGAGGTGACCCACCCTTTAGTTGGGAATCTGGACTACACCACCCAAATGAATGAAAAGTAGTTAAAACAAGCTCCACAAAAAGCAAAAAGCTACCAAATTAAAATTCTACTTAAACTTTGCACTAGTGCATCATGACAATCTAATAATATAACTTATGATGATATTATTTTCCATTTGATATTTTAAAGCTGCACTAACTGATTTTTTGGTCCCTTGGGAGCAGAGGAGACAAGTGGTGAACACAATGCTAACATACTGTTTGCACAGTATTGTGTTTGATTAGGTACTACATTTGACTTTTTGAGAACATGCAATGGCTCAAAGTCCAAAAAAAAAAAAAAAAAAAAATCAAGTTAATTACTAAAGGTAAATTTCAAAGGTCAACAAAACGTGTTGTAGTGACTGAACATTTCACATACCACAGAGATTACATTGTTGTTTTCAGCATTGAGAGGACATAGATTGATGAGAACCTGAGATATTTATAATTTGTAGACAACAGCAGGTACCAAAGGCTTCCAAGAGGAGGAGCAGTGGAAGGAGGAAGAGGAGGGTTGGAGGGGAGGAAGGGGTTAAAACACAAACTCAGCTGCTCAAACGTTTGACATCTGTTCGGCCTTCGCAGAAAATAACCCCTCTTAGACACACACCAGTGAGTGAATGACACACACACACACTTCTTCCCTTGTAACTATATCCTTACAATATTAGTGTGACCCAGAACTAAAGCAGTTCACATGATTTAATTGTGCTGAAACCCTAGAGCATAAATAAGTGCTGACAGTTTGTTTATCAGAAGCTGCAGAGCCAGAGCAACCAGACGCCTCTGTCAGGCTTCAAATATAACACAGACAAAATAGATGTTTAAAATCCACCAGCTCGTACCTTGTGGTCTGCGCTCACGTCTTCATTCCTGTGCTCACTCTCCATTGTAGTCCCACTGTCCTCATGCTCAGTGTGGATTTCTGTATCAGTCCTGTCTGTCTGAGGAGGTGAGTGATCCTCATCCTGCTCTGCACTCCCATTGCCCATATCTCCATTCACCAGCCCTGCAGTCTCTATCCTCACACTTTCATTCTCAGGCTTCTCTTTATCCTCCTTCTCCTTGTCCTGCTCCATCTGCGCTAGCACCCCGTTGGCCGCCGGTTTGGGGTCATCCTGGTGAGGTGCGGCCAGTGTGGAAGTGTGGTTCTCCTGGATCCTGCCGGTCTCCGCCTGCCTCTGGTGGGGGTGGTGGGCTGGGCTGCAGTTGTTCGACTTGCTGATAGGTTTAAGTGGTGAGCTGTCTCTCTTGTTCTCTGTGTGGCTGCAGGAACAGAGGAAAAGGCAAAGGGGAAGTCGGTCAGCACAGCAAGAGCAAAGAAAGAGGTAACAACACCACCACCGCTGCCCCCACCCAGAGGAGAGGGAAAGGGAAGAAAAAAAAAAAAAGACTACAGGAGGCTGTTTAGTAGCTGCTCCGGCCGACACGTTGGTCAGGGAGTGTGGGACAATGGTGAGAGCTTTTGCATGTGAGTGCGAGAGTTAAAAATAAATGTGTGGAGATGCAGAAACTTCTCTCTGTCTTATGAGGCTGCAGAGGGCTGCTGTGATGCAGAGGAAGTGTGGCGTGTGCAGAGAAGGAATAGAGGTACAGTAATGAGGAGGACAGGAGGAGGAGGAGGAGAGCTACAACACTACTCCCCAGAGATCAATGTTGTCCTACTTCCGACTACTGCACACACACAGACACACACACACACACAACAGAACCTGTTTTATATATTGCGCTGTAACATCATTTTCATTCTTTGCTTGAACATGAATGAAGTTCAGACGGTAAAATGTGAAATCAGTCTGCACAAGATGATTTGAAATGCAGCACAGGAATGGAAACCAAATTAACAAACACACACACACACACACACACACACACACACACACACACACACACAGACACACAGACACACAGGCACGTACAATGTTACCATTCAGCTGCTCTACATCCTCTACCAGCAGTCAGTCCAGCTGTTTCCTTGTAAATGAACTTCCAGACTTCCACTATTGCAGCGTGTAGCTACTGTATCTTGGCTCAGTTCTGCTGAGCTCGTGTTTCAAAACTCGCCTCAGATCGCATCTAAGAAAAACTTTCAGCTCTGAGAACATCACTGGTTCCACCAGAGAAGCAAAAGATGCAACATCTGTAATCCAAGCCTTTCCGAGCAAAGGAAAAAAAAAAAAAAAACAACAAGAAAAAAAAAAACAAACAGGCAAGCTTTTTTTTTAGCTTCAGCAATATTCACTGGTGTGTTGAATGTCAGTGTCCGCTAAAAACAGGAAGTATGTATAAATAGAGGAACAGCAACAGGCTGGTGTAACACAACCTGGGGGGCTGAACCCTGAGCAAAAGATCATCTCCACTTCTCAGAGAAAACCTGATTGATATCATGATAAGATTGCGGGGGGGTTGTGAAGATTAAAAAAAAAAGCACAGACACGCAGAGCTTCACTTTGTAGTGTGTAGGTGCACACGGTGGTTCCTCTTTGCATCTACAGAGCACAGTCAAGCGTTCCAGTGCATGACTGTTTCACAGCAAGCTGAACTAGACAAGATTTAAGAACAGCTTCACTTGCCATGTGGTAGTCTAGGTACCTTTAAGGCAGCCAAGTGCCATGTGAACCAGATTAGTAAATTAGTAGGCTAATTCTATTCTTGGAAGCTGTGGGTCTTTCTCCCCTTTCTGTTCCAGGGCCACTAGAGGGCACACAGCGCTGCAGAGACTAAATGGAAAAGTCACACCAGATCACTCCGATTTACCTCATTTGACACCTGAAAGTGTGATGAAAGGCGTGGAGAGCGCCTGGGATTCGGCTTCGGTTTTCTAATTCTGCTTTTGGAGATCCAAAAGGCTGAAGAGATCTGAGTGAAACTTTAGTGGGCTGCCACTGCTCCAGACTGAATACTTTTGGGCTCTACTGTATGAACAGCTTGGACAAGGGCACCATTGTTGTGCCTCTCACCACCATCAATGGGCCTCCCTCACATATCTAAGGCTGCAGCTACAATCAAAACTTTACATGACATTGCAATAAATAAAGATGAAAGCTACAAAAAAGGGAGGGGGGATACATTAGTAGACACTGATAAGCCTCGCAGAAATGCTAGTTTTTTCTTCAGTGGATTTAGACAACTAAACTTTAAAGAGTTTGCGTGAAAGTGCAGCCAACAGGATACTTAACTCACCATGCAAGTTTTGAGGCAACAAGATCAAAGTTCTGACATTTAAGTTAGTTGTAAAGAGCCTACCTCGTTCTCCTAGGTTTCATCTCGTAACACCGAGTCCTGTCCCACAACTGAATGAAGAGCTGTGTTTCCCCTCGCCTGCATAAATCTCCCTTCATCCCCACCCCTCCCCTCGCTAAACGCTTGGCTTGTGAAGCATGGGCTAATCTCTGCTTGTTCTGTCTACAGCTCTCGTCTGGGCTACTATCAATGAGTCAAGGCTGAGAACTTTAATTCAAGGGACTTCTGCTTTTCCTCCTTGAAATAGGACATGTAGGAAACATTAGGAAAGACAAACGTTTTCCGTTGCTGCGATTACAACAGCTTCAATGGGGTCACTTCTTTACAAAAGCTATTAAGTGACATAGATGAGTCATTCCACCAGTACCAGTGTACCATGACCATGTGAGTCTGTCACAGAGGGTGGGATGATATTTTGAATCAGCAAAATTTCTAAAGCAAAAGCCACTTTCATTGAATAACATTACAGAGCAGATATAAATGAGCAGCCCAAGGCTACTTCTCTATACAGGATATTACTCCCTTATAGCTCCTCTCTATGAAGGGACATCACACTCCACCTGAGAGAAGAGATCCCTACCTGTTCTCCTCAAAGCGGCTGATCAGGTCTGAGACTTTGGAGTGTTTCTCCCTGGCCCTCTCCCGGTTCACAACTCCTCCTCCACCTCCGCCACGTCCTCCACCTCCTTCACCTCCGTCTTCCATGCCTGGTCTAAGTGGTGGTCTCACTGGGGATGAGAGCTCTGTCACCGGGCTCTGGAGATGCAGTGGCTTGGGAGGCACTGAAGAGGAGACAAGGGGTAGGGGGGTTATTGAACTGCAATTTCAACTCAGAACTGAGGGGGGCAGTATGAGCTGTATGTCCCAACTGACATCACTTGCAGAATACTGACCTGTATTTAACATCCTCAACTTGAAAACTACTAGTAACACAGATCTGGGAAGAGGAGTCAGTTTTACTTTTCTCCCAGAGTCTCGTGTGTTGTAGGAATCACATTTCTTGTGTGATTTACAGCAGCAGAAAAACCAGAACTGTGTCATGTCCTATTTGTGTAGAATGATTTATTCTACTCAATAAAAGAGGAACAAGGGGAACAGGTTCACTCTTTCCATGCAGATTTACATAACTCTTCCTATTTTCACTGTTTCCCAAGAAACTGCATAAACTGCATATAGTGAGCTGTAAATCCTCAGTCATGGCTTGATTATGTTAAGGAGACTTACACAGGCATAGAGGGACAATATTAAAGCAGGAGAAAGGTCACTCTGAGAATAAACAATAAGTCAGCACATCTCACTATTTTAATGTATGACTCACATAGTGATACATTAGCATAGTTGTGTTTTCTGGTCCTCCCACTCTGCTGTGTTGTCTGAATACGTAATCACTCGTCTTGTCACGTACCGTGTGGTTTAGACTGTAGCCGAGACCTACTGCTAAGGCCTCTTCCATTGACGCCTCCTCCCCTGCTCTTGTCACTCGTCCCACGGCCGGCCCGACTCAAACACGCCTGCACACTTGGCAAGTTGCTGCGCTCGCCCACTGGGCTACTGCCTAGAGCTGAAGAGAGAGAGAGAGCATGGCACCATTACAACAAGATCAACGATCAATTCAGTTCAGCCTGTTTTGTTTCACAGTCAATGAAAGGAGAGTGATGATACAACAGTATAGAAATGATAGAAAATGAATGACAAGCAAACAAAGTCTGTGGTTCACAAAAACCATTGTTCCATTGTTAAAACCTCTTGTACAAATGACAGGAGGCCAAATGATCATAATAACTCATACTGGGATACATCAATGTGGCCCACTTTATTGTCTTAGCTTCTCAGATGATACTGAGGCTTGGCTTTATCCTTTATTCCAAAATCAGAAATTGTTCTACTCTCTGGCTTCTCAGCCTTAAGCCAGTTTTTCTCACTAGTATTGAAATGATGGCACAAGGGGCTGCTTGTGTCCTTGTACCATGTTAGAAACTGCTTGTTTCCTTATTAAAATAATTTAGCATTTTACATGTTACATGTTCTGTGATATTTTAGGAAATGCTGAAACACCACGGTCAGTTAATCACTCCTCAAACCCGATGTTTCCAAAAGGTACAATGCCACATGCTCATGTTGGTGTAAATGTATATATCACATTTATATCCAGCTATTTAGAGTTGATGTAGTACATTGATGGTAGTGCAGCCATATACCATATCCATATTTGTTATCCATTTATTGTTTCTGAATTTCTATTTTCACATTCAAGGTTACACATTAACTTTCAAAATCAACATGGATCACTGTAGCTTTCTAAAACCAGGCTTTCCTTTACCATGGAGACACACTTCCTTCCAAAACTCCTCCTGCTGACAGTCACAGGATATTAGTGTATTAATTGCCGTAAATATGCTTACGATAAGTAGATGCAGTTTAAATATTAGAGAGTGTCAGACAGTTGAGTTGATTATCCGGCTAATGATCCAGTTGATGATCAGCACCAGGGAGGCTTTTACCCAACCAGCTGGCCCCAGATGGTACAGCATCAGTGTTTAGTCAGAGCAGGCGGACTCATTTAATGAAGCGACAGACACAAAATGGCAGTGTTTACAGTAGCCTCAGTCTACCTCTCTCTGACCTCACAGCACACGCACACTCACACACACATACGCAGCCCAGTTAAGGCAAATGTCCATATATGCAACTACACTGCCATTAGCCAGTCAGTGCTCTCATTAGTTTACGAGCTATTAGTCCATTAGTTTCCATTTCTAGTAGTCACTTAACCGGGCGTGTGTGATTTAAAAACTGGCACTGATGTATAGGTCGGGTGCAGAAATTAATGTAGCTTTTACGCATGACCAACTTGGACGGATAAACACTGTGTGGCGCGAACAGTGTATATTATATGTAGTTACAGAATGGAGTGTAAAACATACAGACAAGTCGCAAAAACAATAGAGCGACTTGTGTCAGCTGTGTTACCACACTGTGATGACACGTCACAGAAAGAGAAGCATTGCTCTCTGGCATTCATCAATGCTTTTCACCATAAATCATTATGAACAATAGCCGTCTCCTCTTGTCCAGAAATAGCTGGACAACTTCATTTCAGATCATTATCATCTATCCCGTTGACAAAAGACAAAAAAAATCACCGGCTAATTCCTAATTTTGTCTGTTTGCTGGTGGGTGCTAGGCAGGGAGAACAGAGTCTTTTATCAGATTTGCTGATAACCACTGTTGTGGCTGGAAAGGTTTATGAGGGCGGTGAGAGTGAACCAAAACATTAAAGTTGTGGGCCCTTTAACCAAAAATTGATAGTAAGCTGATAGACACTTTAATGTTTTGTCAAGCACACACAACTTCAGTGTAAGCTGATAATGGTTTCATTGCTATAACAGACATCTTTCACATGACAGGCAACCATTCAATTTGTTGTTCACGTAATTATATAGAGCCTTAAGTGACTAGTAAGAGTGAAAAAATAGTACAGTATGTTTTTCATTCATGTTGTGCACTCTATAGTCCTCTTTATTTCACCAATCCTGAAACAGAAAGTGGAAAAAAATTACCACAGAATCATATAGTCGCAGTTTCTATTTTTGACAAAATGACCAAAATTTGAGACGACAACTCAAGCAACTGACTAGAAACGGTCCCACGCTGTGCTTGTGATGTCAGACTTTCTAAACACGGCCCCAAAATTACCAATCAAATCTGAAGGCGGCCTCAGGAATGTCTGTTGTCGCCGATAAGAGATTATGAGAAAACATCCAGCAACAAGTTACAGACCATATAATACACATATGGCTCAGAATATAGATTGTACTCCATTTATCCTGGAAGATTGCAGCGGGTCTTCTCCCCACTGCCAGGCCGTGGCTTCTAGGGCCTTTCAGATCGAAATCATCTCTGTTCATTTCAGGGTTTCACTTGAACTGGAACAAGTTGTGCAGGTATTTTAAGTGTTATTGTTCAAGATAAGAAAAGAGAGCTGCTAACAGATCAGAATAGTAGATACATGTTAGCACATTTGGCTTGGACCTGCTAATTCCAACTCACTTGTCAATTGTGCAGAGAAAGATTTTGTGTTAGGATCTCAAAGCTTTTATTTTTCACTATGAAGCAGCCAGTTCTGTTACAGTAAAAACAGCATGAATTCCACTTCCTCTTTTAGTTCTTGGCATGAACTACAGCTCCTGGTAACACACACTTTCTGGCATTTTGTCATTAAAACTGGCTTGGCACAAGTGACAGACAGTAAATTAAAAACAGCCAGCCTCCATCCTGCTGAAACACTTTGACTCTCCTCCATCTGCATCACAGGGAAGGAGGGCGTCGTCTGGAGTTGAGACTCGTTGATGTAAAACTAAACCGGAGCTTCTGATGGTCAAGGACTGGCATGGAAAGAAGAAATTGCGTTGAATGTCACTGTTAGTGAGTTGTGTGCAATTTCGCTGAAACTGAAACATCGTTGGAGGCTTCAGAAATCCGGGAAATGAGAAGTTTGACAAGTCAAACTGCAACTCGACCTTTGCCTCTGTCCTTGTTGCTGTTGGATGGTGAGACGTACTGTCATGGCAACTGGCCCATTACCTTCTGAAGATGCTAAATTTATTCCTCTACTGAGCGAACTGAGCCTGAAGGCATCTGCTTCTATCCCAGTAAATCCAAACCTGCACAGCAGCGAGTGTGAAGAAATGCTCTTGTAAAGGTCAGGCTTCATTCACCGGTAGATAAGAAGGACTGGTGCAAAACTCTGGCTTTGCAAAGCATCCAGTATGTTCTGACTTCACAAATCTCCTGTGAACTGATCTAACACTGTGAACAGCATCCTCCTTTACTGTGTGATCACGGACACAGAGCTGTGCCAAAGCTCTCCAAACACATCCATCTTCTTCTCAAAGAGAGGGCATCTGTAGTTTACCTGGGTTTAGAAAGTTCGATGCATATGTGTGATAGTGTGTGACACGCCCCGCCTCCCCCCCGTCATATCAGCCATATCCCAGCAGTAGAGGAGTGACTTTACTGCAAGGAGGCTGAAGGAATGTATCACTTTGGCACAAATATTTTTCCCTGCAACAAAAAAACAAACTGCGTCTGAAAATAGTTAATTATTCCAACACTAGTGCCCAAAATAGTTTGGCTCCAGGCAAAGCAAAGGTCTGTTGACTAAACAGTTTGATCCTCAACAAAATAAGTACTGAAACTTCCTACAGTCACGGTACATTTAAGCTCCTAATGTATGATGATGTGGAATTTTTCTCACGAGTAGCTGGACAAATGTCATGGCAATGGGTCCAAAGTGGTTCACAGCTTTGCGTCATGCAGCTTGCCTGGCTAAAACAAACAAAAAAACAAACAAAAAAAAACAGAGTCTGCTTTTGAACAAAACAGCAGAGAAGCAAACTGTTTCCTGTGGCTCTGCAGGTGGGCAGGTGCACCCTTCTATTAATCTCCTCTCAGTCTCTCAGTCCCTGTTAAGTGCAGGTTCAGGACGTTTCTACCACGTGCTCATGGCACAGGAATACCGTCCAACCTGTCTCTTACGTGCCTCTTTCTGTCCCTCCTTCTAAAACCCCCTCAGGCAGAGTGTGCGTCGATACTTCAGTGTTAAAGCGCCAGGTAAAAAAAAATAAAAAAAGACAAAAGGCACACCTGTCTGTGCGGCGCACTGTGTCCCCACCCAGCCAGCAGCTGAAGACACCAGGCAGAAGAGATTCAAACTTCGGCTTTTGTCCTCTCGGCCCCCCACGGGCACAGCACTCAGATCACAAGGAATGTCTGAGTGGACTTTTTTACAAATTCTGCTTCTTCTTAATAACCCTGTTGGCATATTAATGATCATCTGGGAGTCTGCACAGCTACAGCAGCGTCGAGAAAAGATCAAAAATCCTTCACGCTCGACTTTAAATCAGCCTGCAACTGTTGCACCACATCTGAAGTACAAAAGGGTTGTATGAAGTGCTGCGACCAGCCTGAGCCTGTTTACATACATCAGCTATTTATCATATTAAAGTCTCAGGCGGTGTTAAAGTGTAAACATTGCAATGTTGACACCTTCTCATAAATCAACACTGAAAAGAGCAGGTCAACACCAGAGGCTAAAACCTTGTTACCAAAGCATGACCAAGTGCTTGTGGTCTCTATAGATTACAACAAACACATCACAGAGAGTGAAGACAATACGAATCTCAGGTCAAGCCTCAAACAGAGAGAGGAGAAATTAGGTGTTGAAAATCCCAGTCAATGAACTCACCCTGTGCTTGAGACAGGCAGGAAGGCAGCTATAGAGAGTATCCTCAGTGAGCGACCATAGTATGTGTGAGTGTGTGTGTGTGTGTGTGTGTGTGTGTGTGAGAGAGAGAGAGAGAGAGAGAGAGACAGACAGGGAGTGTGTGTGTGAGTGAGTCCCAGAAGAGCACCGAGTTTAGACTCCCTGCGATCTTCCCAGGCACCACCGCTGAGTGACTCAGCTCAGCATGGAGACTCACAGAGCTGCACAAAGCTCCTCCCTCACTCTCAATCACACACCCACCAATTTAAATGCCTTTTAAACAGTGCAGAGCCACACCATCCTAGAAACAGACACACACTCACACTCACTCACCCATGCAGCCCTCACACACATTCAGAGGTTCACACAGGCCTCTGCAGCGATCTGAGGGTATAGAATTTACAAGCTACACACAGCACCACTGATACAACCCGTAGACATGAAGAGCAGTAAATCAATCTGGAAATATGGAATTTGGCTCTTGTAACTCAGCCCTCACAGATGCAACGTGATCGTCTTTTCCAGCTTCCTCTTACTTGTTGCCGACATTTATTTTGATGTGATTACAACAGGCGCAAACAAATGAAACGTAGCGCTTGTGTGAAACGGGGCCGCTGGTAGAGGACAGACCCGCTTGCATAACAACCACCTCTGCCATCAGTGAGTTTGATCAATGATTAACACGCCCCACACTAAAGCAGCCTGGAATGCCACACGCCAGTTCTCTCATCTGCCTGACAGAATCTAAATGAAGCCCAGAGTCTATCATCTATTATTTTATCCCACCTCCACCTCAGGCACACTGCTTGCGCAAATATTTAAGGTCCTTAAAATAAGACAACTAAGAGAAACCAGTAGGCAAATGAAGCAAGTTTGCACAAACAAGTAGAAATGTGCATCTGGTGATATGAGGTTAACACCACATTAACGTACAGTTTATGAAAATGAAACAGAGATCCCACGACCATGAACGAGATGTACCTTTTGCAGAAATCAGCAGAGAGAACTGTGACGTGACCTCTTCCATGTTCTGTATATTTCCTGCTCCCTGTTATCTGTGATAGTCAAGTTCAAAGGTGCTCGCTCTGCTGAGTAACTGCGCTTTATATCAACTTCACACATCACATCACATGGTTACCAAAAAAAAAAAAAAAACAACAAACACCACAGGAAGCCTAAATTTAAACCATCTTATAACAACAGTGCTGGTTGAAAGTTTGTGAACCCTTCAGCCATGGTCACTGTTTTTGTAGAAAACATTACTACACATACATCCAAATCCCAATTTGCAGAGCACACCTTCCAAATAATGGACACACACACAAAGAGAGAGATATATTTTCATTATTTAATTCAACAAAGGTGGTTTAACGTGCAAAAGTATGTGAACCCTTGTATTAGTAGCTTGTGGTTCCTCCTTTTGCAGCCATTACTTCAACCAAACGTCTTCTGTAACCACTAACCAGTCTCTTGCATCTGCTTATGGGGACTTTTGCCCAGTCCTCCTTACAGAACTCAGCCAGTTGAGAGAGGTTGAAAGGACATCTGGTATGTACCAACTTCTTCAGGTCTCGCCACAACATTTAAATTGGATTAAGGTCTGGATTTTGACTGGGCCAATCCAGAATATGAATCCTCTTTCCTTTATAGTTTTGCTGGAATGCTTTGTGTCATTGTCTTGTTGCATAATCCATTTCGGTCCCATCTTCAATTCCCTGACTGATGGCAGGAAATTCTGGTCAAGAATTTGTTGATATGCTGGAGAATTCATGGTTAATGTCCAGAGAATGGACGTCCAGAAGGCCTCTGGTTTGTCCAAGTGCTCTCTGGCAAAGTTGAAATGGGCAGCTTTGTTCTTTTTTGAGAGCAGAAGCTTCCTTCTAGCAAACCTCCCATGAATGTCATGGCTATTCAATTTTCGTCTGATTGTAGACGCATGCACATTTGTCCCAGATGCTACCAGAGAAGTCTGCAACTCTAGAGCTCATGTGTGGGTTGGCCTTTATCGGATTTATTATTTTTCTGGTGCTTCTGGGTGAAAGTTTTGATGGGTATCCACTTCTAGGCAGAGTTGCTGTCATGTTGAAGCCCCTCCATTTGTAAATGATCGGCTTACAGTGGATGGATGGAGCTGGAATCTTTTGGAGATGGTCTTATAGCCCTCCCCAGACCGATGGGCTGTCACTACCCTCTTCTTCATGTCCTCAGATATCTCCTTTGCTCTCAGCATTGTTGTTTTGTATGGGACCACAGTGGTTTGGTTTGTTTTCTCTCTCTTTTAATTGGTGCAGGCCAAACTCTTACCCAAAGATGTCTCATTTCATTGGTCTGCTTAAATGATTAATGAAGCACCCAAATGTGTTTCACTTGCTTGACTTAACCAATGCAGCTGGGGGTTCACTTACTTTTGCACATACTCTAATTCCATGTTTCATGTAGTTTTTGGGCTACTTAAACAAGTCCCACTAAACAAGTACATGCAATTCTTAAACATATATCTGACTATTCATACATAAAAACTGGTGATGATAAAATAAGAAAATCATGGTAAAACAACAGAAACACCTAAACTGCTCAAGGGGTTCACATACTTTCAAGCAGCACTGTATGATCCAACAGAAATAAAT
The DNA here is from genome assembly GCA_038496675.1 of Rachycentron canadum. Classification (NCBI taxonomy): domain Eukaryota; kingdom Metazoa; phylum Chordata; class Actinopteri; order Carangiformes; family Rachycentridae; genus Rachycentron; species Rachycentron canadum. Next base: position 8,383,035 of record CM076652.1, read on the forward strand.
AGTTTTTGTCATTTGTTAAATTGCAGATTAGCATTCACATCTACAGACACACAAACACGTGTGAGTCAGACACCTGCGTGCTCACTGATCTGCGTTCGATGTGAGCAGCACATGGTTTGGAGGAAGGACAGTCATTATTTTGCTCTTCCACTAAACCAGCTTGACCAGTATGAATTCCATTTACTTTAATTTCCCTTCACTGACAGGACGGCAAAGCCAAGTTTAAAATGAGACTCATATCATTCCAGATAAACAAGACAAACTATTATATTTTGAATGCTGAAGATGAATAGTTCCACAGTGAAAAAAACGATTACACAATGGTTCAGCTGAACTGCACTCTCATGCTGCTGTGTCAGTGGTGCAACCTTGTTTGTGTGACTTTTCAAAGTTCAACAGGACCAACGATCGGCTGAGAACGCTGCCAGTGACATTTGCCCTCTGATGTTTAGTCTTCTGTAAAGACAACCACGTTTCTGTTGGAGATTTAAATGCTCTGTTAATACAGCGAAGTTGGGAAAAAATATTAAATAAAGTGTCTTTAACTGCTGCACCAACCTTACACTCATAAGAAAGACATAAATCGACACACAAACACGTGCATAACCCAGTCATACTGAATTCTGGTATGCTACATCACTCAGTGAGAATAGAGAGAGTGCAGTTACGTTGCATGTCTGGTTTTACCCTCGTGTATGAAGCCTTCATTGTGTCCATCATGCTGGCACACACACACACACACACACACACACACTCGCAGTGTGTGTGTGTGTGTGTAACTGACAGGGTGACAGATAACCATCGCCTACATGCATTGGGGATTAGCCGCTTGTGTTCAACGACCCAGACTTTCTTCAGATTAACCGTGCCTCTTTCTCTAATCCAAGGGCCAGAGCAAGATTAGAACCCCACTCTGCTCTAAACCAGGAGGCATGAGGGGCACTGGGGCAGTGGGGTAGGAGGGGTGGGGGGCAGAGGATTGGAGGTGAAGCATTGGGAGGTGGAAGAAACAGGAACTGGGAGGAGTTTATTTAAAGATACAGAGAAATGAGATGAAGGCCGAAGGTGAGAAAAAGCTTCAAGAGAGAGGAAGTGAGGAGTTGAGAGCGTAATGAAAATAGACGAAGGAAAGAGTGAGATGGTGGAGAGAGAAAATGAGAAAAGGTGAAAAATAAGAAGGCACTGGGGACTGGAGGAAAGTACCCATTCATCACCAAGATGCCAACTGCACATACACACACGCGTGCAAGTCTCATAAAAACAGAGCAGAGACCAGCAGCTTCCTTCACACCCCTTCCCAGCAGCGAGCAGCCAGGCGTGCTCTTACAACTAGTGCAAGCCTGAGCTACAGGCTTGGACAGGTTTGGTCAAAAGGCTGAAAGTCTCGTGACATCAGCCCTCCGGACAGGGCTGATGTCAGTGCAGCCTCCTACACATCACAAGGTGAGAATGGACAAGACGTATGAAAACAGACATCAGACGCGTCAACACCAGTGCGAGTACAGACAGGAAACCACAGAACATGAACAACCTCTGCACACCTACCTACATGTGAAGCTCTACACAAGCTCTTTATTGAAAGGCGGGGGCGCTTTTTCTATTACAGACAAAGATAATAAAAAAAAAAAAAACAGTAAAGTAGCATCAGTAAAGTAGATAAGGAGTTTCTTACCTGTGGAGTGTTCGATTTTCACAGCCACGCAGGCCTCCTCGTTGGACTGGAAACAGGCAGCTTTGTCTTTCCTCTCTGCAACAACAAAACACAAGGTTCACTGTAAAAAAGAAGCCGACACACTTGGTGTAGAGTACAAGCACACTAGAGAGCGGGACGATATTTTAATACTCAACCCACATGCGAGGCAGAAACTTCAAGCAGTTCCGGGCAACCACATGTTTAATTTAACAGGGGCACCAACTCCAATTGTACAGAGAGAGGGGAGATGAGAAAATAAGAGATGGAGGAGAGGGGAATAAGAGGCAGGAGCAAGTTTTCCTGTTTTCCGATAAACGCACAGTGTGATAGACATGCGTGAAGCTGGAGAGCGCTGCCATGGAGAGAGCTGTGCAGCGCGCCTCCGGCAGCTGCGTTTATCAAGATCAGGGGAAAAGTTGTGTTTGTTTTGAGAATGAGACGGAATACGCCGCTCCCTGGAGATAGAAACCCTAATTAGTCTGTCTGTGATTTGTAGGGCATCGTCTGTGGGGAGAGCTAACACACTTTCAACACGGCTGTTTAATATGCACATAAAAGATAAAAGAGAAAATAGCAATAGTCGGAACAACACTGATGGGCTTGCATGTGTGCACACACACACAAATATAACTCACAATTACAAAGACTGGTGTGCACACATACATTCAAACCTGTGGTCTGGTCTCATTTAAAACATCAAAGCAGACGATCAAGTGTGCGAGCGTCACACTGGGCGATAAAACAACTGTACAGCAGCACTAATGAAAGATGGGCAAATGTTTACCTGACGTGAGTCAACGTCTTTTCCTTCCAGCACCATGTGACGATGATGTGATGACGACCAACCACACAAACCAGTCACTGTGGTGAGAAGCTTATTTCATTCCCTTTCATTCCAATTTTTTTGACGGTGACATCCAGACTGATTTGATTTAAAAAATGTATAATCTATTCATGTTCAATCAGCTAATACTGGATTGTAATGTTTATTATCTGGTAATTTAAAAAAGTCCCACATTTATTTGCAATTTGTTTCCTTGCTGGACCTTCAACTGGCAAAAATGGCAATAAAATGTTTTTTTTTTTTTTTTATCTTTGACTGCCATAAAATGTAGTACAAATGTTCATGGTGCCCAGAAAATGAATCATAAAGACTCCGGGCAGACTTTAATGGTTCCCAGATGATTATACCAAACAACTTTCCTCAACAAATTTTCCTCCATCACCACTACGAGGTTAGAATAACAAAGAAACTGTTGGAAGGAAGTCATACATCTTTCACTAGATATTTAAATTGTCCAGTACTTTGGTTTGTGGCCAAATATCTCCAAAGCTGATGATGTTCCCATCAGCACTTTGTGCTTAGTGCCTCTAAGCAAATGTTAGCATGCTAACACACTAAGATGGCGAACCTTACTGCTGAACATCATCTTTATCATTCAGCTGTACAACTGCATATCTTTAATGCGCAAAAAAGGTTTCCAATTTTTATAACTAAATATTTTCGCCATTGTCAATGATCAGTTATGCTATGATTTTTTTCAACAATGTAGGGAAATAATATGCAAAAACACAGATTGCTCTAAAATCTAAAATACTATGGAGAAGACATGATGCCAGGGTTTTAGATTAACCTTGCAGTAGACTGTCATCACTTCTCAATACCTCTGGTAACACACCAGACAACCATTTGCTACCATTAGTATTTATCACTGTATCAGTTGGGATATGACAACACAGCAGCACTGAACTGAGAGCGACATAATGGAGTGTGGATAATGCCACGTAAAAAGAAAAGTGGACAGACTCAGCGTGGGTCTGTGTGAGGAGTGTATGTGTGTGTGTGTGTGTGTGTGTGTGTAATGGGGGGGGGGTCTAATATCCTGGCTCAGGGATTAAAGGAGGGCTTTCTCCACCCACCATCTGGACCTCTCATGACAGGCCTGCCTGCTGTTCACTCACACTCACACACACACACACACACACACACACACACACACACACACACACACACACACGCACATTAACTTACTTTACAGTATATACGTTGAACCCCAATCTGTTATATCTGTAAGTTCCCTTTTCAGGATATAAATGTAAGCAGCTTATCAAAAGCATTATACACATATCAGTCATTTCCCTATAGGGAAAACCCACTAACTCACCAAAACTGTGACACCCCCCCCTTCAGCAGACTCTCAGCCATGTGGGTACAGTCATCATGTACCTATTGTTGCAAGAAGCAGGGGGGTATGTTACCTTGTCAGCACTGAAAACACAAACACACACACACCAACAAAAAAGGTTGAATGAGTTTTTCACATGTGGGTGTGGGGGAAACCTACTGTTATGAGAATATATGATGGGGAGGAGAGTCTACTGATCCAGCTACCGGTCTGACCCCAAACTTCCTCTTCCTGTCTGTCATCTTCCTGTTTTTCATTTTCATACAGTATAATCTGGGGGTCTAATGTCACAGCATAACAAGACTCTGACCATAGCCAAGACAAGCTGCAAGAAATCAAATGCACAAGGCCACACGTACACAGTGGACACTGGTTTATTAGTCAGGCTTTGGGGAAGTGAGATACAGGTCACATTGAACAGTAATAAAATAATAATAAAATAATATATAATAATAATAAATGATAAAACTCAATATCCATTCCTGTTGGCCAAATGAAGGACTGTCAGGAAACACTGATAATGACAAGTTGGTGAGAAGGTGACAAGATACTGTTGAAGAAGATGCCTTGAATCTTGAAATACAAAATAACCAAGAAACGAGGCAAGCAAAAGAAATTGAGGAATTGAGATAATTGATTGGATATTTTCTATTCATCTGTATTTGCTGTCAATGCAGTAAACAAAAACTGCAGGATATTGATGGCTTTATGTCACCTCATGTCATGTCGGATGTGAAGACAACTTGCCAACTGGGGGAAAAAAAATCTCCCTTTAGGCTTCAGTTTTTTGCTATTTGAGCTTGATGAATTTGACACTCATCAGCACAGGTGGCAAACTGCAGCAAATGCTCTGATGGCAGCAGTCAAGGGAAATAAAAGTCTAGTTTAGCAGTTTCATTGCAAACCAGTCGCTGGATGATGGCTTTCGCTTCTCCTGAAATAACCTTAAGTTTACTTAAGACACAAAGGCACCTCCACCACTGTTCCCAATGACACTGTGCTTTATTTACAGTATATAAAGCTGAAGCGAAAGGGACACGTCCAATGGGACAACCAATGAGCTGTGACATTATCAGATCTTCACGACTGCTTGGTTACATATATGCAGTGTTATAAACAAACCTTTTATCGCATAGTTTAATCTCCCAGCTGATTGCTGTTCACTTTCACCTGCTCTGCAGCTCTGACACAACAAACACCAAATGAGTTATGACCCAAGTCTGACCTTCAGTCAACACGTAGAGCAAAGTGAAGTGAAGCTAAGTCTCTACTCTGTCACTACTAAGGCTTCATCTATCTGTCAGCACCTCTGGTAACACATGTCATAAAACATGAAATTGGGATAGATTCAGTACGCATGCCTTGTATTTAGTAGAATCAAATGCCAAATATGAAATTAGGCTACTTGTATTATGATGAGTCAACAAATCCCATTAAACAATAAAGACCTGACGTAGCTTAATATTTACAACTTCAGTAAAAACCAATGGGTAATACTAGTTACTTGTATCAATTCATTAATGGTTTTGGATTTTTGTTGACAATATAAACATTTAAAAACCCTCATCCTTCAATTACCTTTAAAGAACAAGAACATCAACTATAAGCATATGAAATAAATAACAAACCAAAACTAAAAAAAAAAACAATATTCACATATGATACATGAGCCTGTCAGTCCAGCTAATGACGTTACTGCCACTATTATTTAGATTTTCTGGAAACTGTGAGCCGGAAAAACCACCCCATCTTTAATACAGTCCACTAGTTTAATTCACTGTTCACCATCAAAAGTCATGAGTTATTATTCACATCATTTCCCCTCAGCAGACAAGCTGAATATTTAGGATGTTTTGAATGTGACGGCGCTCACACTGATGGACACACTTGTTTGGCAGCACCTGTGGGTTTCTGTGATGAAACCATGGGCTTCCTCCTGTGGCTCACCAAAACAGCTCACCCCACCAAACTTTTTACTGAAATCAAACCAGCATATTTTCTTGACATTCTTGAGCTGCCTGTGCTGTTTGACAAAATAAACCATCTCTACAGTACCTGTGAGCTCTCCTTTCCAGTGCAGGTGGTTTTTCCACATCCCGTCAACCACACAATGTTTATCCATGTCAGAAACTCTCCTCAACTCAGCTTTTATCAGCATATAGTAGAAATTTACTCTCCTTTCTTCAGATGCGACCTTCCCTGCCGCCTGGTTACTTCATGTCTGGATTAAGTCAGCAAACCCTCAGAGTACCTGTCCCGTCACTGTACAAACCGGTTTCCTGGAAGCCAGAGTCACTAGGTGAGAGAGGGAATAGCAGGAAGGGAGGAGGGAGGAGTTGTGCTTCAAGATGTTGCTTCACAGTCACTTTTAACTATTTCCATAATAATGCCAGCAATTAAGGACAAAGCCACCCTGGGGTGGGAGTAGATAGGAGAAGAAGAAGATGAGAGAATGTAAAAGAGCGGGCGGAAACACTGAATTGTAGCTGAGGAAAGTATAGTGAGAGAACAGTGCAAATGGAGAAGTGAGACGGATTAAATTAACCAGCTGTAACAGTTAATATTTAACCATATGCAGTTCTGCCAAATAATCTACTTGCCTAATATTAAACACATTTTCTGTTCCAGAGCCATTGCACCCTCATTGCATTTCCTCACATGGTAACTGTGTTACACAAATCGGCACAAACCCCCCAATTTTAACCTAATCTAAATCCTGATATACTACAGCAGAAAATGAATGTTACACAGAGAATCTGAAATTAAAAAACCCTATAATCACAGAGGGGAATCTGCACTTACCATCCTATAATGATGAGAAATAGATGCCATCAAATATATATATAAAAAGCAGCGTTTCTGCCCATAAGGACACAGGAATACAAAGTAACCAAATTTGCATGGCTGTCCTAGATTGAGATAACTACCATTCAAATGTAACTCATAAATAATGGAAAGGGGAGAATGTATTAATATGCCAAGTCACACCCCCTTTAATCATCCTGAGCGATAATGTGTGTGTCTGTCTGGGTGTGTGTGCGAGCACATGTCTGAGGTTTTCATGCTTGACACAGAAGATTGGCTGCTGAATGAGACCAGCTGCGTCAGTCTCCCTGCTCCCTCTCCTGTCCTTCCATAATGGACAATTACCAGAGAGTTATGGTTTTCTGCTACTAACATAATAGAGTGAAAATTAAAAGGCCTTGTAGAGACCTTTATGTGGTCAAGGTAACCAGATGAGACCCTGGCCAGCTCATACAGCAAACATGGGCATATCATGTTGTTGATTCTCCGTCTAATAATTCAATTCTGTAACAAATTCTTGTATAAGACAGAATAAGCCAATCAGCAAAGCCTTTACAGCATATTTATAGTCAGCCACGGCAGCGCTTCCCATATATGTTCAGTAATCACTCTCGTTTTAGCTTTGTTTTGATTTCCACTATGTTCAATACTAGTTGCTAACTTGCTACTTTTTTCTGTTGGCCATTTGGTGCTGGGCAGGGAGTTTTTGTCTTAACACAGTTTGCAGCTGGAAATGCGAACTAAAACAGTAATGTTTAAGCTATGTCCTCACTACTGCGTTTTCCTTTTTAAATGCACCTGCTGTTCTACGTTTTCTTTTCGCATCTTGGAAACTCTGCTGACACCATTTAAGTTTAAAAACTCCTGGGTCGCGTTGTAGTCTGGACGGGCAAAAATGGAGACCTTTTGGAAACAATGACATAGTCGCACCCGGTCACTCCCTGACTGGTTCTTACCAGCCTTGACTACCAGTGGTGAAAGCAATATGATTAATGGATTACGAGTGAAACTGACCTTGTTGTCTTTGCTAGCAGCTGCTCGGCTTTCTTTAAAACACCATTTAAAAACGAAAATTTATTAGAATGGATGTCGCCTTTGGCTGCAAAATTGAAGCAACAAGCTGAAAGATGCTAAAACGCACTTTAGAGTTGAGTGTCGAGTCAAGCAAGTTGGGTGACAATTGCATTCATCGCTACAAAGAGCCACAAAAACATTGATTAGGGCAGTTTTAACTTTTGAATTTTATGTGAAATACTGGATACTTCTACCTTTTCTAAAAGCATTTGAAACATGGTCAGGTGTTGTTTTGATTGCATTTGAACAGTGGATTATTGGTTGTCCTTTGTAAAAGCAGATAAGCAGCTTCTCCTTAAAGCTTTTTAACTACAAAACTACTATACTTTTCTCCTCTTTCTTCTTGCTCACCTTCTTCATGCTCACACTCCAAAAACTTGTGCCTCATAAAACGTGGATATCTGCCTATGTCCTCACTGGTTTCCTGCGTCCTCCCTACAGAGCCCCAGCACGTGAAGACAAGCTTTCAGCATGATCTAAACATGCTCTCTGGCCCATGTCTAATGAGGGCACTCTAAGTGGGGTATGAACTTGAATAGTGCGCCCCCCCCCCCCGTAAAACACTTCCTGTTTGTACTTCAAAGACGATGCAAAGAAAAAAGAGAGAGGAACAGCAAAATGACCTAATGATATACTTAAATGTTTTCATGTTTTTCAGATTTCATAATTGGTGGAGGCAAGTATTAAACCCTGTTTAAAAAAGGATTGTAGTCAAAAGCAGAGAGACAGACAGAAGTGACAGTTTCACAATTTAGATCCAAACAGCAGTGTTGAGATAGTGGACTCTGCAAAAGGGATCGATTGTTAGAGGGAGAGCATGCGATAACATTGACAGACAACAGTCATTCTCTTTCTCTCAGTCACACCCCCCCTCCCCCGCCCTCCACACACACACACACACACACACACACACACACACACACACACACACATCATGCCTATTTTATTTTGTTCCCTATCATCTTCTTTCTCATGGTCTCCCTCCATCCCCTCCTCCACCCCCTGTGACCTGTTCCGGCTACCTCAGAAAACAGATCACAGCTGCTGGGCAGGAGCTCCCAAATGTGTCAATCAATATCCTGTCCACTCAATCGCCACGTCTGACTGGGCCCCAACAGACCCGTCTGTTCATAAATGAACAACAGTGCTTATTCACAGCGTGGTCCTTTATGATAAGACTGAGCCAAATGGATTTGAAATGTTTCTCAAATGAAGCACAGATATGTGAAAGTGACCTATATCAAGCATAAAAGACCATCACTGTGTAAACAGAAAAGCAATCAGAATGTGTCTATAAAAAGCAATAAACTACAGAAAACCCCGGCAATCCAGCTGCATTTACATACTTGTGTAAAATCAATGAAGTGAACCCTGCAGCATCACATGCCCCGAGGGTATTTTCTCCTACAATGTCGCTATGTTTCCATTCACTGTCCATGCAGCCCCATTTATGTTTACAGAAATAACCTTTTAAATTTGCATCATTTTGGCAAAAGTAAATGTGAAGTGAAAATATCGCTCAATCTCCAAAAATAACCCCATGAGAAACTCTCACAGACTGACATAGAGAAGTTGTTATTCATGTACAACACATGACACTGAAAACACAGAAATGAACTTGATGCAACATGAGGCAAACAGCTACAACAAATGCCTTGTACAGAGACAGAGTGACAACACATGACATTTGTGAAAGGACACGGTGGACAGATATTTTAACAGCATTTCAGAGTCTGTTAGGCAATGAGTATGAAACTTATTGCAGAGAAATTTTACCCTTAAAATACAGTAAAAACGTCCTGTACACGTTAAAGACGTACACATGGAGTGACTCTATAATTAGTAATAATTTGCATGCAGAGCAATACTCTATATGGAGGTCTGTGCATTTCTTTAAGCCTTTGCAAAGCCAAGAAAGTAAAATAGTCTTTGCTCCAATATAAACTTCAAACATTAGCATCTCTTGCTAATTAGCTTAGCTTTACTTTCAGGACCAAAGAGCATTTTATACTTTGTGGGGTAATGTAATAATAATAATAAAAAAGCTCAGTTGAAAATTCATTATGTAAAAATGACACTCTGTGTGGAAACTGTGTGCTATATCAGCTACCATTAGCAACACTGTCTTGATCTTTACTAGATTGGGGAGGCACACAATTCAGCGACTGCAGCAAAAATGTGTTATCCAAGACAGTTTTACAGCCACCACATGGTCTATATAGTCCTTTGGCCTCTGGTAACATTAAAACTTCATTCCTTGTCATGCTAACACAGCTAACTAATTTCCATGTCTTCTTCATGGAGAGGATGTTGTTGTTTTGTCTGGGACATGCTGCCTTAGCCTCAGTGTTTCTTTACGCTGCCATATTAGTCATTTCAAGTATTTTATGTGCTTTTCATTTGAACGGGACGAGTCCTCTTAAACCATTAAAACGTTTGCTGGAGACTGTATTTTAAGCCACACATGGTGCCGCTGTTAGCTTAATTAGCCAGATAGCAACATCTAAGAATTTACTCACGATGTTTGCCATAGTCTGCCAGCCTTATCTATGTAAATAGCAAATGTGTTGTGCAAGAATGGAAACTTTTAGAGACTATGGGGGCTAAGCTTAGCGAATAGTCAATTAATTCAACAGATCATAGTTTGATTTAAATGCTTCTGATGAATTCTTCACCTCTTAAATGTCTCTTTGTTAATCTCCTGTTGATCCACTTACATTTAGGAAACAGTAAGCAACAGAGATTCATTAATGCTAAACAGATTTGACTCGATGCATAATGGATGAAGTAAATAGATGCTGAATGTAATGCCAATCAAACAGCGTGGGTAAGGACTTATGTCTCAAACAGGATCTTTGTGCTCAGTATGAATGAATCCCTCTGACTGGGGGCACTGGAGAACATATTCTCAGGACAGAGCTGGAATGCAAAGAAAACCTTGCAATCCTGAAAGCAAGCCTGCAGCGAGCCTGCAGCCAGTGCTGGGGCACTAATGAGGCAGAAAGAGAAAAAGCATTAGCATGATACCAAACTTCCTGTTTCACTCATCACGCTGGAACAAAAATTATTTCCTCTGTTCCTCATTTCTGAAACCAAAATATTCTCTTAAAAGAGATCTACATGTTATTGCACACATGAAATTCTGTAAAACAACATCAGCATTTCCAGGCTCAGCAGAAAGAAAAACCTTTATACATAGAGAGCACATAATGACAAGATGATTGGCTGCCACAAACAGAACCAGTGATGCCTGTGCGAGGCTATGACACAGCATTTTTACTTTTACATTTTGTAAAAGAGGATATTCACATATTCAGACACCCACCACAGACATTATTATAACATGCAAGAACAAGCCATAATATGAATAAAAAAGGCTTATGAGAAGCAGTGTTACTTTCCTTGATTGTACATTAGTATTCAATGTGTTTGAGGCTCTTTGCACTCCTTCCTCATTTCAGCCTCTGTGTAGAAATAACATGCTCTCCCCATTCTCTGGTTTTTGGCGACATCATGTACCTTGTGCCTTTACGGCAATATTGCAAAATGTAAGATGTAATCTCTGTTTTCCACTTATTTATCACATTGTTGTTTTCATTAGACAACATAAAGTAGAAGGCGACAGGGGATTTAGGAGAAAAGAAGGAGGTGAAGTGACATGTTCCAAGTCACCAGACATATATATGTCTTTGCTCACTGATCCATCAGAACGTCCACCAGGATCTGTATTTAAATATCTCAGAAGCAGTGCAACTGATCCAGGTGCACTGGCTAACATTTTGGTATAATGCCAGAAAGCCAGATTTTCTCTGATGAAGGCAGCAAGTGTAGTGAGCAACCATACAATCTTGAAAAACACGGCACTCCATGACAACTTGCACACCAACAACAGCAAGTATCATCCTAACCCCCCTGGTTCACATTTGAGCCACAGAGGCCTCACCACTAATAAATGAAAAGCTCCTAACCTCTATCCGAGCTCTTGGATGTGTTGCATGGACCTCCTTGAGCCTGGAGGGACCCCATCAGTGGGATCACACATGGTGAATGGTTGCCTCCATTGCAACACAGACAGTGGGATCTAACACCCCTGCTGCTGCCCGCCTGTATGGGAAGGCTTAAAGAGTGAAGGCAGCTCGACAGAGAATATATTGCTGCAGAGATAGCTAGCCAAAGGAGTTACAGTGAGTGCACGCAGCAGGGAGATGCAGTGGGGAGATCTGGGCCCCAAGAGAAAAGAGCATGATGCATATATTGTCTTTTATGTGCCAGGTAATAAAAAAGTCATTATTGTGACAATTTATTATAAATAATTTTTACTAACTAATTTGTTGATGTTAGGAATCATAAGTGCAGCAACTACAGTTAGGATGACATCTATCATCAAGAGATCATAACACGGCTGTAATGACAAGGTCACTTAAAATTACAGTTTTGTTTGTGCAAGGTTCACCAACAGCAGGACACGTAGACACACATACAAGCATCTGTGCGCGCACACACACACACACACATGCATATTTTCCCACAGCTCACTGTGGACAGCTGTGGCCGATTATGCCAAATCATGGCAAACAGAGTTAACTGAAATCAACAGCAGCAGCCTCAACGTACACAACCATGTGTGTGTTTGTATGTCTGTGCGTGTGTATGTGTGTATGTGTGAGTTGCAGACCTGTAGTGCTATCTTGAGACAGCCTGCAGCTGAGAGGCTCAGTCAACAACGCCTTAAAGAAAATTAATAGTCCCCCCCAGCCAATACAGCTCCTACTGCTACTGAGTACCTACAGAGATCACACACACATACACACACAAACACTGAACACAACCACACTTACTTACAGCACCTGCCAGAGGTACATCCTGTGGTGAAATCTAGGGTTTGTCTTTTGTGATGTGAACACCTCCCTTTGTTAACCATCACTCTCAGTAGACGACGTGCTTGTCTATGTGTGTGTGTGTGTGTGTATGTGTAGAATAGCAAACAGTATTTCAGTGTCTATGTGGTCATGAGCCACCCACATTTTGTCTGTCGGCTCTGTTAACCCAACGCTCCATGCCTGCATTGTGTACACGGTGGATAAAACAAGCCGGTGGTTATTGGCAAACCGGTCTGAAAAGAGAGAGGCACTAACCTGAGTCCACTGAAGGGAGTCCAGTAAAAGAAATTAAAATCCACACTGCTTGACTCAAGTGCGAAGACCTCTCCCTCTCCCTCCTCTCTCTCTGTGCTCTGTCGCTTGCACTGGCGGGTTCAGGCTCGTGTTAAACTGCTGCCTCGCTGCATTGGTTGCATCCTCCCTTCCTTCCCTCTCTTGCTCTCTCAAGCTTTAGGGCTCACACACACACACACACACACACACACGCGCACACACTTAGCTGCTCAGCGACAGACTGACTCACCCTTTCATTCAACCTCATTGCGATCTCTGATGCTTCTTCATTTTTCTCTCTTCCTCTTTACACCGAGTGAAGATAATAACATTCCAGCGGAGACCGGGCATATGGCGGGGGAGCAACACTCCAGCCCCAGAGTAAAGCCCCCTCTGTGTGTGAGTGTGTCTGCCTGTGTGTGTCGCATGGACAATCAGTCCCATTGTGTTGGACGCGGGGAGGGCGAGTGAGAGGGGAAGAAGCCAATGGCCGCACTCATCTGCTGTCCCTGCTGCTGCTGGTGGCTGAAGCAGATATAGGTGCTGAGCGTGACACAAAACAACCCCCCTCCAGGAGGAAAGAGATGTGGGGGTGATGGTCATGGAGGGGGCATAGCATCTGGACAGATGGTTGATGAAGAATTGATCTGCCTGTATAAGAGTACAGACCTGCAGTAGAGATTTATACAGCCCTGTGTAATCATTTGTCTTCTCCTGTATCTCTCAGTCTGTCCAGGGTTCATACTGAGGAGTACAATGTGGGTTGGAGGTAGTGGGGGAAAAAAAAAAAAAAAAAAAAAAAAAACAGCCACCCACCCTTTTCCCATGACAACCAAATCAGTGGTTACCCACTTCATAGAGGAAGTGCATGGAGAAATATAGACAAAAAAAAAAGGTTACATTTGAAGCAGATACAGATAAAAAAAATAAAAACAATATTGTATGAAAGCCAGAGAGATCAATAGAGGTTTCCTGTCCAAGTCAGGTCTCGAGTCTTTATAGGTCAGCTGCAGTTTCTTATATAGGCTTAGCTGCAGCTAAGCTGAGCTGCAACCAACAGAGTTTCAACATAACTGTCTTAACTGTCTATTGACAGTTGTCTATAGACAAAAGTGAATTTCATATTATAAGTACATTTGGAAGGAGAGTATTGTCATAAAAACATACCCTCTGCAATGTGTAAATAGAAACAGTAGATGTACTGCTATTTGTATCTTCTTCCTTGAGGAACTGTCAGTACTGCGCTCATCAGCAGAGAACTGCCAACTGCAGAGCGCAGAGGTCTCTGTTGTGGTTGACAGAACTGGCTGAGGTGTTGACATGGTGAGAAAGAGTGCTCAGTGGTTCTCCAACTGTGAACCCTCTCTGTGGAAATGACCTACAGGCCCCGACAAATGTTAAAGTGGCGTGGAGAGGTGTTGCACTTTCAACTTGTGCAATGAAACATGCTTTTGGTTGGTTACACCAAAGGCAGCAACACCTCAGGCACTCAGATAAAGCAAACCATCTTCATGTCAAGAAGCTTCATCTCTATTCTAATTCAGACTGGCAGCCATCACAATCCTAACCTCCTCGCTATTCTCCTCTCTGTCAATGCAGCCATCTTTTCATCCCTTTGTCTCTCTCACTTCTAATCCTTTCTTTTTTTTAACCTCTTCACTGACCTCTTTTTCTTTCCTTTTTCATCTCGCTTCTCAATTTATAATGTTTTACAACAGCTGGGAATTCAGCGAGGGGCCTGTAATTATCATATAATGATTTAACACGCCCTTTATTTTTAACCCTTTAGAACCAGTGCCTATCAAAATGAAATCCTTCCAGCAATTATGTGAACCAACCAGCTCACAGCCTACATATAGACTCTTGTAAGCTCACACATGCTTTGATACACTCTATGAGTCTGTGCAGGCCTCCTTACACTATAATTAGTGACCGGAAGGCCGAGAGCAATAACTACATCCAGACACCATTAGCAGTATGTGTGCTGTGTTGTCTCTATGTCATGTATGTGCATGTGTATAAACCACATGCAGGAAACAAGGGTGCTACAGAAATAACAGTATGCTGTTTCTTTCTGGCAATGCACTGCAGAGTCATTACCACTAACAGGTCAGCACTGCAGCTCACAGGTCACACGGCAGGCACAGAGAAAGACACGCGCGCACACGCACACACACGCACACACACACACAAACACAAACACAAACACAAAAACACACTGAGGTGAGGGGTCCATACTCCTAGTTCAAAGTTTAGGACTCATAAAACAGCAACAGTTAAAAATCTGCCACTAATAAGCAACAGGAGAGAAAAGTAATTTAAATGAGTGGCAGAAAATGCACTGTTTAGGACACGTGTGGTTTCTCTCTTAAGTCAAAGCAATACTACATAGATAGCAACATTGAACTTCTGTCCTAACATTGGCCCATAGACCCGGCCCGAGTCTGGCCCACATACTTCCACATCTGGGCAGATTCCAGCTGTTACAGAGACAGCAAGAGGTTTTTCTGTGTCTGCACCAGAATTGGTTTGTTTTAGAAGCTGCATCTGAACATCATGCGGTATATGGAACAGATTTGGGCCATTGAACCAGGTGTATACTGGACAAAAAGAAAACATGAATGTGGCTGGACTTATTTTGCTATCTAGGGTGTGTGGGGGATCAGACAAAAACATCAACACCCTTCATCAATAAGTGTCGCTGAAAATAGACGCATCACATGCACTGACATTTTCAACAGCATCACCTGTTTCTATGGCTTAATGTTGAGCTAAAAGACAACTTGGCCTTATGACTGGGCTAAAAAAATCAACTAATGTGTATATTGCTGCCGATAGTGACCATAATTGTGCATTGAGAATAAAGTGCCTGACGTGCCTAACATTTCTTTACATGCAAGTAGTTTCATAATAAGGTGCAAGCATTACAAATACTACTTTTTGTTTGTATTTACTGATTTTATGCAAATGCACGTCTGCATTGAAAACTGAAATCCATGAATTTAATATGATGCTGTTGTTTGCATCTCAGACCCAGTGATTCGGGACCCAATTAAGCCCCTGCAGTCAATGCCCTAACAGTGACAAGCCAGGATCAAACACACTGTTACATCTCCCCTAATCTACTGTCTCTGTCAACTTTCAGCCTAATTGGTCCTAATTTTGTTGGAATCCTCCAAGATTTGAATGACATCAATGACACTGTTGAACAGTAGGAGCTGAGACTAACCGTGGCAACACATGACCCTGCAATGTTCAGCTTCATTTGGCTTATTTGAAAGAAAAAAATGTCACTATTATGACAAAAATAATGTTAAACAGTAATAGAATCAGGTTTGGTATTTTTATCAGTGGCTGCTGGCGGAGAGCTGAGCACCATTTTATCAGGAAATGAGTTTGAGAAGAATGTCTGGCATCTTGAGTGAAGTAAACATAATATGTTTGGAAACCAAGCCTCTTACCAGCCAACAGGTTCATTGATTATTATCAGTCGAACAGCCTGTTATTTCCATGCAAACACTTGATGGAAGTACTGGTTTTCAGACAGTGAGTAATGGGCCTGTTGAGTATTCATTGTACAATATGTATTTTGTGAAGTGAGCACACAGGCGTATATACATACACTTACTGTCATAAAGACAACCCACAGATAGTTATATATATGAAATAACCCATAGATGTTATTTATCCTGGGTTCATGCATAGTGCGTACACACAGACACAACACATATACGAACAGGAATGAGAAATGCAACGAAACACTTGATTAGTGACTGTTTTGCAACTACTGTTCCACCTGTCGTGCCACACTGTGAGTGGTAGCTTCAAGAATCCTTTCTGAATGTCTCCACACACAGGCCCAAAGTCTGCCTACTTTAAACTCCCTCTGTAGGTGTCCATTCAGGGTGTCCGAAATTCAAAAGCAATGAAACGCATCATATAAGACCTCATTTCTGCCGAGATCAAACTCTCCCTTTCACGCTAAGGTGACCCTGAAGCTCTCACATGGCCCGATGCGCCGACATCCTCACACCTCTGCAACTGTGGAGGCACTGGTTGCAGAAAGGATAGTTACCAGCAGTCTGAACTCAAAAGAGTAAAAACGGAGCCAATCTAGCTCCTAGGAACTCTCAAAGAAAAAACACAAAACAAAGTGGTAAAGTAGTATAATTGAATCCATATATTTGATCTATATCTCATGTTTATCAAATCTAAATAAGAATTAAGAGGGGGCTTTTACAGTCAGTTAATTGCTGGGACATTTGCCGTTCACACTAAACCAAGTCTCCCATCTGCATAAAATCTATCTTCACTAAATGTATTACCTTTAATTAGAAATGTTTCAGGCAGTGGGTATTTCCTGGACAAGGATTAAGCCCTCTATTGTAATCCATTTTGAATTTCTGAAATAATTAAAAATGTTCAGAAAGCCCTTCAGAAAAGCACATTAAATGAGAAACAGTTCAATAAACAGTGAGGGGTCTCTTTCATTGTATGACCAAGCTTGAGGGAAAACATTAGCAGTTATTTAATTTATGATTTTGCTCTCTCTACCTCCCTCGCTCAGA
This sequence comes from Rachycentron canadum, assembly GCA_038496675.1. NCBI lineage: Eukaryota > Metazoa > Chordata > Actinopteri > Carangiformes > Rachycentridae > Rachycentron > Rachycentron canadum. The sequence goes on from CM076652.1 coordinate 8,400,514, forward strand.
GAGTATGTATACTCTCAAACGGCTTCTTTTTCATGGATTCAATTTATTGCCTTCAAACTGCATGTGATAGAATAGAAGTAGCAGGTTAACCTACTTAATCGTTGTGTTTACTTGTTTGTATCTATAATTAATTTATCCCTGATTCCCTTGTAGGAAAGACGTTGAGGAATCCTCACCTGCACTGTCCAGTATTGAGGTATTTATTTCACAGTCACACTGGTTGAATTTTTTTGGCAAAAAAAAACACTGTATCGTTACTGTTACTGTATCGATTGAATCTTATCATATTGTTGTGGATGAGCCAAATTCTATCATTCTTGAATCATATCGTAACCATGGAAAATATACCCCTAATAGTGACTTTATCTAAAAAAAAAAAAAACAAACAAAAAAAAAACAAAAACAAAATTGCTCCCTGCTCACCTGGACACAGGGTTGATGAGAGCTGGGGGTGGGTAAAAAAAACCAAAACCAAAACAAGGATCTGAAAGACGCAAATGTCTCAAAACAACATGTTTACATTTAAGTGAGAAACTGTGAGTGGGAGCAAAGGAGGCAGCCAGGTCAGGTTAGAGCTCAGGACTAATGAACTATATCATAGTTGTTTATTTTCAATCCAAATCCTGTTTTTCATGAGATTTCTGCAGAGCCCACCAACATTTTCTTTTCTTTTCCAGTATGTCTTAGCCAGATCAATGATGTTTCAATAACAAGGAACAACCTTGATTTTAATTATTTTGAAATATTTCCAACTTTCCACACTAATGCAATTGGCTTTCAACATCAGTGAGTGTGTTACAATTGGTGTTGGAAACACAATATATGTGCATATATTTTACTCTGTCTTTTGCTTCCTCACTTTTTCTCTCCCACGCACCACAGACACAAACACACGCACGCACACATTGCTCAACTCACACTTTTTTTCCCCCCTTGCCACTGCAGCTGGTGTCCACCGCCTCCCCCCCCAACCTCTCTTGTCTCTCTATCACATCCACCTACCACTCTGTTACTCCTGTCCATCTCTCTCCACCATCCACTTCATCTCTTTGTCCTGCCTTTGGCCTGAGAGCAGAGCAGAGGGGAGGAGAGCAGCATGGCTCCAGGCCATTGCCCACCACATCTCTGAGCTTACAACCGTGGGCCTCCAACGCACACATCATTAATTAAACCCACATCACTTAAAATGCAGGCACACGTGTTTGTCAGGACACACATACACACACACACACACACACACACACACACACACACACACACACACACACACACACACACACACACACACATTTGAGCCCTTGCTCTTTTCATTGAGTCCCCCTCCTGCCGGTGCATTAGCACATTATGAAGGTCAATGATGAATGATGGGTATTGTCTGCAAATGCACACGTGTTTACAGCCACAGACACACACACAAAAGAACAAAAGCAACACAACACGACACAGCAAACAAGGTACAAAAACAAATTTTCTCTCTCCACTGGAGCTGTGCGCATCTGTCATGAGGGCACATCAGGCAAAGGGGTCGGCATCTGCCCCCGCAACACAGCTACAACCCATCTTGGATTGGTTCCCAAAACCAGCCTGACACACAAACACACATACACACACACACACACACACACGCAAACATACCATCATGCCATCAATGCTGTCAATCTGGCGCTGACAGAAAAAAAAAAAAAAAAAAAATCAAGGCTGACTGTATCAGTCCTGAGCAGCGCTGTGAGATGGATAATTCCCCAGTCAGACAATAGCATTTATCTAGACACCAAATTGACTAAACAATTAGTTTACCCAGAGCGTTTCAAAACCATCTCAGCACCAAAGACGCTTGGATGCTTTCATTATCCACCTGATATATTTCAGGTTTCCTCGCAGCAAACACGCAGAATAAATCCCACCATAATCCACCCTGAATTAACAGCAAGAGTCGAAAGGAATCACTGAGAGGGATAAGCACTTCGTTATTTTCGTGTTCAAGTGCATCACTAACAGTACGTGTGTGTATGTGAGCGTGAGGGAAGAGTAAATGCATATGAAGGAATTTAGCAAAATGAAATGTTTTACTGACAAGGAAAACGTCAGTAAATTATTAATGGCATTGATTCTTGGTCAAATGCTCTTAGTGTTTGACCTCAGACAGATGTAGACGTAAAACACTGTAAGAACTGTATGTAGATTTCTAACCCTTGCAGAACCCACCCACCTTTCTACTCTGCTTGATTAAATTACTATTCTGCAGGCTTTAGTAAAACACATCCTGGCTAACGGGATCGACTGCGTTCCCCTTTACATCATTTAACACTCTAACAGAGCAATCACGTTACAGCAAATTGGCTGCCCTGCTCTGACTGATGACAGGCAACGTGGGAGGCTGAGATTTCATCTGCATACTGATTGAATTATTATCAAAAAAACACAGGTGTAAATAACAACATTTATGATGGCTGAATTTCAATGAGCTGCCTCAGTTTCAGGGTCCGTGCTGGCCCAAGGCCCACTGTCATGTTAAAATGTTAAACATTACTATTCTGACTGGCTGCATGACACTGGCGAGGAGTTCAGTCAGGGGTGCCTTAGACCAGCTGACAAAATTGTTGACTTCAAGCTGGCCCCCAGCTGGACACAGTTAAGATTGCAGGCAGTTACCTGTATGAAAAATAATATACCTTTAAATTCAAATAATAATTATAATAATAATTCAAAACAAATAAAGGAATAAAGGCACTTTATCACACCATGAGAAATAGCTACGTTGGTGTAAATTATATATCTGAGTCATAGATTACTCATACCTTTAAAAGCAGTAGGAGTTGTGTTTTTTATTAATTTAGTGACATTTATAAGCAAGACAAATGATCCCATGACATTTAATGCCTTACGAAACAGTTTTTGTCTCCATGCACTGGGTGAGTAAGTTTCATTATAATGAACACCTCACCATCTTGAAACACAATATCCAGTTCTCACAATACAGCCATTGGTATGAACCCACACCTCAGGCAAAAATTTTGATCATCCAGCTTTGTAGGAAATGGAAAAATGCTCTGGTGGAAAACACTTGTCCTGTCACTGCTGGTGTCTGAGGCATTTTAGTATCATACTCCAGGGGTTATTCATGTTTGTCCAGACTGTAAATAGACTTTGTAAATCTTAACTTGGTATGTGTATGGGTGCACACATGATGTCAGGAGGAATGCTGATCAATAGCGAGAGAGAGACAGAAAGAGAGAGAGGCTTGAGGGGAAGAAAAAGTTAACAGCAAGAGAGAAAAAAAAAAACATGACGCAAGAAAGGAAGAAAAATGCTGTCTTCCAAGAAGCACCTACTGACAGAAGAAGCTGGCAACCACACCAACGCTGTGTCAAGAGGAAACAAACAATGGTACTAAATTTAGCTCATCAACATCTTCTTCACCTGACTTTGTAGTTTTTCTCCAGACTCAGGCATCCACACGCCAGTTTTCTCCAGTTAGAGGATACTGTGCTGTTGAAGCTCTAGAGCCTTTAGAGCCTTTAGAGCCTTAGGGGACAGCAGGGAAAATAAAAGGTAACAACCAGTTACCTTTGTAGGCTACCACTGTAGCCTCTAAAGGCTACAGTGTTCATTATACAATTCAATGTAAAAATGGTGGATGGAAGAAACGTGTCTTACTAGAAATGGGGCTAAAAAATAAAAGCAGTGCTCAGAGAGCGGTCATAATGGAGACATACGGCATTAAAAGCTTTTGCCTGAATGAAAAAGAAAAAGCTTGTTGAATATCCAAAAGAGAATTTATAATATATGTGGTATGTGCACTCCTGTGTAGAAGTGAACATGTTGGTCTGATGATGATGATGATAATAGCTTTATCTTCTTCAGCTGTTGGTCATTACGCCTAATTCACACACATCCTTCATCGAGCTGGACAGCTAACACTGATCACTGCAGGACAGTTGTGATGCAGCCTTCAGGAGGAGGAGGAGGAGGAGGAGGAGGAGGAGGAAGGGCCCTGGGATCACCACTAACACATCACATCAGCTAGCCCCCCTTCATCAGGTAAATGTGAGTAACCGTTGTCCACATTTTTTTTAATGTACTTTGAGTTGCTAAGAAGTGAATGAACTCCAGTCTGTTGTTTTACATGGACCTTTTGATTTCAACATTATTGTATTAAATTGTCACAGTTCAATTTTGCTTTAAGGCTACATGAAAGTCAACTAAATGCCTCTGACCACCAATCATACATAATGTTAACCCTACCTGTTTTTAATCCAATAACATAGCAGCTGATAGTAATATTTTGTTATTTCTCTCAATTTATTGCTATATTTTAAATATTTTTTGAGATCTCTGTCTGAGATATGTGCCAAGTGGGGACATTTTGCAGATGAAAAATAATCCTGTCAGTGCTCTCTGGTGGACAAACTAAGTAATGGTGAGATAGTTTCAGCACTACTTACCTACCATATCATACCTTTGACATCTCCGCACTGCAATTTCTTGTTATGTATCAGCTGACATGTAGAGCCTGTCACTGACATACCAATATTTTCTGCAATGAGCTGATATTGACCAATTATCAGTTCATGCTGATTGTGATATTCTATTGTATCAATTTTACCTTATTTCTACTGACAGAAACTACTAACCACCTCAATACTCACCATGATTAATTTTAAAGGAACAGTTCTGTGATTATCTGTAAGACCATACTTTTCCCAAATTGTTAGGACTATGATTAGGAGGCTCCAATATAAATAGACGGGCACTTAATACATTGTGTATACATACTGATAGCGACATAGTGTTACTACTACTTGTGACACCCTCTCCCACGTTGAAACAATGAGCGTGGTGAAAGGACCTGGGCCTGCTGGTGTTCCCAGCCTTTTCCTTCCTGCCAATGCGAATGAAAGCAGAATGTCTCACACTGTTTCCTCCCTTCTGCTATTAAATCAGGGTGACTCACCCCTGCCCACCACCCTAAGAAAAGGTGCACAGTTGAGGGGCAATGTAACAACACACGCACATACAAACACACACATGTACGTCGCATAGAGACACACACAACTCAAATGCAGTTGGGTAATGAGCCACTGGGGATGTTGCCAAAAGGCCAGAGTGGTTGGAAGAGCGTCTTAAGAGGGGGAAATGGTTCCCAGGGCTCTGAGAACAAAACCGTCTTTTTTTAACAGAATGGTGGATTTAAATCCCCCGTCAGTCTCGCAGCAGGCTGGTCCACATGGAGGCCAATGCTGCAGCTCAGCGAGTCAACACAAACACTCCCAAGTTTGTTAACTGTACATGAAAAGAAACACTGCAGCAAATTCATTTAACAAACATTCATTCTGGTTGAGCATTGACTGTTGACAAGACCTGATAAAAAAAAAAGAATTACAGATATGTACCGCAGAGCGCAGAAAGCCTTTAAAGATAATTTGTTCTTGTTTTGTGGAGCCCTGGCACTTCCACAAACCACATGGTCAGAGAGAACAGCAAAACATCAGCAGAGTGAAAAATAAATGGCCTATGAGGGAGGGCAGCCAGCTGATGATAACATTAGAAAATGAATCCTGCTTGCTGGTAGAAAATACAGATTAGCTGAAATCCAGTCAAACAAAGCAGCAGGGCATGGAACAAATAGGGCAATGTCGAGATGAGTCACAGTTGATGTTTAAAGGATGGGCAGGGGGGAAAAAAAATTATTTGTTCACTCATTTGTAATATTTATCATATAAAATTAAGTTCAAATGAAACATGGAATCTCCAAATCTTACCATAACAGCAGAGCAGACACATCTTTGAGTTTTTACCTTTCCGGCTCCAAAACCAGTATTTGCGCCGCCGTTTCATTGTCAGTCCAATGTCTTATATTTTGAAAAAACAAAACAAAACAAAAACCAAGATCCTCCTCCTAACATATATATTCAACTAAACTCAGTGTTCATCCGCTGTGTGTTGTCCAGGCGGTAATGATCACCTACCAGAGGCAACATGTCTCACACGGGACCTCCAGTAATCAGTAGCCAGGCAGTCCATACTGTGTCCAAGCTGGTGGGCAGAACGTGGTGGAGACAGTGGCGAGAGAAACTGAGGTGTATGCACAAATGACAACAAGTGCTAAAGTTTCACTTTCTAACGATGGCTTAAAATACACCTCTGTTTAGTGCTTTCTCCCCTTCCTTCCTCAAACCTCAGCCAGTGAACAAAGAGGCAGAGGAGACCCCCACCCTGCCCACCTGACAGGACGCCAGGCTATACTCTGCTCTGCTGCTCACGGGTGAGGAGACACAGCACTTAAGAGAAGGACGAGTCATCCAACCATCAACACCTCCGCGTCTTTATGTCGTATTGTGAATGTGATGTCCACAATTTCGTAAACGTGAGAGAGAAAAAAAGTTGCTTCACACAATAGCTCCACATCTTCCTCTCTGTAAAGTTACTTCCCCAACCTTTGTAAGGTAACTGAGATTACAGTAGCTTTCTGAGAAGAACAGCAGAGGCTAACAAGGCCAGTCAGGAGGGGGAAACAACCCTCACACTGCAGTCAGGAAACCCCAGCTGGTGCATGGAAAGAAAGACAGTTTCCTGCCTAACCCCCCCCCCCCAGAAGATATTTAGGCCATTACGTAGGACATACTTGCTTTCAGATTGACAGTATAAATGATTTTTAGCAAATCAAACTGAACTGATAAACTCAGTCAATCAGTCAATTCAAGATTACATTAGAGAACAATCTGGCCACATAGAGGTGGACACAGAAGGCTTTATTTTTAACCACCCATTTTTTTTTTTTTTGCTATAGAAATTTTGCTCTTTTTCTCAGTTTTTTCTATACAAACAGTCTAAAAGTAGCTCATTGTTAGCTTCCTCTTTCCATCTCATTGTTTATACTGCTTGCATCTGTGAGAAATGTCCCTGTGTCTTCCCAGAATCATGATAATAGTGTGTGTGTGTGTGTGTGTGTGTGTGGGTGTATGCATGTGTGTGTGTGTGTGTGTGTATGTGTGTGTGTGTGCGTGTGTGTGTTTGTGTGTGTGTGTGTGTGTCTTCTCATGAGTCAAAATTAAGTAGTTAAAGAGCAAGACTATATTAATCTGCTTTGATGTGGAAGGAAGTCTTGATGTTATTGATAACATGAGAAACATGGTGATTATCTTCCTAATTGATATGGGAGCATCTGCACAGCATCGGGCCAAGCTCTAATGTAAGTGGAGCAGCACTTGGCTCTACATGCGTCCTTATCTCACACTGAGCATTAAGGTCCACCTGCAGGTCTGTGGGTGAAACATATCTGAGCATTTACCTCCACCTACTGGCACATTTGAAAACTTCAACCCAAATCCCCATTATTGAGTGTAGGTGTGCAGGCTGATGCACAATATTACAAAAACACACATATGCATTAGCCATTTCTGTCCACACCCACTGTGACTTTCAACTAAGCAAAACAATAGCTTACTCTACACCTATATGCACAGCCCATCTGAGACATCTCTTCCAGACACTGAGTAAACTCTGGGGAAATTCAGGGGAATTCTGCTTTCCCGAGTACTATGAGAAATCATTAACATAAATCAATAGCCAGTCTTTAGCTTTGTGTACATTACTTTTGAATGGCAAAACAGTGCTTTGAGAACTAAGCAACAGGCATGACAACAATATACACAATAGTCACTATTGTTATGCACCCAGCACGACCAAAATGTAATTTGATCTTTGTACAACAATGAACAATTACGCAAAATGCAACAGCTGATTAAGTCATGATATACAAGTAAAGAAGATCAATACAGATCTTCACTTGAAGCGTGTTGACAGCCTCGATCAGGACAAGACTGACGAAATTGATTTCCATTTCTCTGTAAAGCACTTTGAGCTGCCTCATTTCTGAATATACAAAAAAACTTTCCTAATCACGACTTTATCAGTGAGCAGAGAACACAGGCAAGGCAGGGTATTGAAGGAGCAACAGGATCAATTGGAATAAATTAATGCCAGAAACACTTTACAAAACTATACACTTTGTGTTAGTGTGTGTGTTGTGTGCACTTTGGTGTTTTTCAGAGCAAAAACTGAATTTTTTGAGCCACAATTAAAGACTGAATAAAATATGAACAATCTGCAAATGGAACTTTGTTACAAAGTCAACCAAATCAAAATTAAAGCTATTCTCATTCATTCATCATTTTTTTCTATTGTTAATATAAATATATTGATAACTGCAGCGTTCAACAATTTATTTTTCTATGGCAACCATAATTTACTGCACAAAAAGTATTGAGAACTAAATTTATCAGCTTGATGTTTATTCTGAAAGGATGAGACTTTTCTGTTCATGTGTTGTTTACAAGACTATGACTTTGACATAACTGCAAATTGGATGGAAAAGAAAATTCTTTCCATTTGACCTTAAAGAATTCAAATATAAAACACGAAATTATACTAGGAGCTATGATTTATGGGTAGTTTACACTGATGTGGTGCAGCAATACAAAGCATATAACAAAAAATAATCTTAAGGCCATTATGAACTGAGCCGCACAAGGGTAGCACTATTGCCTGAAGAGAGTTGAGGCCTGTAGAGCACAGTGAAAAGGGTCAGTTCAAGTTGAATGGGCATCACTGTAGCAAAACAATACCAGCAACAGTAGGCCAGCAGGCCACACAGCTTCTGATTCATACAGTCCCACTGCTGCTGTCTTAGCACACAGAAAACAAACACCTTCTTTGTTGGTGACTGATACAGCTGTCCTCACCAACTACAACAAACAGCATCTCAGACTGACATGACCCCAAGCTATCTGGACTTACAACCCAAAATAAATTGAATTCCAAACGTTAGTTGCAATAAGATAAGTTACTTGGCCCGTGGGCTGTTTAGAGTATAAAGCAGTAAGAGAGATCTTTTCCAGAGAGAGAAAGTGGTATCTGCCTACTGCAAACTGGCCATCATGTACGAGAGGCACAGAACCAAAGAGACTATAGTGCTGATGTTCATATTTTACATGTGCTTAACCCAAATCTGTTACACAAGAGCAGACAGGATAACTATGTAATGTCTCACAAATTTACATTCAAAGATGACCCACTAGGAAAGGACACATGTAACCTTCTTTCCAAGAGGACGGGATCAAAACAGACATAAAGTCCTTTCTTCAGGATAAAATTATGGACTTCCAATGTGGCCTAAAAGCCAATTTCTACCAATTCAGTGACCGAGAAGTATGCAGTCAAAATGACATGCATCATTATGAGCCCCATACCGCATCTCCTCTGAAATCATATCCATCCAATCGTATTCAAAAAATGCAGGAGCAGCCAGACATAGTAAAAACATTGAGTCATTAAGAGCCATGCTGGCTCTAGTCAAATGGAAATAATTTCTGTTTAACTTTTTCGGTGCGTTCACTTTCTAGACTCATCAATGGTTTTAATTCAGTAACATCATAACATATGTTTCCAGTGGCTCAGTAATGAAACACTGGGGCTGTGGAGCAGCAGTTGCAGGATGATAAGAGTGAAAAACAAAGATCAATATTTAGTCTATGATGTATCTATGATGATGTGGCTCTATGAATTTGACTACAGTAAGGTTAACACACAATGACCCAGTGACAGATAATATATATTGGTGTTTTGCTGTTTCTTTATCTTACTTCCTGACTCACACCTCAGTTGTAACTAACTCAGACGTGCTGACAGACCTTGCCTGATTTTGACCGTGGCGCCATCAAACACAGAGCAAAGTTCACATCAAACTACAAGTACAGTAATCCTCGGCTGCATGTTTGCACAAGCACTCCGCAGATTTGCAAGATAAGAGTATGTCATGCAAGTGCCTCCTGCCTTTGCACTTCATGCCCAGGCAGACTGTGTATGTACTATTTCTATGCTTGTTTTCTGAGAAACATAGACAGACTGATCTCACTAAAGCCTGGGCAAGCTTTCAGTTAAAACTGTCCGGGTTGCAGCTCTGCAAAGATCCACCTGGTTAACCAAGTGTGGCTGGAAAAACAAAATGCAAGGGTACGTGTTAAAGAAGTGTTTGAAGGCAGACAGGAGTTGCATCCCGATTAGACTAAGTTCTTCTTATGGAGAAAAAAAAAAGAAGTGCCCTCCAGCGTGTAAATGGTTACGCAACAGGCTGGGGCTTGTCTCTGAAACCTTCATACCTGCTGAGCAGCCAGTAAGTCAGCAGTGGTGTGTAAACAGGGCCTATTATGTAGGTGTGTTACAGCCTGGCAATTCCATGCTTTCCCAACCAGACTGCCAATAACAAATCATGGTGGATACAACACAGCTAACAAGTCACAGCCCTGAGTCACCATGAAGCCTCACAGCCAGTCATAATTCCTCAGGTTTGTATGTTTCCTCTCAGGTAGAGATCAACTGAGCTGTGCACAGACAAAGCTTCCATACATAGCCTGTTCAGTATGTAATAAGAGGCCATGGTCAGTCCAGATAAACACCTACACTGTGAATTTTAATATGCGTGAGGAATATCTTCACGGGCAGCAATTAGATATTTCAGTTCCCAGCATTCCTGGAGGGAAAAAAACTCCCCGAAACAAAACAAAACAAAACAAAAACTCACCTGCTTCTTCTGGCTCCACAGTTTCCAGACCTCGTTCTTTCCTGCGAAAAGCGACTCTATTAAACCCGTCCATTCTTATTCTTATATAAGGCAACGGACGCTCCAGCATCGATACTAACTAACTAACTAACTAACTAACTAACTAACTAACTAACTAACTAACTAACTAACTAACTAAATAAATAAATAAATAAATAAAAAAGAAGAGAAAAGAAAAAGAAAGTTTAGAGAAACGTAGTTTCAGTAATCTCAGCACCGCGCGTAGCTGCGGGGCGGCAGCCCACGAAAACACAAAAACCCGCGCTGGTAAATCATCGACGTCGAAAGAACCGCGACACAGATTCAGGTAAACAGCTGGAAACATGTGACAGCTGGCTGGGCTTCGTCCTCCTGTCCCGCCGCGGTGTCACCTTGTTGGGGGGGGGGGTGCTGCCCTCACCACGCCCCGCTCTCCCCCTCACTCTCCAACGCAGACCCACCTATCATTATACCCACATTGTGTCCTTATTGTTGACCATATGCACGCGTTAGTATGGCAAGTAAAAAAAAAAAAAAAAAAGTCAAGTAAGCTATTGAAATATGGAGTAGAAGTGAAAAGCAGCCTAAATTTAAAATACTCAAATACAACACTACCTGAGAATTTCATAAATGGACTCCAGTTGCAATCTACCACTGAACATTTTAAAATCTATCTTAAAAGGTCTGAAATATGACAAACCGATGAGATAATGGGTCAGTCACAGCCTAAGCTGTTGTTTGCCTTATTACTCATGAAATAATGTATCAAAATTGCTGCATGTTAAGGCTAATTTAAGTCAGAATTGGGCCAATAATGACTGTAAAGTGGATTTCGGTGTGTTGTACATACATAATTCGTTTGCTGTGCACACATTCCAAAAAATTAGAAAGGAAATTTAGGGGATTTAGGAGATTTAGTACAATAGTGAGCAGCATTTATCTGAATAATGTGAACTCATCGTAGTGTTTTCAAATCTGTTTTTTTAAATTTACTGCTTTTATACTATTGTCTTATTATACTTTTTATATTTTTTGATGCATTTTTGATTTTTGCAAAACACATTGAATGACCTATGTGTACGATAAGATGCTATGCAAATAAATTTGCCTTGTCATGGCCTAATAATGAAATTGATAGTTGAGATGAATTCAATACAAATGTCCAGTCAGATCGGATTATTATTCTCATTTGCTATCTTTGTGAGAGTTAAAGCTTTTCACCAGTCAACACATGGCCATTTTGTAGGGAAGTTTATGCCATCAACAATTAAAAATGCAGCACAACATGAGGCCATGGCAGAATCAAGAGGTAGGCACTCAAGATACAACTAGCAGCAGGAAATTGAAGCTTGAACCCATCTTAATGAGAAGTTGCAAAGTTTACTATCCACCCTGTCCCAGAAACACACTGACAACCCTCTTCCTATGAGAGGAGCTGAGCATCTCTGGTGACGCATCCTCCTCCGTCTCAAATCAGTGATCAAGTGACTTCATTTGATCTGCAATAGGCTCATCTACTGTGTGTGTGTGTGTGTGTGTGTGTGTGTGTGTGTGCGCTGTCTGCATGGATACAAGGATAATTTATGAAGAACAGAGAATCAGACACACACACGCAAAGTCGCATACAAATCCAAGGACAGATTTTTAATTTACTTGTGAAACCAATTAATCTTTTTAAACCGCAGTTTTAATTTTTCATTCACTGGATTAGTCTCTCTCCATCCACTGCTATGTTGTGCAAACAAACCAAGAGAGTTAGCTCACCAATGAGCCTGAATGGGTTCAGAAGCTACTTTTGGACCACAAATATTTTCATCACTCTGTAGTTGCAAAACAACTGCTAACAAAGACAAATCCAACAAATGTACAGAGACACAGAGAACAGAAAGAGTCCACTCATTCTCCACGGTTGTAACAGGAAATGTCATGTCATACAACACTATACTGGCTATGTATTTTTTAGTCTAGTTATTTGTTTCATATCCATGTGGCAGAAGTATGTGTTCAGTGCAGTGAGGACAACATCAACATTAAAGAGATTATGACAGCATAACGATAGAGAGAGAGAGAGAGAGAGAGAGAGAGAGAGAGAGAGAGAGAGAGAGTGAGAGAGAGAGAGAGGGGATTTCAATTATGCAACCAACGTCACAAAATACATCCATCTCAGTCAGACTTAGCCCAACTACTCTGTGATCAAAAGAGTGTTTCAAAAAGAAACACCTCCATTGTGTCAAAGGGAACTGACAGTAGTGCTGTAACCGTATCCCCATTGTTTTAAGAAAAAGCTGGGGACACTCTTGCTGTCTTATTCTTCCCGTCAGCCTGCTGGTTAGTTCATTGTCACTGAAATGGTTGAAAGATACTGTAAATCTTATCCAGATCAGTCTACGACCAGTGCTACTGTATTGCTATAATGCATACTGCATAATTGTGCTTGGACAGTACTGCATACTGTTTGGACAAAGCATTTAGAGACAGCTCAATGAGGAAATGGTACAATGACAGACAAGGATGGCTTGGAATACTGAGAATGTCAATCTGATTGACACTTCTGTCATTGTCATGTTGTGGGAAACTAAAGGTGATGAGAACAGTTTTCTGGGTTTGTGACAAATACAGAGAAATACCTCACAGATAATACTTTGTGGTGATGAAGTTAACTCAACAAGAGGCACACCTTTGGGGAATTCTCAGTTCATAGCTAATGTTAAAAAGAAAGAGGTCAGATCACTCCATGGTCACCTACACCTGTGCAATTCAAAAGGCAAAAACCCAGGCCAACAGCCCTAGTCCTGATCTCAAACTTCCTCTCATCTATCTCAGTCTCTAAAGAGATCTGAGCTATGTAACAGACAGAACCACGTCACCAGAGTCTGCTGTAAAAATAAATAAAAATAATAGGAGGTATAAAATAGTCTTTATGCACATGATTTGCAAAACAAAAGTTGTATAAAAAACACAGGCATTCCAAGAAAGACTAGTGGCATTAGAAAGGTAGTTGAAATCCACCCATCACCACCACCAGAAACAATTTTCTTGTAATAAAATACTTACCTTCATTAGTCTGTTTGCAATTTCAAACCCAATGTACTCTCACACCCCTATGTAAAAATGGCATACACTGTATATCTTTTAATTATTGTACCGAGTAGTAAGGTTAGACAAGTTTTGGACCTGCTCACTAGACCAGTAAGAACATCTGCTGTAAGGAAATATTATTATTGGCTGCATTGGCTTTCCTTTGTTGAAGAAAACAGAATTGGTCATGTACAGTAGTAAATGTACCAAGTTATCTGTGATCACTGAAGTTTTCACCACACGCAGTAAAGCATCTTGATTTCCTTCCTAACATATGACCAACAAACACAGAAATAACACATTCCAGTAATAAATATCTCAGAAACTTGTCACAAATCAATATGTAAATAAATAATCAATAAATTATAAATAAATACAGGTGGGAATAAGGGAAGAGATTCCCCTGATTTGTCACTTTGGCATTTGTGCCTCAGTCCAGTCTTTTCCAGGACAGGATATCACTTTCAGAGACGATGAGAGCGCTCTGCTCTTCTTCTGCGACCAAGGTAACCAAGAGGCCTGACAGGGGCCGGGCCATGTAGCGCTTGGGGTTGGGGGGGGTGGGGAGTCCACTAAGCACCAGGTTGGACTGTAAGGTTGAGGAAACTCCCTTCCAGAGTGTCTCTGTCTCTGCATGACTCCTACCAGACGTAGACCAGGGTCTGGGCTGGAGCAGCGAGTTTAGGTGCCGGGGGTTTGGGGTTGTTGGACCAGACAGTTACGAGGGTCGCAGGGGGAGAGGAGGCTGCTTCTGCGGGACAGGACTACATGGTGATCTTGGAGGTCTGCCACAAATTTAGGACTGTAAAAATGCAGAGACACAGCAGAGAAGAATAAATCAGTTTGTGAAAAATATATTTTCAGGGCTTTTAGAAGAGTGGAAACAGTGGTTGAAAGAACAAGGTTACACCAAATAAAAAAAAAAGCAACATATGACAAATGCCAAAAGACTGGTGTGGTTTGCTTAAAGGAAAAGTTTGACATTTTGGGACAAAAACTTTTGTTTTAATGCTGAGATTTAGATGACAAGATTGATACCATTCATGTCTGTATAGTAAATATACTGCCACCTGCAGTCAGTTAGCCTAGCTTAGCAACAGCTATCCAAACTTACACTTTGTTTTTTTCTACAGGTTAAGCAAAAGAGACATTACCTGTAAAACAACAACTTTAGAACTTTATCATCTCCCAAAAAGTCAAAATATACCTTTAAAACCACCCCAGACACAAGGGAAGGGCTGCTCATACTTCAGGGCGAAATATTTGGTGAGTCCATCAAAAGAACAAAACAGGCTTAGAGAGAAAGGCTAACCAGCCCAACACATGAACCAAACACAGCCTCAGATCTGTCGGCACTTTCTTAGTTACCTTGTTTGAATACTTCTAACTCATGACAAAAAAAAAAAAAAAAAAAAAAAAGATGGACAGTTTGTTTTCTGGTTTGTTGGTGAACACAAACATTAGCCAAATGTGCCTCGTGTTAGCGACTCAATGCAGCGCTTAGGCTAATATAGCTCCCTGACAGTGGACAGCTTGTAAAATATAGGTGTAACTAATGATGCTGATTAAAGCTACTGGCTAACTTGCATGTGACACGTCCATGAAATTAATCACACATGTACTTTCCAGCTATGGAAAGTCAAAATGTCAGCTGAGCATTGGTGGAAGACGCACTCAGATATTTTACTTGTGTAACAGCGATACTGCAGTGTAGATTTACCCCACCACTTCAGTAAAAATACAGCAGTATTTGCATAAAAATATACTTTAATATACTTAATTTCCAATCGTAAAGTATTAATTGTGCAGAAATGGCTTATTCATAATGAGATTAATTAAAAAAGTGAGTTTAATGTTAAAGATGGCCAAGTTAGAATGATTTCTAATTTCTTTAAATTCTGCTTGGCTGCCTAATCTGTGATAATATACA
Organism: Rachycentron canadum; assembly: GCA_038496675.1. Lineage (NCBI taxonomy): Eukaryota > Metazoa > Chordata > Actinopteri > Carangiformes > Rachycentridae > Rachycentron > Rachycentron canadum. Next base: position 8,416,122 of record CM076652.1, read on the forward strand.
ATTATTTAATCCCATGATTTTGACTTGAAAGTACAGAAATGAGCATTGAAATTAAACAGTTTGAGAAATATCTTATATATAAAAGTGCTATAAAACTGCCATGCAAAAGTGTACATGCAAAGTGGGGAACAATTCTATCAATCCCTCGTCCAGGGAGATTGTTTTGTTTTGTTAGTTAGTTAGTGTTAGTGTTTTGTTAGTGTTTTATTTATGCAATACAAGGGTTTCAGCCATAACCTGTTCATAACTTATTTTGTACAGATGCAGATGCACTATAAAAATGTGAAAAAATCTACATATACATTTAAGAGTGATGTGTGGTAGACTACAGCCACAATTTTGTGGCAATTGTGGCAATTTTGTGGGATGTACATATCAGATAGATAGATAGATAGATAGATAGATAGATAGATAGATAGATAGATAGATAGATAGATAGATAGATAGATAGATAGATAGATGTTCGTGATCCTATTACTAGCAGGTTCTACAGCTTGTTACCTGCGGGCTAGGGAGGCTCTCCCTCGCCTTAGTTGTGGGGAGAGTGACGGTACTGAGGCAGCAGGCTGCTGACAATCTACAAGAAACTGATAAATTAGACAGATATACAGAGTGGTGACACTCAGGGTTAGACAATAGAACAGAGAAAACAAGGAGAGGAGGAGGACACAAAGGGGACGGCCTTGTCAGAGACTGACTGGTTGCCCATAATGTAGCGACAAAATCACTGCTTCACATTGTAGAGCCACTTGAGAAACAAGGGAACAAGAAGAGCGATATGAGAAGAAGATCATATAACACAGTGGAAAATACTTAAAGCCAGACATAACCTGACTGTTTCTACATAATGTTACTTGTGTGAATGTATCTAATAATGTAGTAATAATGTAAACCAGTCTCATCTGACCACACAGAGAGGAACAGTCTCTGCACAGCTACGCAATCAGCTCTGGGGGTGGACAACACTCAAACACCCAAAGACTCAGAAACATGGACACATTTACACACAAACACAAACACCAATATTGTATTGACTTGTAAAGCACAAAAAGAGGACAAACACTTGGGTCTAATGCTGAACAATCCAATCCTGCCCAACTCTAAAACACCTGCTCCTCATTTCCATTATATGTTCAAACTTCACACAAGTCAAGCTAGTCAGTTCCAGTAGGTTCTTTACCCACTTAGAGAAAACACTTAAGATGTCTTAGTCAGTAAACTGTGTTTTATTAATGATATGATTATCTGAGGTGGGATAAGGGGGAAGAAAGTCCAACAGCATTTGACAGGGAAGAGAATGGAAACATGTTCACACACTGCCATCTGGTGCTAAGAATTGGTAACAACGTAAAATCGGTTTGTCTGGGAATTGGTCATCAGTGCAGGTATAGAGGGATTTAGTGTGTCCCCATTTGCTTTAGTCTTTTTTATACTATATTCCTGGTATGAGATGTGAACAGATGAAGAATTAAATAAGAGGTTGAGGCACAGAGAGGAGGTCTGACTGGTTTCTATACTACTGAAAACAACACATTAACCATGTAACACGCTCTGAGCCTGTCAAATGCTTCTTGACAGAGCTTTAGATGTGACAAAATAAGGCATGCACAGATGAACAGGAGGAAATATCATTTTACAATTTACAATAACTGAGAAAAAATATCATAGGCTTAATGAAATAGGCCTAATAAACATTTTAATAATATGTCAAAACAAACTCTAACATGTAAGTTACTGAGTCTGCCACAGGGAGGTGCTGTAAGTCACAGTATGTTGGCAGAGATGCTGCAGCCATTTTTCACTTGGTTTTCACTTCCTGTAGGAGAGTGAGACACGATATAATATGTTATGGTAGCCTGTAAAAATGTCTGATGTGAAATTCCTAAGGGCGTTCATCATTACATTCTATGCTGACCAGCTTTCAGTCTATGTTTTGTGGATGGACATTGCTGTCATGGGCTCCTTCTTCCTTAGTATTGCTGCATGCTCAAACCATGAACATTTGAAACCAGATTTTCCTCCTCTCTGTATCCCACCTAATTCGGAGGCTTCTGGGAACTGTGTACACCGTGGATACTGTGCAGATGACGAATCATCGCCTTCGACGAAGGTGAGGAGATACTGAAGCAGGCCTATTAGTGCTGGGCTTGTGTGATGGGGACAGTTGAGCTATGTTTTGTCTTGAATAAACGAGTCGTTTGAACTCTAAAGTCAGCCACTCAGGGTCTACCATGATGGGCTGGCTGTCCAGAGACAAACTGGAGTAACTGAGGTCAGTCAGGGTTGTAGCTGAGGTCTGGATTGTTTCAGAAAGTGTGTCTGAAATCCATGCAGACATGGACGGACGGGTGGTTATCTCTACAGAGGGAGGACTACTGAGGGTCAGGGAGGTGCTCAGGGTGGGGGTGGTGATGATGGAGTGGCTGTGGAGCCTATTAGGGCTGGGTGGAGCTGTGAAGGCGCCTCTGCGACTTACTTTGGGAGGGCTGCTTTTTATCTTGGGCACTTTAGCGCCACGGCCACGGTGGGTCTGCTCATGGTCAAACTCCAGATCCTCCAGGCGTTGGGTCAAAGCCAGTTTCTGCTGGATAGCCATACGCAGGAGGGAGTTCAATGTCTTTTTCTCATCCTCTGCTGCCGCCAGCTGCCTCTGCATCTCATCCAGCTGGGTAACGTACTCATCACATCTAGGAAGAGAAAAGGTAATAGGACAAATATATGTCAAGACACAATTTATTATCCACAAATTATTAACAAATTAACATTAACACATTTCCTATGTTTCAATTATACTTCTGCATCTTAACAAAATTTTTCCAGAGCCTCTCTCACCTTGTAGCAAACATGGCCCTGAGAGACGAGAAAGTGGCAGCATCTTCTTTCAGAGCTTTAAGTTCATTCCTCAGCTTCATCATAGTCTCTGTCACCATTGCCTTTTCATTCTCATACTTGCTCTTCAAATTAGCCAGAGCAACCTCTGCTGTCTGCAAAGGAAGGCATTTGGATCAAACTCTTCAGTTTCCATGGAAATCACATTATGAGTTTTTCATGATGATGATCAAAAACCTTTACCTGTTTATTGGCCTTGAGCACCAGCCTGAGTGTGGCTATCTGCTCTCTCTTGGTACTAAGCAGGGACTTGAGCTTGAGTAGTTCTTCCATGCAGGACTCCTTGTCCTTGTCAAGTATAGGTGCCAGCTCCCTGGCTGCAGCCCTCTGCCTAGATAGCTGCAGCGAGCGGTCAACAGCCTTCTGGAGGTGTTTGATCTGGTCTCTGATGATGGCGTTTAAGTTGTAGATATTCATGGGCTCCTTCCTTAGGTCCCCACCTGCCTCTGAGGGAAGTGGGGATGGGCAAGGAGAGATGCTAATGACTGGGGAGCCGGTTGAGTTGCGGGTGGGGCTGCTATGGCAGGAAGAAGAGTCCACTGTGTTGGTTGTTGTCTCATTGTGATGGGCATCTTTGGATGGGGAGTCCATGGGACTGCGTGGGGACTCGGAGGAGCAAGCTGCAGATGCTGCAGCAAGGCGTCTTGCCAAGCGAGGTGAGAGTAAAGCTCGAGGATCGTCAGAGCCTTTCAGACTGCCGCTGCGTGTGACACGGCTCTGGCGGTAGTAGTCCAGCATGACGCGGTTGGGTGTCTCGTTGTTGCACAGACAGACATGGTGATAGAGCTGTGCCAGTTCTTCACTAAAGGTTACCAGCTCATCCTGTGCAGCGTTCAGCATGCCCTGGCTCTCTGTGGCTGTGCTTGAGGCCACTCGGAGCTCTGCCTCCAGGCTTGCCACCTTCTCCCTGCTCTCACGACAGCTACGCTCCAAATGGGTGACCTGTTCAGAAGAATTCAGTTGGACTATTGGGATGTTACACGACACAAAACAGACTTGAGTCTGGTTAATACGTTCCAATAATAAAATTGTTTTTTGTGTAAGAGTAAAGGCCACAACTGATGCAGCAATAAAAACATAAATCTACACATATAACAATGACAAACCTGTTCATTTAGTGCCTGGACTCTGTCGTCACTGTGGCTGTCTCCCTGCCCCTCCACAGCCTGATTATACTTCTCCTTCAGGACCTTGAGCTCTGCTTTCAGGTCGATCACCTCTGTCACCGCCACCTTGTACTTACACTCCAGGATCTCAAACCCGTGGATATCGGGGTCATGGTGGCCATTGGCTGGTGGTGATACAGACCCACCATCAGGCTTCTCACTCTCTTGTGGGTCATCAAGCTCTTTGCCTCCATTGAGACGTTTCATGGCATTGACGCGTTCTGTGAGGCGATGGACCCGCTCATTCTGCTCGGTCAGGGCGCCCTGTGTGTGCTGCAGTTGGGTCTGTGACTCCTGTAGGTTCATGAGCAGTGCTGCCTTCTCACACTCCACCTGTAAGGCGGGAGGATACAGACCAACATGACAGTGGGGGCAAAAACACGCAAGATTGCAGCCAAGCTGCGTTGTTGTGCTTAATAGAAATGAACCTATGGATGTTTCTCTATAGTAAAATGAAGATCAAAATAGCTCTCATAAAATCATGACCTGCATGAACTCAAAAAGCAAATGAACAAACACAAATGAATCATGGACAATGTATCCGATCAGTTGACCTGTGTTACTTGTACAAAGCTGTGCGATGACATATGGTTGCTGTATAGCTGATTTTTGATCAGGGGAGTGAGCTGACTGTGCTTCCCCAGCTTTGAAAGGGTGACACTTTACTGATCCTACATCCCTGAACAGTGTCTATAGTCAGAAAGACAAAACTGATTTTGCAAAATTCAACTAGCAATTAAAAGCCTGATGCCACTGGCAGTTACATCCTTCCCCGAATAATCAACTAGAAAGTGGAAATTGATTAGGGAGTAATTGTGTTATCAGAGAAAGGCACACTGCTAATATTGCGGCTTCTAATCTAATTCTCTGTGTCCCAATGGAGCTCAGCTAGAGAAAAAATACCGTAATGACTTAATTAGATTTTAGCATGAATCTGATTTATCTATGATTTATATATCATCTAAAATACTACACGTGTCCCCCCCGTATATTCTGTCTGTTTATCAATGTTTCATACTCTCAGGTGACTCAGTGCATTAGTGAACAGAAAGACTGTTCTTATACTATGTTACATAATCACTCTATTTATGGTCTTTGTTTTCATGGATGTAGCTCATCACAGTGCACAGTGCACACAGTGTGTGCATCTTAAAAGTAATAAATAAATGTAAGTGTACAGTGGACTAAAAACTTCTCCTTTCCCTCCCTGTTGGGGTCTTTATTTCTGTCCCCTTGTCTCTAAACTGAAAGCAGAAGTAGTCAGTTTCTGTCTCTGTCTTGCAGCCGGATCCGTTCCTCCTGCTTATTAGACACTAATCACCCTGACAGGGCTCTCTATGGCACACGCATATGCACACACCACACAGCAACTCCACTGGACTCCATGTTCTACTGTGGCCTTGCTGTGGCTTTGCAAATTTAAAAAGCATAGATGATACAATATATATGATAATTGCTGCCTCAAACGCACAGGTACAAATATTTCTGCTAATGAGATGGGTCATTATTATGGATTTCAGAAAACATTCAGGCATTCAGTAAAGCCTGTGGTGTTATATGCTGTATTTCCTGCGCTTCTCCTGTTTGCAAAATGCTGTGTCATTGGCAGACAGCAGCTCACGCAACCGAAGTATCGTTCAAGTAGCGTCACAGCAGTCCTTGAAAATGAAAAAAGGTGTAAACAAAGAATATGTGAGAATAAAACTAAGGCCTTTACTCTGGTTTTGAGGGGTAGTGTAATTTACAGCCCTCCTTTAAGGCTCTTTCTTATGACTCACCTGTAGCAGCTGCTGTTTAAACTTCTGCATCTCTGAAAGATTGAGCTCGCTGAACAGGTCCGGCACAGGGTGCAGGGCTTCTCCTTTCCGGCCCGGGCGGTACTCCCCATTCATCTTAGCCAGCCCTGTGCCTGTATGGAGGTGACCGTTGCGCCGGTTGCTGTCCTCATTATTGCCATTAGCAGCAGGGATGGTGGTGCCATTGGTGCCACTGGTTCCGTTTGTCTCCTCTGGGAACTTGAGGCCCTCAACGCCAGTGACAGTGAGTGCCAGATGGGCCCCTGCTCCATAGACGCTGTCACTCAGGCTGATGTGGTGGGCCAGTTCCTTTCTTAGGTTGTTCTTCTGCTCACGCTCACTCTTCAGGGCATCCAGGGCTTCTTCTAACTGACCCTCAGAGATTTCCTTTAGACGTAAGGCGTCTTCAAGCTGGCTGTTGAGAAGAACAGTCTCCTCCTCTAGCACCTTAATTTCATGTTTTAGTCCCTCATATTCCACCTGGGATTAAACAGAAAAAAAGGAAAGGTTGTTGCTGTGTTTGTTAATGATTCAGGGCCCAATCTAAAGCTATAATATAGGGGACATAAAGGTGTGAATAAATAAGGAAAACAGAAAAAAATTTACTAAATTATGTGGAAAGAATTGGTGGTTTGGACTTAGTTATAAACCAGGTAAAGGCATTCTTTTTTAATTCAGGTCGTAAATCTGTAGCTTACTGTGACACAAGCCTTCCAGTCAGACCAGCAGAATTATATCACTTGTAATGATATATGACCTTAATCTCCTCCAGCACAGAGTGGGCATTAAAAATCGTGACTACAACTAAAACAGGCACTGTATGACTGTACGTAATTGGATAGGGGCTAACCTATCCTCTTACAGGCAATAAAAGGGTGATGACCAACTAGATGAGAGCACTGTTCGATCAAGTGCATCCCACTAAAACATAAAGGGTACAACATGGTTTTGGAAGTGACAATGGAGTATGAGTCATGCATCTCAACTGAGACAGGGGTTGGTTTATCATCATGTGACAACAAACAAATCTTTATAGGGCAAGATTTTCTGGAGTGTGGGGTGTAACTGAGAAATGACTTGGATGAGTAAACCAGCGAATGAAAGGTTACTAAACTGCTGAGGGTCTTCATACTGACCTGGCTCTGCTTGAGTGTCGAGACCAGTTTCTGGAGCGTGATGTTTTCCTCCTCCAGCTCTGTGTAATCCTGAAGGAGCCTGGTCTCCCTGAACTTGTACTCCTTGATCTCCTCCCTCATCCTGCTCCTCTGTAGCTCCAGCATCTCGTTACTCTGGAGCCCAGAAAGGAGGGATGGAAAGAGAAAAGCAGAGAGAGAAAGATGGGTACAACAAGGAGAAAAGATGGAGAAAAGGATCAGAATTCAGTGCTTATTCATAACTGAAATTAAACCTCTCTCTGGTAGCAGGAGAAAGTTTATGAAACAATTTAATTATCTTAAATGCAATGAGTCAGCACCTTCACACTCCCAGCAAGATCATTCTTTTAAGTCATCTGTTGTCCACAGACAGAAACATAAGCACCTGCTGGGCCAGATAAAGTGTCGATTGGAGAAATGCGCAGACCACAAAAGTCATAAATCTACATAGAGTAGGCGGCAGCACTGGGAATATATTGAGACCTCAGCAAAATCATTTGAGCTCACATAACTACTAATGTTACCTGAAGGAACAGGAGAATGGATGAGGATTTCTTTTACTCGCTACTTATTGATAGGGAAAGTATAAAAGGGTTAGAAAGTCATAAATTACAAGCAGAATACAAATGAAAACACACTAAGTGTGTATAGTACAATGCATAAACTGGGCTCATATGAAGTAAAAAAGAGCTAATAATGAAAGTTTGTGTGTGCATGTGGGTATTTCTCTCACCGCAGAGGTCCCTGCAGCTCCCTGTACATATGGCAGGAGTGCTGACCCAGAGTGGGTACACACTCAGGAGGTAGAAGCTCATCAAGTACACACACACACACACACACACACACACACACACACACATGCGGCCTCCATAATCTCTAGACTTCTGTGGGAGTTTTGGGGTGGATGGCAATTTTAGAACTGGCAACTGGACTGAAACTAAAGACCATTATGATCCACTGAATCTTTTGATTTGTACAGTGGCTGACAGCAAATCTTATACTGATGGAGCTAATGGAGGCTAAACTGCAAAGTCCAGAGAAGTACAGCAGGGCTGCTTTCGTCGGCTGCACTGAAAATTGTTTTTATACTGATCCTAGAAAAGAAAACAGAAACCAAACATGACAGTTTAAGAAAAAAGAGTCATACATATTGTAGATATAGTTTAATGTTGTCCAATTACATATTCACGCCGATATGGGGAATTAATACTGAGCTGTGTATGAAGTGCACAATATTAGAGGGCAATTATCAGTCAGGCTGAAAGAAGCGTGGCTGATCAGTAGCTACAGCGGCTGGGGTCAGGGACAGTCCGGCACACAACACTGGCACTGGGCACGCCACGGGGCAGAGCACCCCCTGACCTGTAGTTCACAGCACTGACTGTGGACTGTGACAGCTTCGACAGATTCATGACACACTGGCCACCGTGGCAGAAGTCCAGCCGTGTTGTATTCATTCATCATGAATACAGCACTGTAGCTGTGGAAATGTGGAATAAAAACAAAATTCCTCTCATCCTGAAGGTATATGTTCATCAGTTATTGTAATGACTGCCTAAAAACGACAGAAGCTAAATTTCTCAAAGTGAAACTTCCCTCAGATGTTTTTTCCCCTTTATGAATCTGCTTATGCTAATAGTGTTTGTGATGGGTGGTTTGGAATTTAGAAAAATCTTACATGTGATTTGTGCCAAATGAAGCCCCCAGTGTGGTTGCAACACCTGCTTCTCATGATGAAAAAGGGCGACTCCTCTTCATTAACAGGCGTCAAAAACAGACAGAAGGCATTTGATGAGCAGATCATCAAAGAGCCAAGATCATGATGCAAACAGGTGACAGGTGCACCATGAATACGTCGACCAGGCTTATGAAGTATTTAGTTTGAAAATATTAATTTTGTTCAACATGCTCCAAAATTATTGGGGGGGGGGGGGGGTTCAGACTACAACATAGAGAGAGCAACAATTGAAACTCACATCACTCTCTGATGAATTTAGTGAATGGGGAGTGTGTGTCCCGTGGGTGTAGTGTGGTTGTTGTGTGATGAGAGCAGCCTGGCTCACTCTGTTCCTACACATGTGCCGAGCTCAGGGCATTTCACTTATTCCCCAGCTTAGCACCGGATTTGCCCCCCACAATGGGGTCGTGGCCGCGGTGTCTGACCCCAGCTCGAACTTCTGCACTTCCCGACACAGTGGCTGCAGACGCGCAGTGTATGCATGCATAAACTCATGCTTGCACGTACGCACATGTCTACTGTTTTCTCTGTGTAAGGTTTGACCCTGTTCTGTCCATCACTGTGACCTTTAGCCTTTGTCAGACACATGGATCTCATGTGGGTTAATGTAATGCAAATAGGACTCGATGTATTGTTCTTCACAAAGTTTGTACTAATATGAACAATACAATATTTTTTTTATTTTTCTGGGGGGGGTTCAAAATTATTTTTTTGCTCAAACCCAAGAACAACCAGACTTTTTTCTCACATACCTCTGTCTAGACATCAGCTGCTTCATTGGTACAGTACACTACTGAAACACTACTGATGTTTATTCAAATGGATGAATGATAAATGCTATCAACCACAACTGCCCCGTTTTGTGAAGCTCACCTCTCGTAGCTCCTGCACGACTGCGTTGAGCCTCTCGTTTTCTGCCTGGGCGTTGGATGCCACAGATCGACTTAACGTCACCTCTGTCTGCAGCTCCAACAGACGGCCCGTGTAGTAGGCTTCCTTAGAGGCTGACTCCTGCAACAGCGTCTCCTCGTTGCTCTCCCCATCCTCCGCCACCTTACGCTGGTTGGTGTAGGCCTGCCCAAATGCCTGGGGAGAAAAGGACGGATGGTTAGAAATGATTAAAATCCTGTTGTATAACTTAATGAGAGGAATTTTCTTCGAGCCCGTCTTTTACACCTGACCACCAGGTGTACTCCTGATGTTTTGACCACCCACAGCTTTGCCCTTTGAGGCCGTCCCTCAAAGATACCTGCTTTGTGTTTATGGGATGGTGTTTCACTGTGATCAATAGACACACTGTTCCCATTTTCCTGACACAGGTTTTCACAGCCCTGAGCGCTGACTTGTCATGATAAAGGACCTGAGGCCTGATTGAGAAAATTAAAGCAGGCATCAACAGCAAAACAGGCCATCGGACCATCGGACCCACTGTATTGCAGTACACAACAAAACTCAGTAGACCACAATATTTTTTTTTATAGTTATTTATCATTTATATTGTATGAACCTGCAGTTGTGCACGATTCCTGACATGATTGCCTGAACACAGACACAAATTTACGAGTTGTAACTGCTCAGCGCCATCCATGCGGCTGCTGTCTTGGTGGTTCAATAAATACTATGAACCATCCTTCACTTTCTCAGCAGATCAGCAGGAAAAAATGGGTTTGGTGCCCGAGATGGCCTCTGTGAGAGACAATCGATCAATACTGCCTTGTCTGAAAAATATTTTATGGATTAAAATTGCCACATGAAACTGTAAACAGTACAGCATGTACAGTCATTGTCTTCAGGATGCAGTTCCTGGACAGAGTTACTTGACCAAATCGACCATGCAGCCTAAATCACAAGGGGGCCGTATATTTTGGACCAGATGTATTAATAATTCACACACAGTTCTCCCAATCCCACTTCGCCATAATAACAGTGTTTTCTCTGTCTGGGATGAATCTTTTATGAACCTATAAGCATTTGTTATTTGGTGAAGACATGAATTCCAGTGCCTTTTCCAGTGCACTGCCTTTTCTTCCCAGTGTGTGAGTCATTTTTACTGTTTACTGTTGATTCATGATCTCACAGGTTTAGTTTAGTTTAATAAATCGCCCCCATTTAGATATGGGGGCGATTTATTACAGTCAGAAATCTACTTCACTACAGATCATGAAGTATATAGCACTGGCACAGAGAGGGCAGCTTGTCTTGTGGCCATTAAACCACAATGAAACTATGTCATGAAGTCAAATCACTGTGTTTAAGGCGGAATAAAGGCAGAAGGATTTGAACGCCACCTAATTAGCTTTATTGGCCACCTCCGTCTGTCACATCTGACCTGCCTCTTTAATACAACAGCAATAGCACCACAAAATCCCTCAAACAATAGATCACACTTTTTCATCCTGTCAATATATAAACTCAGCCGTTCATTTTCATGCTCTAAAGCAGGTAAATGAAGGACTATTCACATACAAAGGCACTGATTCCCCCAGTGGACTGATTTATTCTAATTCAGAAAACAGATTATTTTGTTTACCCTTTAAATTACAAATGTAACAGTTAGCATATGAATAAGAGCCAGCAGTAATCAGTCTGGCAAAACATCTGTAAATACACAAAACACTGAGCCATTCAACCACAAAAACTGTCCACAAGGACTTGCTTTGTAATGACAAGAAAACTGGAAAAAAAAAACGGTATTATAATTTGTTCTCACTTTCTCTCTCAGGCTCTCTCTGCATCTTTTTTTAATCACTCCCTGTCTTTCACAGTCTCTTGTTCTCTCTCCCTCACACCCTCTCTCTTGCTCTCAGGAGGGAGGCACGGTGTGACTGTGGTGAATGATTAAGTGGGGCTGGCCTCTAGAACAAAACAGCTGATTAATTCCTAGCACAGTGTGACTGAGCGAGCTCGAATTCTCGCTTCAGATGTAGAGGCTGTCAGTGTCTGGACAAGCCCCATGGCAACAGCTGAGCCCCGCAGGAGGGAAACTGGGAGTCTGGCCTCACGGGACACAGATGCTGGACTTCAGGTGTCGTAGGGTCGAAGACAAGTGGAGCAGATGTGTAACCCCATAGCTGTACTGACTGTGCTGTGCCTGAGGGCCTATTGAAAACCAGACAGGGCTCAGAAAAATACAAATCTATACTATATTTAGCAGAATATGCTGCTGTAAGTCTTATAGCACTAGCCTGACATTTGGGGAAACCTTGTTCACTATGGCTAATACCACTCCCATGTCTGTAAGATAAATATGAAGCTAGCAAGTAGTTTGGCCGTTTAGCGTAAAGTGAGGTGAAACAGGGGAAAAGAAATAAGTGGGTTTCTTGAAATGCAACTGCGCAAAAAAAGAGAAATTTAAAAAAGCCTTTAATAATTAAACCAAAAGATTAAACTTAATGAAATTTTGTAACACTAACACAAACACAAAATACAGCATCAAGTAAAAAAACAACACCTGACTTACTCTGCAGTCAGGGCAGGTACACGCAGCACAGCAGGATGAGAGAGAATCAGAGTTTTGAAATCACAAATATCAAACTTCATCTCTCAAATAAAATAGATGAGGCAGTTTCCCTACAAACTAAATATTCAAGATTGATACCCAGCCAATCGATAGATCCACTGATGGAACCACACACCACAAACAGAAACACACACACACACACACACACACACACACACACACACACACAGAGAAAGGCTGCCCCATTTTCAGGTGGTGATTCAGCAGCTACTCAGCCACAGAGAGACATGGGGGGTCTCGGGTGCGTAACGAGAGGCAGATGCTTTTGTTGCAACCCTCCTTCATGGGCTGAGCCACGCTCCTCAAAGTCCGCTAGCTCCATCTGCTCAGCGCCTGTCTTCAGGGAAATCACAGTGAGTGACACTGATGGCTGAGCTTCCAACGTTTGCACATAAAGGAGCACAGTGTGCTCCGGCCCTCCTGTTGCTCATTCACTGTATAGGTTCTGGTGAGCTAAAAATAACACTGTGGCAGCTCTGTATTTTTCAGACTAATTACTTGAACAGCACTGACAATGCTGCATGCTGCATCATTATAGTGATGGATCTGCAGTGTTCTTGTATCTGTGTCTTAGCTGGCAAATATATTATTATTCAAGTCCAATAACGTGAAGAACAGTGCAGAAGATTAAAATTTAATATCATTTCCTTAGGATATTAATATGGATTCACCGATTGGCAGTCTGTTTGGTTTTCTGTACTGAAAACCCCCATAATGCATTCAACCTTGAGGCTCCTCAGCCTTCTGTGCCTCAGTGGATAAAGTCCAGACAATAGGGTCCCTCTCTATAGATATTCATCCCTGGGGCCATGGAAAGAGGAACAGACAGAGGGAACAAACCAACCGCTGCACCAGTGTGTGTGTGTGTAACCCTGAAATCCTTCCCTGTCTGTTACAGTCCATAATGAGGAGTCAGGGGAGGGCCCATGGGTGCGTGATCTTGTATGTGTGTGGGTGTATATATACAGCAAGAGTCTATTTTTACACCCAGGAGGGAGAAAAAGAGTGAACTATTTCTGCAACAGCAATTAATCTTCACCAAACTTTCATTATTACGCTGATGTTTGAGGTACCCCACCAGCAAAGAACATTTATAGATGGCAATTTAAAAGTAGCTGAGGGTCCAGACTTGATTAAAACTTCAAGGTTAGAGAGCAAAGCTTAGAACAAAATGCAAACGCCAGAGGCTGGAACTTCAAACACTGCAGAAATATGTACAGAAGAGTAATGACCATCAGCCTTTTTTATGATTTATTTCTGTCCCTATGTTTTCAAGTTCTAATCAATTTGCATCTTAATTAGATCTGGATAATCTAATATTTCAATATTGACACTGACACTAAGAATACACTTAATTAATTGTTAATCAGTGCACAGTCTGAGATTAATTGATGGATAATGTGACAAGGAGGAAATTAAGTAAAGTTGATATTTTAAATGGCACCATGTGGATTGAAAAAATTGTCATACGTACATCATAGCAACCCACTCATGTTTGATCAATGTAGAAGATGAGTCTTTATTGTTGGATTTCAAAAATGAAAACAGCTCAGAATCTTCATCATGAAGTGATTGTGAAGTGAATTTCAATCAAAAGACAGCTTGCTCAGTCCAAATCTCTTCTACTGCCATGTTTTGATGAGTGGTGGAGAAGCAGAAATTGTGGTATTAGTAAACTCATAAGATGCCAAATTCTTATGGCTGAAACAGACACACACACACACACACACACACACACACACACACACACACACACATACAGTTGAGTCCTGGCCAGATGGCAAGCCCAGCCAACCACATCAGGGATTTCAGAACCATGGAGAGAGACATGCAGGACTGCTGCTGTGAAGCCATGCAGCTGTCAGCGTCATGAAGGGAGCTCTGTGCGTGTGTGTGTGCGTGCGTGTGTGTGTGTTGACTTTGTTTTTCACTTGCTTGATGATCACTTGTAAAGCATGCACACAGCACTGTCATGAGTGTTTGAGGCCAAGCCAAATAATCCATTTGTGAGAAAAAAAACAACACATTTCAATCAGCAAAAGAAGAACATTGAGTACAAAATAAAATATTAGAGACATAAGTCATAGGGTAGCGTAGGATGGATGAAACACTCAAGATTTGTTCCTGACTCACTTGTTGTTTTTGACAAATGTACTGTTTGACTACAGTCAGGGGAGGTAAACACACCTTGGCAGGATGAATCCTTTTCTAAGTTTCTAACTCACTTATTGCAAACCTTCTTTGACCACCCTAAATTTCAGATGACCCCACTTTGGTTAGTGAATACACTTTATATATTTTGAAAATCCACTGCAGAATGTGTATAGCTTTAAATAACTCTTTGTTTTTACTTTAGGTCTGAATATGAACAGATTTATTGTATGTTCTAAATGGGGACTGTAACAGTTTAGTATAGTATATTCATAAAGAAGGGAGACTCAAAAGACATAAAGGAGAGGCTAAATGAATCCTGCAGAGGCAAACTTGGATCCAATACTGGATCCTACATTTCCCATATTGCAACTCAACAGTCTCTTTCATGAGACACTCCCTGTCTCCGACAAGCCCACTTCTTTCAAATCCCACACCTCCAATTTTCCTATGCAGACTCTCTTTTAAGTCTCAAGATCAAGTTAACCCTGATGACATTATAAAGACATCATCAGGGTTATTTATTTAATTTTTCAAATGTATTAATATTATTAATATTAAGATATTAATATTTATTAATGTCTTCCAAATTTTAAAAATCTCCCAAAGCAAATGGACGAGATTATATATTATACACGTCATATATAAAATTGGTGAAGGACCCTTTAAATGGGAAAGTTAGGCTTTCTCTAACACGCAGTCTGAGTGAGGTTAAAGAATGTTTCATGCATACAGTTCCTGTTGTGTTTCACATGTTTAATATCCTAAAATTACTCGATGTACATAAACACTGCACCCATGATAAGCCTTTAAATGTATGTTCATGGGAGTCTTTGCTCTGGCATATTTTGCCCTTTAACAAGGGCACAGAAATGTCACCATGTGCTTCTCAGCCACAGGGAAAAGTGCCAAGTCAAGAGATCTGTCATCTATAAAAACACACAATTGCATTTCCACAAGCAAGGGGAAGCTGGGTAATCACAGCCCAGCAAAAATGGAGGTCAATCACACTGATAAAATTAAAAAATAAAACAGAAGATTAACAGTAATTAAATTATTAAAAATATATCAAGCAGTACATGTTTAAAATTAGAACTGTGTTCATGTGCTTTAAGCCCCCAGGAGTCCTATACTGAATCAGCAGGGATGTTTATAGCTTATTGTTGTAATGCTGAGAGCCCAGGCATGTCCTGCTGCACCGTTTAAATCCTTTACTTTAATTTCCTCAGCCGATAGAAAGCTCTCCTGTTCATGAATTACTGTCTACACAAACAGGGAGCCAGCTTGACATGAATGTTTTATGGATTGTAAGGAGGGTGAATGTGAATTGCCCTCCTTACTGAAATGCTATTTAGTGCAGTGAAGCCTATTATCCTTCTGATAATACTATGCTATGATGCTGACACACAAAATCTACAATGCAGGATAACAGCAGAAAAATGCCTTAATGAGCTTTGTAGTGGAAAATCCATGACAGATATATCAAATCCACAACAGTGTCACATCTGTTGCTTTCTCCTCAACACAATGTGTACAGGATGGGCTGCTGAAAGGTCTGCCGGGGGACGGGCTGTGTTTTGTTAAAAAGATGTGGTTTGTTAAAATGATTCAATTTGGCTCAAGTCTGCTCACGATAAGAAAGATGCTTGGACTCTCTCCCAGAATGCCTACCACTAATGTGTGTACAGTCTATGCCTGACTGAATGGACATTGAATTGGGAGAAGCAGCTGGGCATAAGATTTGTATTATTTCCTCTTCAACTTCATCTACATAACATAACGAACATAAGGGCCACACAATTTTACGCTTTTCCATTAAAACAGCGAACCCAGATCAGTGTGAGCAGACAGGAAGGAAACCCATTAGAGCACTAACAAACTGCACAAACTATACCAGCTGTAAACTGTGTCATGTGTAGCTTTCTCTCTGCTTGGTAATGTAGCCTCAAGGAAATCACGAACAAGTCAACCACAGAACACATGGGCTGACCTTCGGGATGTTTCAGCACACAAATGCATCTTCAAAAAATATACATGGCTACAGGCACACTGGAACATGCACTTCACTGGTGTTCCTCCCCAACTCCTGCAATTCATTGTCATTTGGCTGATAAACCAAATTAAAAAAAAAACTCTGAGGTGGAGGAGTGGAGGCTTTAGTTCAAAGACCCTTCAACAGAGACATAGAGGGAAGGAAGAGATGTGTTTTTACTATAGAATAAACAGGGATTAGGACTAAACCTAATTATTATTTTCATTATTATTTAATCTGCTAGTTATTTCCTTGAATAATTGATTAATTGTTTGGACTTTGAAATCTCCATTGCAATTGCAAAGTTGACATTTAAATGTTTGTTGGACTAAAAACTAAAATGATTTAAACAAGTAACTGCTTATCTACATTGTAAAAAAAACATATTTGGATGAGAAGGTGGGGCTGAGGAAGAGTGACGGGTGGATCTGATCTGCTATGTACTCCATCCTGATTGTCAGGCAGGTTGCGTGTGGTACAGTCTGTCAACTGCACGCCCATGCTTTATGGTCTATTTTCCTTGAAATGGGACCATAATTGAACATTATGTTGTATTGAAGAAGACTTGAAACCAGTGATTAAGATGTTTAAACTCAAGTGAAAAGTAGATCAATTTTCCAATAGACTTCAATACAATAAGACTTCTCTTTTCAACCAATGGAGTCGATGGTCATTAGATAAAATCCATATTTTAAAAATTGGCTTCACTTCTGTCTACAGTCTACATAGACCATCAACATTTGTGGCAAATTCTAGCTAACTCATGTGAACTGTAGCCAAATACCATTTTAAAGAGACAATGCAGCTTTGTGCATCTGAAGGTGCATAGGTTTGTGTGCGCAGGTGTGTAACTGTGTGAGTGAATGTGAGTGTCCCAGACAAATCCTTGTCCTCAGGGAGCAGCCTGACAAACACAGTGATTCACAAAGGCGCAGAAGTGCATGAACACTGAAGAAACAGAATAAACAAGGCTAAGTGAGATACTCCAATCACCAAGGTCTTTTTTTTTTCTTTTTCCATTACCAAATTCTTCCATTGTTGAAGGTCAAGGACAAATTGTTTCTAATACTTTTATCCATTCTTGTCCAAAAGCCTTTAAGTGGTTTCTCCCTCCATCATAATCCTCCTAAATGACAACGGACCATTTTCATTTTGATCCCTGACAAAGTGCAGAGTCTCCTCAGTCATAGGACTTTTTCAGGAACTTGCCTGGGGTAAAGAAAAATTAGAGCACTAATGTACAGAGAGAGGAGATTGATCCACTCTGTCTCCTCTTTCCAACACACCACTTCCCTCCCTCCTTCCTATAGTCCTTTATCCCTTTCTTTGACTAAGTGGTGGAAATATAATAAGTAATGAAGATGGCTTTGAGAAATAAAAAGACGAAGGTGTTTGAAAGCTTGCGGGCTGATTGGCATTCTGCGTCAGTGCCAGCAGACACAGAGGGGGAGAGACAGAGCGATAGGAGACAGATAAGATTGTCTACTCTCTCTGCAGTGGGTCTCTCCTGATAAAGAGGACTTAGCCCAGCCAGACAAACACAGGCTACAATGGAAAGGCTATAGCCTGAACCACACATGGGCCCTCAGGGTGACTCAGTGCTTTTGTACGGCCTAAGAAGAGCATCCCCGCCAAGCCTGCAGACCTGTAGGAAACTTGTACAGCAAATTACCAGGCACACTGCTGTTGAAACAGGCTGACTAGGTGATGTTAGTTGTGGCACTTCATCAGGGATGTGCAACAGTTTAGCTCTGCTTCTATCTCAGTGTCCACACATTTTTCTTTTATTTGTTGAAACACCTTTCTTCCACATCAAACCAAATTTAACCTTGCAGGAGCTGTTCCTGCAAGGTTCTATTCATGGATCAAGGCATGGATTGGAGGAGCTGAGGACTGTTTACTGTCTACAACCATGCTGGCAGCTCCATGAGGCTGTGCTATGTTGCTTTGACATACATACCTTCAATCAAAATGTCAGGCCCCTTGGTCTATTTAATTCTCAGGCCTGTTACCTTCAACTTTATTATGATCCCTCCAAAAGCATGTATACAGCAATGGTCCTCCTTTTTCAGTTTCATGGCCTAACCTGACACCAGCTCTCTTGTGGTGGAGGACAGGGTCAATTAAATGGCTTAACTAAGGGATGATTTAATACCTCTCTAAGCCTGTACATCCCCTAACAGGGTAAATGTGACAAAGACAGATCCTCTGACCCTGATTCTGTGCCACACACCCATTATGAGTTCATGTTTGGGTGTGCACATGCTCATGCATGCCAGTGTATATGTGCTCTGTAATTGTGATGAGAGAGAGCCTTGTCCTTGTTTTACACTGTTGCTGGATATAATGGCCTCTGGTCATCTAGAGAGGAAGCGACCCTTCTCTCTACATGGAGAGACAATTATCATGATAAAAGCTGAAACTAAATTGCTTTGTCTAGACACAACCAAGCCAGAATAACTGAAGTCACACGTGCTTTAAAGTAACAACGTATGGGGGAAAAAAAAGATTTAATTCATGTGAACAATAGCAATAAATATAGCCAACAGATGGCACAGTTCTTAAGTTCACACAATGAAGGCCTTTGGGTTGCAAATACAAAAGTTTTGCTTGTGAGAGGACAGACTGCGTTTTTGCTATGCTTTCAGAGTTTGCAGCACACACAGCTAAAGTAGACGACTAATCAATACAGCAGCCTGCAGGCAGGGGAGTCCTGTTCCCTCTTCCTTCTTACCCACTACTGTATTTCACTGCAGCAAAAAGGAAGTTTCTGAAAAACATAATCTGGGCAGGCCTGAAGGGTCTCTGCAGAGAGAGAAGCTTCATTAGCTCATTTTCTCCTGCATGTGAGGATCATGAGATTTCAAACATGGGGACCAAACAAAAGAAATCACACTGGAATAATGGAGAAAGTCACAATTCATTTTATAGTTTTGTGAACATATTCTATACCACTCTAAACACAGCGACCACTCCCCACTCTCTTTCCCCTCGTCTCATCTCCCTTAAGTCAACACAACCATAAAATGCTGAAACAACAAAGGGGACCAACTGATTGGAGTCACTCACCGCCATGACCACTCTATCCTGCCGCCCCACCCTCTCTGGTCTCAATCACAACATCCGCACCCAAAGCCCCCACCTCTACACATACAGGCAAAGGAGAGAGAAAAACAAAGGAAAGCAACGCACACAAGCAGGGAAGTGGTTCTAATGTGTGAATCAACTACAAAGACAGATGACCTCCCCTTCAGGTCCTGACAAAACAGACAATCACACACACACACACGCACACACAACCACCCCCATGTAAAATCACCAGAGGACAGACAGGTCCTTATCTCTGTGCTCAACTGCATCCCTGAGCCTGTTGCTGGGGTCACAGGTAAATGCCACCAAACCTGCAGCATTCACAACACAGCAGCCCTACACATCAGTGTCATCAATACTAAATTTGTTTTATAATGTGTATGTGGTTACATTCAGATAACAGCTTTCACTGTGAAAAACAACATCATTGAGTGAGCTATTCATTTATTAAGTGTTGAAGCCGGTTTGGCTTGCTGACTACTTTCCAGCAGACGCCACAAGGTGCCAAAACACTACTTCCTTCCCTATAAAAGATTTATAAGTGACTGATTCAATAGCTTTAACTCTGTGCTATGATTGAAGAAATCACATGAAACATGTCATATGTTTCACCATCATCATCATCACTGATTTCCACAACGCATGCTACAGTACACACAATAGAAGGCAGCTTGGCTCAGACATGATATTTTCACCACACAGAGCAGAAATCGATGCATAATTCCCACTTCACTCCAGGGGGTGGAGAGGGGGGGGGGCATAGGGGATTGTGAGGAGAGATAGAGAGGGGGAGAGCCATGGGAAATGAGGAGGGGGATGGTGGAATGATCTTGTAGAGAAAAAGTCAAAGAAGGGAACGTCACCATCTCATGAGGTATTGATTCATCCCCCCATCCATGTTTACTGCCCTCCTAATGTAAAAGAGGAGCAGGGAGAAGGAGGAGGAGGAGGAGGAGGAGGAGAGGGGACAGGAACCTGTAATGCATCCTTTCTCCCAAGTCAGGGAAGATAGATTTACAACCACAGCTGCTCTCGTGCCTGATTGTTGAAGAAATGGAGGCCCAGTCGAGCACACCAGGACGTAGGGAAAGAAAGTTAACAAATGTTAATAATTATTTAAGTATGTGTTCTTTTCATTCACTGACTCTTTAGATTCAAACACCATCTGTTATAAACAGATGTGCAAAGCAGGTTTAAATATCCTGCTTAGCACATAACATCACCAACGCTCCTGCTTCAGAGGCCAATCTGCTACATTTTTACCAGTTAACAGGGAAATATGTTCAACACCTCTGGAAATGTAAATCAGTATAATATATTCACCCTGCGCTGTTCTTTTCTGCACACGGCAGAGAAGGTTTGTGGACCAGTGTGACTTTGTGCAGGTCATTCACTGGGCTTTTTAATTCACTCTGAAGGAGGTTAGGACAAGCAACAGCTTCACACCCTCATCAGTAGTCCCTGATGACCACGTAGTCACCTGATATCAACTGGACTTATACTGCGAAGCAAATCACAAGGGGAAACGTAGCTTGCTTTTCTTTACTAACTTTGCCAATCTTTGAAATATAGTATTTACCTACCTACCACAATCAGACTGGGCTTTCCAAAGACAAAGGCCAGATCTGGCATCTGTTTACCATTCATCAATTTTTAACGGAATCATTTCTAAAACATGATGTTTGTTGTTAATGCCACATTTGAATCAGCTTTTGTCCTGGCTGAGAAAATACAATTCAATAAATATTTACACATTTTCATAAAATTTATAATTGGATTTCTTAGATAAGTAGATTGACACCACTCACGTCTGTATCCCAAATACAAGGCTTTAGCCAGGAGGTGGTTAGCTTAGTTTAGTAACAGCATACAGCCAGTCTGGCTCTGCTTAAAGGTGAATATATATATATATATATATATATATAACAAACATCTATCGCCTAAAGCTCAACTGAAAGCATATTATATCTTGTTTAGGTAACATGGGCTGAGAAAAGGCTAAGCTAAAATAACCTAATGTAGGACAAGCTAACCACCTCCTGGCTCTAGCTTAATTTAGCATACAAATATAATTTTTTTTTTACAATACAATACAATAATTACAATATCTGCAAAACAACCCACTTGTTGTGATTATTTACTGTCTTTATGCAATATTACTAATTATCAAAATGAAAAGAAATAACAAACATCACAGTCTTGAAGCCAGAGCACAGCCTGTTAGCATTATATTTCAGATTTCATCCTGAGCTGATGAATCCTGACTGAATCTTCCTTTTTATATATTTAAAGTTACCCTGTGAACAGTTTGATGTAGATCTCATTTGGCATTTTTCTCAGCCTAAAGCCTGGTGAACAGAACTGACCTGTGAACTGCCACTTCTCAACATATCACATATGTCAATTCTTCCATAGACTTGTAATTCAAAAAGAGCTTGTCAACAATACGTTGAATCTGAAAAGATAAGTTCTGACAGTATGTGAAATGACAAATTCTTCACATTTCCTTTTTAGACTTTTATTTCAGAAAGATGTTACAAATCTGGAAGATTTAGATAACCTCCAAATTAGTGATAGCAGGGTCATTTTCAGAGTAAAAGTCAAACAAAAGAAACAATCAAATCAGAATTTATCAGAAAATATGACTGCAAGGCTGCTCTGCAAGTATGCTCAATCTACAGACTGCAACAGTGTGATGAAAACAATTTAAGCCGTATGAATACACTGCCCTTCCTAGTTTGCAGTGATGGCATCTTCCTCCTCCGGGCCTCTTACAGTGTCCTATCTGAGGTTGATCTGCCCGGAGACAGCACTAACAAGCCAGAGCCACGGTGAAATGGTGTCTCCGTCACTGCTTAGGCAGCTATCCAAAGACTTACGGTATACACTCACACACACACACACACACACACACACACACACACACACACACACACACACACACAAGACGGATATACAATAAATGAGAGAGTGATAAGGCCAAGAGGCAGAGAGAAAGACTGAAAGGGAGTCTGAGTGAAAGAGCTGGGTGAAGGGAAAATGTACAGGAGAGGAGAGGACTACAAAGCAAGAAAACACTTTTCTGTTGCCAGCTGCCAAAATGCACTCTCAGCATCCTATTTCTGTTTTGGGCCCTGCAGATAGCATAGACAGCTTTTTCTGAAGAATGTAGTCTGCAAATAATAAGCGATGATGAACAGGTTAGGTTGCCATTACTTGAAGAAGGTCTAAGATCAGGTTCTTGTGCCAAGAAAATATCAGCTTGCCATTTTAACGAAAACCAGAGAATCTATGGTGACTTTTGATTGCTGAAACAATTCGCTGAATATTTGATAAGTTGCATCTCAAATGTGACAATGTGTCCAGCTGAATCTCTTGATCAAACTAAACTAGCAATCTGAAAAACTGGTACATTAACTGATAATATGAATAATAGTTTGAGCCTGCTAAAATGTTCACGATTATTTAAATGATAATAGCATTCTGTTGTCATTTCCTAATATTAAATATAACCAGATACCAATCGCAGCCAGATACAGACACACCAATGCCAAGTTTAGTACAGGAACACCAAACCAAATTAGTCCAGCTGAGCCATGAGTGTGTGCAGTCTGTGGGTGGTGATTGTATACGTCAATGTCTGTGTAGTGCAAGCAGTGCTGCAGTGAGTTGTTCTCCACCAGCTGGGACCGGGGACTGAGGGCAGAGGCCCAGAGCATAGAAGACTTACTGTATGTGTAACCACACAACATATGCAAACACAGTAGGAACACACGTGTCAATCTTGCCAGCTTGCACATACAGGCTTACACAGGCAATAAACTACACTCCATGGGATGACAAGAAGCCAAAAACAAATACAAGCTTTAAGCATAAACCTGTTATTATTATGATGATACAATAGTGTGTTGCCAGTTTGGAGGCTATAAGTATATTGCTATATCTTGTGACACAATGTCTTTGAAGGTTTTTGAAGCTTTACCTACAGACCGGATGAAACAGAGAATACAATCTCTTTTATCTACAAATAAAAGAAAAAGGATGGTGATATAATTATTTATGGTTTTTCTTATGAATCACCAACATTCATGAGATAGACCACTCTGTCCCAAAAGCAATCTCTATTTCCATTTGCTGTTTGCCCTTTGATAATACACCTCTCCTGTGTACGGGGAGAGAGCAGACATGATGTTATTGTTGTGGCAGGTTTGCACTCTGCCATGCGGATTCATATTTATAGAAGTGTGCGACAGGCAGACAGACAGACCGGGTCCAGGAGGTGTTTTTCTGTGGAAGTAATATCACCTCCGGAAAATGTTCCCGCCGTCAGACGAGCGCAAAGACAGAGAGACAGACAGACAAACAGATAGGCAGGTGGGAAAGCAGAGAGCACAAAGGGTGTTAACAATATAAAGAGCACTGCAGCTGCACTTTTATATGACTTATAGCCGATCTTATATTTGAGTGATGAAAATCAAAGTTTGCCTATACGTCAACAATCCACTATCCTTTTCTTCATCCTGTTGCCACTCCTATCTCTCTCTTTTGTGTCTTATCAAATCCCCCCCAAATTATCCACCACATTACCCATCATCCAATAATCCATACATGTGGGATATCAGCAGGAAAGCGCTCTACTGCTGCTGGTGCTGCTGCAAGCTGCGCAAAGATCCTTTTTGTATGTGTGAGAGTCAAAACAAAATGTTCGACTGGTCAAGCAGTGTAAAGGGCACAGGGGAAGAAGAAGAGTGGGAGATGTACATATATAACCATGCATGTTTAATTTAACATGCTGAGTGCTAGCCATGTACAGAAGCTTGAGCTTGTCATTATTTTTTTATTTGGCTCTATTTATGCTGAGCAAACTGAGCAAGAAACGCCCACTGATGGAGTCCATCTTAGTCTGACATGATGTGTTTTTAATGTTTTCTTGCATCTTGCTTTTAAGTGTTTTTTCTCCATCTTTTGTGGACAGATTTTCACCTCTTTCTATATGAAATCTACTACGTGAATGATACATCAAATTAATTGTTTTGTCATAATTCAAGGTTTTTGTCTTCTGCACAGAGGAAGTCTTGTTTTCATGCAGATGTAATGTAATTTTCAACATAGATTATGGGGGAAATGTAGCTCGGTTGCTCATGTGTCTGTGGTTCATAAAGTTAAGGTTGAAGGACGACGTTAACTGAAACATTGAGGAAGATTGAAAAGAATAAATGAATACAGTTATTTGGCCCAGGGATATAATCTTGCAAGTAACTGCATAAATAGTGACTACACATATATTTACAGTAATAGACAGGTATAATAATTGGTTTTAACCATTTGGCTTCCACAACCTGGATTTCACACATTTTTGAGGCCGTCAGATCAAAGATTCAATATATACTATATACTTTATACTTAGGTTATTTTCTTGATCATTGAATTAATCATTTGGTCTAAAAAATGTTAGAATATAGTGAAGAATGTCCATCACAATGTCCTAATACTGAATGCAACATGGTCTCTTTTGTCAATAAAGTCATCCAGAACCCCTTAATTTTGAATTTTGCTGTAATGTAAGAAATTCAGCAAATTCTTACATCCAAGAACCTGAAGTCAACAAATATTTGGGATTTTGATCAACTAATAACTGACTAACTAACTGCTCTAATTTGTTTTTGGGATATTCTTGTGATTTTATTTTAGGCCAAAGTAAATGGTGTGTGTACGATTAGAGATGACACTAGTTAAATAAGGATGAGGCTTTCTGAGGAGGCAGCACGGAGCAAATATCTCCTTCTCATACACACATACAAAAAAAAAGCTTCAGCTCCTCCGTCTCTCGCGGCCCTTTGGCTCTGATGTCTCTCTACGCGACCTTGAGTTGCGAAGCCCTGTCAGCATTCACCTTTTGCTTCTATATTCATGTATGCATTAATGAATGAATGAATTAATGAATAAATGCTGAGTCCCACAGCTCTTAGCTTGACTTTGATGCTTTTGAGTGTGGACCTTTTAAAGTTGTAACCATATTAATAATCATCATTGTTTTAGAAAACAGATAAATGTGTGTGTATCAGTGTGTAATTGGAAACTTTGCATATCCACAGTAAAGTCTTGATGTTCTTGCACTTGTCTTTATGGAAATCCTTATGTTGACACTTAGATCAATTGGGAAACTAACAGCTCTGAAGATCCAATTACTGTGAGGTTCTTGAGGGGAAAAAAAAAAACAATCCTGGCAAAACACCAAAAGGCTCAGTCCCAACAGAGTTGCCTGAAAGTAATGGCTGGCGCCACACACACACATGCACAATGGGAAGGAGCCTTGAAACAATAAAATACACTGGGGTGGGAGGTGGAGTAGGTGTTACTGTCTACTTGCAGAATCCTGAGCTCGCGATACAGATATTATGATGCTGTGTCTTTCTGTAGATTCACTGCACAGAAACATCAATTATTCATGTCTTTTTAGAATAATAACTTATTTATTGGAACCTACACCATCATAAGAATAAATCCAGTGCAACCAATTTACAACTGAGTTAAACTTAATTGATATTAAACAGCTGCTATGTTTGTAAGGGACCCTGGAGACCACCCAACGACCCCTGCTGGACCTCACCCCCCAGTCTGGCCCTTTGCTCCGGGTGGCACGCAGCTCCACAGATACACTGAGAGCACAGCAACACAACGGGCAGCACATCGGTCAGAGTGGGTGGACACCTGGGCGGCTGCAGCTGACCCCGCGCACCTGACTGCAGCGCGTCCCGCCTCTGCCACGGTGTGAGGAAAACACCACACAGCCCCGTGCAGCCTACCTCCTGTAACTGCTCCAACTCCTTCCTGAGAGTCTCCTGCTCGGTCTCCAGCTCCGCATACTTCTGCTTCAGCGCCTGGTTCTCCTCCAGCACCACCAGACCGCACTCCGCGGCCCGGATCTTCTCCCGGTTCGCCTCGGCCAGCTCCTGGGTGAGCCGCTCCACCTCGGCCCGGTACTGATCCACCGATTCCGCGCATCCTACACCGGCGGCCATCGCCCCTCTTTCTCTCTGAGCCTCTGTCTGTCCGCCCGTCGGTCTGCGGTCCCCCCCCCCCCCCCACCCTCTGTCTCTCCACCGCTTTGGACAGAGCCACAGAGGCGGGCGGAGGCTGAGAAACACTGAATATCCGCCCCCCTCCTCCTGAGAGCCGGTGCAGGCAGGCAACGGAAATATAAAAGGAATTGCAGGATATTTACGCCCGCCTTTTATTTTACTGTCATCAACAGCACCATTAAATCATAAATACAGTTTAAACGGCTTTTAGGTCAATGTTGTTTGTATGACACTCAGCAAAATACAGAGCATCATTTCTGCTTATTCATGGGAGCAAGGGCGCCACCTATCTGCCTTAGACAGAATTATCTATCTATCTATCTATCTATCTATCTATCTATCTATCTATCTATCTGAAGAGAGTCTCTTGTATTCACTCTGTTTGGAAGCTTTTAAAACTTTTAAAAATTAGATTCAGCACAAAAGTGGACTAAATGACCTTTACAGACTTTATGCAGACACACATACACTTCTGAGAAAAAAAAAGAGACTTTATGACATAACAGTTCTATTGTATTACATGAGATATAGTACAGGTGTAATAGACAGTTAGAGCTCTCATTCATCAAGGTAGACCCACTTCCTACTTGAAAATATTGCATTTAAAAACAAAATGAATTACTCCACACGAGAGCATTCACTCAGCACATACTCAAACTGGACAACTTTAATTCACTCTTTATTGATTTCCCTGACTCTGAGCAACTCCTATCAGCCTCGGCTTCACTGCGGGCTCCTATGCAAAATGATGACTTAACAGGTCTCTTCAATAACCATGTGTTGATTGATTTACGGCACTTCTAAGTAATGCTATTGAGAATTTTAAAAGAATGATCTGCTACTATCTCAGAACACAATAACAATAGGATCTTAAACCATTTACAAGAGCTATAATTTATATCAGTGCTCCTGAATAAGTAGGTTACTGCTCAGGGCAACAACAATAAATGTATGGTTTGCCATTTCCATGTAATGAAAAGCAATTTTTGTTTGTTATCAAGATGCGAATCATATTATGTGTCACCAACTATTTTTGACCCCACCCCTGCAGCCAGGTGTACAGTTAATCTTGCGCATACACATGCAATAAAGGGATGCATAACTGGGGTGAAAAGTTTAGCCACACTCAGAGGCTTGTCAAATGTAATCAGTTATGGTACTATCAAGTTAGTCATAGTGTAGATAATGAAGGCGTTGCTATGTTATCGTTCTTATAATTGGTAATTATTTGAAAAATAATATGCAACACTTCTGGGAAAGAAGGGGTTGTGAGCGGTTCATGGCGATGCCGGACCCTTCTCTCAGAAGAATATCACTCTCACGAGAAGCAGGATTCATGGTAAATGGAGCACAGACACATCATTACAGGGACGGTTGTGAAATACATTTACAGTAGCCTTATCTGTAATATTGACCTAACAAGTCTCCGGACATATGAACACCATTCAAATAAACGGATGAAGTTATAGGCATCCTGTTTCTCCGCTAATTTTTCCGGTTTTTCCTTTAGTTCGTTACCCATCCATATCTTTGCAGGCCCAATATACAGTAAAACCTGTAGTAATTTTCACTTTGATCCTGTTTGATCCTATTTGACAAGTTCTATAAATTTCCCAGGTGACCTGCCAATAACCTCTATTTACAAGCCAAAATTAAGATAAGGGCAGGTTGTCAGAAAGTCAAACAGATGAATGGTTTATGGTGGTGCTGTATCTTATCTCTGACAAGGAAGTGTGGTGTCATGAAAAAACCTCAACGTTTTCATGCACAATAACACAGCGCAAACACAACTACCCTACCACAGAGCATGTCACATTAGAACAAGTGCCCTCAAACCTTTATCTGAACAAATACATTAGTACAGACTTATCACAAGGTTTTTTATTACAAAGAAACTCAGCTAAATTATTTAAGTAGCCAAGTAGGATATGAAGCCTGAAATTAATAAATGAATAAATGCAAAACAAAAAGAAAAAGAAAATGCACAGTTACTAACATTCAAACTTTATTCCAGACAGTACAGTATATATACAACACATATTGACAGTCATCACGCTTTACTGATCACATTGTTACTAGGAATTCATTATGATCTTTGCACCACATGTAATCAAAGAAACAGAGCAGGGTCGGCATTATAGGGATACCGAAGGTGCTATCTGTCTGTCCCCAGCGGATCAAAATAGAGAGTCCTGTAATCTGGGGAATGCGTGTTGGTCAGCATTGCCAGTCTAGATGTTGTTCTGAGGAACAGCCTTGACTGAAGAGGTTTAGGTAAGCAGCATGGCAGACAGCACGCTGCCTGCGCCTGGGGCTTCTGTAAGAGGAGAGAGAGTGCATACTAATGAGAAATAATAACACTTCCTTGAAAAATAACAAGGGAATCACTACACCGTCTTGTGACAGTTGTACAGTATGATCACTTTGATTAGATAACTGCTTTTGTCAGTTTCCCACTCATGTTTTTTTTTATCCAGCAAAGTGATGTCATTGGAGGTTCTCACATTTCAGCAAGTTAACCATATATTATATGGACCTTACATAACATTGATTTTTTTTAACCTCATAATAATGCAGCTCATGATGGAGTGACTGTGCAGGCTGACTGGACATCAGCTCTAGGTCCTTCATTGTTTCGGCCTTCCTCCATTTGGCTCTGCGGTTCTGGAACCAAATCTGAGGCAGAAACAACAGGTAATGAGAATTAATTCAATGTGTATAATATGTACATTCTTCTTAGCAATAGCAAAGCAAAGAAAGATGAGTTTCACGTCACCTTCCACTGAGAACCAATCATCCTTCACACCAAAAATAACGATTAACTATTCACCTGATGTGTGTCAACATAACATCGTCACAACACTGGATTCACGTTAGTCAGCACATTGGTTTTGACCCAGTTTAAGTTATTTTGTTCTACAGTTGAGTTATTTTAACATTTAACCTTAAAACTGTCACATATCTATTGTTAGTTGTACAAAACAATGTGCGTGTGACATTCAAAATTGCAAAAGATACACATATCATTATCAATCATTAACACATAGGGATCTGTAAGTTTAAACAGAACTAGAGCAGATTGTTACAGTTCACGTCCATATTTTAGTCTTGGTAAATAAACCAGCAGCAACACAACAATAACTCAAAACAACATCTTGACTCAGGCAGTTTTAGAACCAATATAGACAGCAAATTGTAACCATGAATCATTTGAAGGCAATACCTTACGTAAGGAGCTGCCCAAAGACTATTGAGAAAAGAAAACTATTTTTTCACTGATGACATTTTAGTATTATCAGCCGATTGTTTGAGGGCATTCACTTTCTTAGCAACCCCCCATTTGACTTATGGGTTCCTGTTAAAATTGTTGCAATTATAAAAAAATGCCAGTAAAATTTAAAATTGAATAAGCAAAACCAATAAAGTTATGACACAGGTTTGACACAAAGACTAATTCATTGCTCTTGTACATATTTAGATTTGATTTGAATCATTTCTTATTGTTAATATTGCCTCTATATATATGTTAAACAAACCACCTGTAAATGTATGATTGAATGTTGCCATGATGTGAAAAGTCACTCATTCATGTATAAATGCTGGCAAAACCTTAATATATCAAAACTAACAAATACACTCAATCTGCCAGTTAATTATCACAAATGATGGGCTGTATGTGTCCTACCTGTATCCGGCCCTCTGTCAGGTGCAGGTGAGAGGCCAGCTGTTCTCTGGTGTTGACGTCTGGGTAGTGAGTCTGCTGGAAGACTTTCTCCAGCTCCTGCACCTGGAATGGCGTGAACGTGACCCTTGTCTGCCTCTTTTTCCTTTGACCTGTAAACGCACAATCGTGGCTGTCATCTTCATCATCGGTATCATTTACACATGTATCTAAACATGCAGCCCAGGCATCCAAATCAGTGTTTCTTAATTTATCTTACTCTTATATTCATCAAGTAAAATACTCACTCATGCAGTCTTTTGTGGCCTTTGGAAGCTCTTCAAGCAGTCTTATTTCTGGAGTTTCTACAGACAGAGGTACATTTTTAAGATTAAAACATTAACTTTTTTTTTTTTGTATTATCACTATTTTTTCAGTAAGAACCATGCCAGGGCAAATTCTGTGGAAAGAGTTAACAAAACGGGTAAGAAAAAAAACCCCAAAAAAACCCATACCTGTACCTGAGTTAGATTCTCTGGTGTTCTCCTTGATTACAGACCAGTTACGGTGAACTCTTCTGTCTTTCCTGACACATGTGGGCCTCCTCAGTATCTCCTCGATGGAATGGGATAATTTTTTACACGGCTGAGTTTCCTCCTCTTCATCCGCACAAGGGCCTTTTTCCGTTTCTCCACTATTCCACATTTCCAGTAGTTTATCCCCAGCCATCACCTCCTTTGTCACCAAATGTCCTTTATTCTATAGACTTTATTTAATAGTATTCAGAAGCCTTCCTCCTCTCTATGGAAACAAACACTTGTTCTCTGACTTCTTCTTCTTCTCCTCTCTGGCCTCTATGTTGCACTTTACTATCTTGTGAGGTGAGGACAGTTAGATTGTCCTCCCACTTCTGTTAGCCTTTGTTTGACCTGCATCACATGGTCATCATTAGGGAGGAGCGACTGGCAGTATATAAGAGCACACTTCAAGGAAAACCTAATGATTGAGCTCAAAGTTTTTATCCAGTGTACCTGAAGAATTGCCGATTCAAAGTGTGGTAATTATAAATATGTAAACTTGTGCTCTTCATAAAATTATTTGTCCTTATCACTCCGACACACGCACACATACACACACACACACACACACACACACACACACACACACACACACACACACACACACACACACACACACAGAAATGAGTTTGCTGTGTAAGAAGAACAAATTCTTGCGTCTTAAACACAATCTCTGTGGTTTTGTGGCTTGATTAACAGCCTAGACAATATTCAACCATGGAACATATTTGAATTGTTGCTTCTCTTTCTTATCACCTGATTTATTGGAAGTCTAATCTTTATCACCTTGGCCTCAGCATACCCTTTCACACTTCAGTTCACCTTTGGGAGACACTGGGAACCCAGGCTGTTAGCGACTCCCTGTGGTGTGCAGGAGATAATGTCTCATGCATTTCGTATGTCTCCATCTAGTGGTTTTGGCTCTTCAGTACAGTCAGTTGATTCGCCCCCAGTTTGAAAATCAGGCTTCCTGTTACAAGACTGAGAGAAAATCACAGGAAAAATCAAACAAGTGCTCCTCATGCAGAGTATGATGGCTATGCGAAAAACCACATGGTGGTTCTACATCACATGTACATAGAAATGCATAAAATTATTGTGAGTCTGCATAACTTTAATAATAACAATAATAACAACAATTGTTATTATCATTATTTGACTGCAACATGTGACCCTGAGTCTCCTGTGCTCTTCATCTGAAGGGAAGCTTTCAGCTGATTAATGACAACAATCCTAAATTATCCTGCATATGGCGCTAAAAGAATACATCTTAATGATACAAAATAAAAGAATATGTCCTGTGCCACTGATGACTGTGCTAAACAAAGGTTAAGCTCTTGAACTCAAAGCTCCACTCTTCATAGATACCAAGGTCACACGATGCAGTGAGACACTAGATCAGGACAAATATCTTGATTCAGGCAATTTTTTATTTATTTTTTTAATAAATGATATTACAGTCTCGGACCTAGGTTGCCTGTCCTCAGGACTTCCCAGCATGCCACAGTGTGGATAATAACTCCATTATGTTTGGACTGATGTGCTGCTTAGTATTTTTTTTTATTTTGTTTATTTTCAAAATGATAGTGTTATTTTACACATTTATTGGCTAGCTAAGCCAAATCATTCCTGCCTGAGGAAAAGTTCTTGTTACAACAACATGAAACAACAATAAAAACAAGGCTTATTGAAATTATATAACTTGGTAGGTTGTATAAATGTAACAAGAAACATATGATATAAAAGTATAACCTTGAAACAAACTAAACAAAAGACTTTTCAATGACTGGTAATGAAAGCACATTTTTGTGTTTTGTTTTTCTTGTGCAACTTCTGTTCATCTTTGTCTTTTACATTAGATCTTTTATTGTTCATTTTTGCCACTTAATTTCTACACGTGTAAAACATTAATCTGTAAAAGTTTCCCAGTTCACTGAGCAATTGGCTTTGCTTTGGCAATTTGACACACATTCATAGAGATGAGTCATGTAGTCAGAGGCTTGATTAGCCAGCTTTAATGAGCAGATGACAACAATGGCTTACAGCTGCTTATAGGTTCAGGACAGTTCAACTGTGAAGGTAAAAATACATTTAAAGCATTCCCTAACATTAACATATACATGCACAGAAATTTAATAGATTATATTTGTGGCTTGATTCAGCTACTTTTAACAACCAATTCCAGACTTTCAATACCTGACATGTGATGAACCCTTACATACTGCAGACAGTCACATGCACACAGCGCAGATAACCTCATGATGTCCCAGCAGTGCTTCTCTCTTTGCTCTGCAAGTCTCATGTGAGCTCAGTTTCCTCTAACTATTTTATTTAGTGGATGTTTTCTTACAAGCCCCCATTCCTACGACCTCAATAGTCCACAGGAATCAGGACAAAAGTTTCTCTCCTATTC
Source organism: Rachycentron canadum (assembly GCA_038496675.1). Lineage (NCBI taxonomy): Eukaryota > Metazoa > Chordata > Actinopteri > Carangiformes > Rachycentridae > Rachycentron > Rachycentron canadum. The sequence continues at coordinate 8,449,392 of CM076652.1, forward strand.
TGCATATTGAAATATACCTTTTCATCTATATTTAACCGTGTAATCTAGTTGCTGGAATGATAGAGCACATTAAATCACCTAATGTTACAGATAGTAATCAGACTCTTATGACATGCACATGCACATTTATTTGCTAGTTTTCTGTCAGAACTTTAACAATTTCATCTTAGCTGCATGGCAATGTCAATTGATTTAGTTGGTCCATAACCTTAGTGCATGCTGAAATATCTTGATGACTACAAGTTGCCATGAAACCTTACCCCTACAACCACCATGAAGTTAACAACAACAATAACAAGAGCTGAATGAAATGCTTGTAAATTGTATTTGTAAATTGACTACCATTGAGTGGTCCCCTTCAGGATAAATTGTTGGTAATCCTATCGCTTTCCATCTGGCCATTAGCCATTAGCAGATACATCCTTTTTATTTGTCCAATTCTTTGGTTTATGACCATGTACATTTCAGTCTGCCTCAGCTGTGATTTGCTGCTAATTAGTGAATGTTAGGATGCCAAAAAAGATGGTGAACTAAGATGGTGAACATTATAAGCCTTACACCTGCTTCTCTGAGAAAGTTGAATCTAGGGCAACTTCTTCAGTTCTGGACTGAGGAAGCCTCTTGGATGGGAAGTGAAACGCCTTTAAGAATCTACAACTAAGTCCAGTTGACCTAGATTCAACTTTCCTAGAGAACTATGACCTGGATGATCGTGACCCTTCATGGCCTTATTACGCCTGCTTAGCATTAGCATGTTAGCACTGACATTGTAAGCATGTTAGCATATTGATGTTAGCGCTTAGCTAAGCCTCATGTAGCCATAGACTCCAGTCTTGTTTTACACATGTGCAAACAAAATCTCATCAGTCTTGTGAGGAGTGATGTTGGCAGATTTTTGCATTTTCATAATTTATAGTCAGAATGATACAGGACCATATGACCTTACAGTTGAAATATTGTGTGCTGTACAAGCATTGAAAACAGATGGAAAACAACATTCATAATAAAATGTGTACCACATGATGATGTGTCACAATTCTTGTAACTAAAATTGGTAGTCTTCAAACATTTTATGAGATAAGCATTAGAATAAACCAAATAAAGATGGTGTGATCGTGTGTGGGAAGCTTTTAAAGATTACTTTTGATTTGTTTTGGATTTGAAAGTCTGTTGCTTTGCTTGCGCCTGCTGTCATGCAGTTTCCAGTTTGGGACCTTGCTCTTGACTTTGGTGTGAGGACAAATGCAGATTAACAATCCTGTGACAGTGAATGAGAAGATGCACACAGATACAAATGCCAACAGTGTGTGACTCAGAACCTCCTCTGCAACAAGTAGGAATGCTGTTTAATTAACTAGATGTGGCCTACTATCAAACTCTTTAGACAAATAATCCAATATAATCTAATATCAATAGAGCTCTACAGTAAATTAGGAAATGAAGTTAACATTTACTGAACATTTACTCATCAACAGCTTTGTACCACGTGATTGTCTGGCAACATGTGATATAGTTATGAAAGCTTGGCCTCACAAAACAAACATTTGGTGTTAAAATTAGAGGTAAAGTAGGCTGCAAAGTCAGACCTAACTGAGCTGTGACCTGGATCTGCTCAGTACCTCTGAATCTGACTTGACAGTGGCTGAAACAACAGTAACAGCAATTTCTTTTTATTTTTCGGGCTTTCAAAAAGATGTATGCGTGTGTGTGTATTTAAGAGAATTTAGGAAAGAGAGAAAAAAAAAAGTTGTCTGAAAGGGCATCTCCTGCCTGCCAGATGTTGGTTGGTCAGCTGCTGTTACTGTTGTAATTGGGTTCACATGAGCTGCTGGGTAACCAGCACAGCGATCTCTTGTCTGAATTCTACGCCCTCCTACCATTCTGCCCACCACCCCACCATTCCCACCCCTCTCTTCCCAACTCTCCCCCTCCATGTCCCCTCCCCTCTGACTGGTTTTTTACTTTTCTGTTTTGTTTTCAGGCTCAGAAGTCCACCACCTGAGCCTATAGTCTGTGCAACTTGACATGGCTCCAGAAAATGAAAGTAATGGTCTTGACAACTATGCATTTGCAGTGAGTATAACTTTTGATTCAATTTTTTTATGTTTCATTACTTCATTACTTACTACATTTTCATTTTGAAGCAATTCCCAATGACTGCAAAATGTACAAATACATCACTTTAGCCACTTAGTTAAACATATCCTATTATAGTTATATGAAAATCCAGTGATTTTGACTGTGAACACATCCAGATGATATGTAAATGTATTGACTTTGTGATTTATCACTTCTCTGATAATTGAACTAATACATTTATTGTGACTCTTTAAGTACCACAACAGAAACTACATTTAGTGATCAGTTAATAATTAACACCACTAAGCATATTGAGCAAAGTGTTGACATGGAAGCATATGAATGTGCTCGTTTGCATTCCAGCTTCTCTGTGCTCAAAATGATGCTGTTTAGTCAGGGAAACAGAAGCAGAAATGTCAATCATCATTGCTTTTTTGTGGTTTCAGTCCAAATCCTGAGTATATCTAAACTTTAATGAGATATTGTGTCATCGACTTCTGTAGAATAAAAAGAAAAAAAATGCTCTAATCAATAACTACTTACTGACAATAAACGTGCAATGCTACAAATGAAAATTAGTTCCTCAAACTCAAACTACCATGTAATGAAGAAAATGAATGCCTTGTGCAAATCATTTACTGTTATGGCAGCTAAAAAGTCATGAGTTAACAGTTTGACCATGAAGAAAATGAATGTCTTGAGCCAATAATTTACTGTTATGGCTGCACGACTGTCATGAGCTAACAGTTGTTTGACCACATATCCACAAAATGAATTGTTCAGAAAGCAAAGAAAAGCTATACTTGTGTTGGATGAGTGTTTTAAAAATATTCTGCAATCTGTTGTTGTTGTTTTCTGTTTTGAGATTTGAACTGTAGCAGTAAATTACAGATTGTCACAAAACTAAAACAGAGCCCTGCAGCATGCCATCATCTCATATGAGTCTTTCTTTCACCTCTGTCTGCCTTTCTATCTGATTCACTGAAGCTTGAAGGACGCTTCTGTGACCTACCTGACACAAAAACTGGGAATGAACAGGACTCCTTTGTGGATGGAGACAGCAACAAGCTTGCATATTGTGTAACCGATGTTCCTCCTTGGTACCTGTGCATCATTTTGGGCATCCAGGTACGTCAGCGAGCGGAGTTTTCACAATGTGACTCTGATGAAGAGCTTATGTACAGCTGCTGATGTTTCATAACAATGCAGATATGATCACTGTGTCACATGAGAGCTTCTGTTTTATGTGCAAGTCACAGTTGGTTAGACTTGGTTTTATTCACGTTGACCCGATTGTGAAATTAGCTTTAGAAACAGTTGAAATGCCAGAGTCAGTGACAATTTGTTTTATGTGTTTAGCAGCTGTGGTCACTCTAAGTTGTATTTGCACGTGAAAAACAACTCTTTTACATCATCTTACCATTCTTACATCTGTCATGGCTCATTATGTGTAATGATGCTTTACACTCATGCACCTTGATTAGATGGATTATTCCCTCAAAGCACATATAATGTCTTACTGTCATATTAGAAATAAACATATATCTCAATATTTTTTCTCTCTTTGCTTCTTCAGCACTGTTTGACTGCATTTGGAGGTATCATCGCCATTCCCTTAATCTTGTCTCAAGGGTTGTGTCTACAACATGACGGCCTCACGCAAAGCCAGCTCATCAGTAACATCTTCTTCGTCTCTGGCATTTGCACTCTGTTACAAGTTACCTTTGGCATTAGGTAAGAAAGGAAAGGAGAAGTTTTTAATAAGCAGGAAGATGCTTGGGGGATGCTGTGGAGCTGAAGGCTTTTATTTAATTAGAGATGGTTGTAATCAGCGATTTCTCCATCTAAGGATGGAGGTTAATTGCCTTCAATTAACTAGATAAGCTTTTGTCATGTTGTGTTGGTTTGTGCTTTAACAGAGAAGTGCAGCGGTACAGCAGGGTGCATTAATGTGGAATTAACCACGCTGCTCTTTCGAATTAAACAAGTAGAACAGAACAACCTCTCAGATTTCCTTCTAATCTCTACTGATCTTTAAGGGCTGCCAAAGTCAGTGTGCAGCCTCAACCCTGAACAACAGAATATTTTACTTTGTTGAAGGATTATCAGAGAGGTAAAGTATCAAATAGCTGAAGATAAATATTCTTTGAAATGTGGAGGTATTTCGCAGCACCTTTAAGCCATGATTACTACAACAATGTTTTCCACTGTACCCTACTTTGAGACTATACCATACTGGCAAGATATTACTGCATGATATCTACTGCATGTCCAGTATATGTGCAACATATAAGTATGATACAAAATGACACGATACCATACGATATGATACAGTACAATACAATGCAATAAAAGAAAGTCACCCCTCTCACACAGTATTTATAAAAGCTCACCCTGTTAGTTGTGAGATACACAGAGGAGAATATGCATGATGTAATCGCTGATTTTGTTTTGAAGGACAACAAACTGAAACCATGTTTTGGAGCTCTGAACTTGTACTAAGCTTGTGCAGATTCAGCCTCACTGAATATTGGTGTCAAAGTAGGATTATGGGAAAGAATTTCCATCTTATTATGTTTGGAATCTAGTTCTTGCTAAATCCACATTCCCCTGGCTTAGCACCACTGATGCTTTCTTGTCTCTCTCTCTCTCTCTAAATACCTCAGGGTCAGCTGTAAGGAAAACAGTTGGTATGTTTAATGGCAACAAATAAGGGTAAAAAAAAAAAAAAAAAAAAAAAAAAATCACCCATTACTTGTGTCACTTAGGATGAAAACATTGTAAACTCCTGTCAAAACACATGGTATTTTCTAGCTATGTGTCTTTAGTATTCCCTTGAGTTTTCCATGTTTTCCACAAAGATGCTTATCTTCTGATTATTCTGAGAGACGGCTGTGCATGTTGGACTGGAGAAGTTCTGCTTCTTCTATGCTGTGATGTTGGTGACGTGACCAGCATAATGGGGAGTATTACATAGCAGATGATTTTAACTCACACAACCTCTCACAGTCTAGCAGTTTGTTGAATCAGAGGGTCACTCTCTGCCTTCATGTGATTTACTTGAACAAATTTATCATGTGCAATTAAAAGATATAGGCCCTGCTTTTTTATTGTCATAAATCATTAATGGTCAGTCAGTCAGTCTAATTTTACCTCTCACCTCCATATCTTTCACAATATCTGATAGTTATTAATTCATTGTTGGACAGTCTTCTATTCTGAGGTCATATGTATCTGCCTCCCATATTAACTGCCTCCTTCCTGTTGTTTCTTTACCATCTTTGTTTCCAGGCTTCCCATCCTCCAAGGTGGCACATTCACATTGTTGGCCCCCTCAATGGCAATGCTGTCCATGCCGGAGTGGACATGTCCTGCTTGGACCCAAAATGCAAGCCTAGTCAACACCACCTCAGCAGAATTCACAGAAGTGTGGCAGAGTCGAATGAGAGCAGTATGTAAACCTTGATCTTTCTAACCACGATTTAATGCACAAGTTTCTGTAAATGGTACTTTTATTTTTAACCCTGAAAAGTCCTGTGGAAATCTTAATAATTCCCATTTCTGGTTGTGTCTAATCCATCACTGCTACATCAGTTATCAACCTCGTTTCCAGACAGTTATTTTCACTGAGAAAACATCTGTATGTTACCAGCTCAGCACCAAAATGCAGACATACAAAGTTATCGGTTGGCACAGTGGAGCATTTAACTCTCAAACGGCTATATACTGTACATTGTATTTCTGAGGGAACTGGCAAAGACCTAAACAGAGCTAAATTAGACTCAACTCAAACAACAACAAGAAAACAAGGCGAACAAAAAAAAAAAAAACTATTATTGCTTCTTTAAAGTAAAACACACTGGTATACTGAATAACAAAAAAAGCAATTGCTTTCTGTGGACTGGAAGCTGTTGTGATCTGCCCTCTCTTTAACTTCATGTCTGGACAGTATTACTGTTTTATTTTAAATTACTTACCATGTGTGCCTATTGGTTTTTGTACCTCCTGCTCTTGTGATTCCCTGCTTTCACCCAATTAGTTTTGCCTGTTCCCAATTACCCATGGCTTGCTTTTATATTTAGTCTCCATGTTCCCCTCACTCTATCAGTTCTGTTCCATTTTTATTCACTCTCTTATTCACTAACCCATTTTTCAACACTTCTAACAATTTTAAATTCTCAGGAAATAGTCAGACATATTTCTACTGTTGAGATCTGTGACTTTGGCGTAGATGTCAACTTTTCCATGCGAGACTGTTGTGTTATGAAAAGCTATTCATTGGAAATCAAATGATGAAGTGCACCAAATTAGCAATTCACTGTCAGTGCTGGTGCCTGTGCTGAGACAAACACTCATTGTTTTAACTTACCTTTCATCTGAAAACAGGCAGTGTGATTTTTGTGTAATGGTAATATTGTATAGGCACATTTCATACTAGCTTGACTCTTTGCTCCAGTGTGTGATACCAATAATCGTGAAGGACTATGCCAGCTGTTGTTACTGATGTAGCCGAGGCTGCGGTTGTGGTAGCTAATTGTTGAAAAACCATCCAAACTTGCGAGAAATGGATTTTGTGTCTATGAGTGGGCGGGTATAGCTAAAGGTTACTCTGAACTGGAGCTGCTCTCTTATTCTACAAACCATGGACATTTTGTAACATTAGTGTAACGGGGTAACTAAAAAACACTTCAGATTGTATGCCAGTGGATAGGGTACACAAAACACGCACAAAAATAGGAATACTACACCTCTAATGCAAAATATTTTATTGTTTTGTGCAACCAATGATGCAATGATTGCCAGACTGAAAGGAAAATCAAATATGAGAGGTCTACCTCAGCATGCCTTCAAACACATGCCCATAAACATGCTGATGTTGTGACCCATGACGACTCAGAAGCCATAACTACATATGCCTCTAAAGTTTCATGACTGTTAGCTTGCAAGGTTGTGATGCTATCATAGTGAAAAAAAAGCCATCCTTAATCACAAGGCAATGGAAACCACTTCTGTGGCAACATTTTGCCACGATGACACACGAATACACACGCACACACTGAAAACAATACAAATCACATTTCTGTGGAACAAAGGAAACCAGAACAACCACAAAGTAATGTGGTCCCAGTCTGACCTCACCATTAGCACGGTAGACATGGCAGACAGATTTTTGAGCCAAGTCCTAACTTGCACGTGGTGACAAAATTACTGTGGTCATTTCTGGCAAATAGCTTTGTGACACTGCATCATTTTAACATTTTGTCATCTTTCTTTCTTGTGTCTGCCTCCAGCTCCAGGGGTCCATTATGGTGGGCTCACTCTTCCAGGTGTTTGTCGGTTTCTCCGGCCTCATCGGCCTCTTCATGCGCTTCATTGGACCTCTCACTATTGCTCCCACCATCTCTCTCATTGGACTGTCCTTGTTTGACTCAGCTGGCATGAGTGCTGGAAACCACTGGGGCATCTCTAGCATGTGGGTAAAATGTCTTTTTAGAGAGTACAGACATAGTTTATTTCAACTCTGTGATTTTATATTGCTTGATAAAATTTAAGTTAACCTGATGTTTATTCATAAATTATGATTATGTTACAACTAACTTGTCAGTTTTATGTAGCAGTCAATGGAGCTCTTTCCAGTTTAATGCATTTTTCTCAATCGAACATATTTTATGGGTTATGTTAAAATCTGCTTCCTCCTTTGCCTCAAGTACAGCCAAGGTTTTAGAAATACTAATAGACTTGAAATCTGTGTAAAGCTTTAATCTCTTGGCAGGGCACAGAAGCCTATTAAAAGTTCCTGCCAAATAACCTGAGTTGCTCTAGTGCAGCTTCAGCTGAATGGTAGTGCAGTCCCACTTACTGTACATTTGATACTCCTCCCTCTCACACAGGACCACAGCACTGATCATCCTGTTCTCGCAGTACCTCCGTCACATCCCCGTGCCTTTTCCTTCATTCAGCAAAGATAAAAAACTGCACACCGCCCGTGTCTACGTCTTTCAGATTCTCCCAGTATGTATCAAACAAATTGTCATTCTTGTTTGTGTCGTGATTTACAAAATGAATTATGCATTTAGTTTGTTAGATCTCTTCACGATGATTAAAGTGTTTTTTTTCTCTATCTATCACCAGGTTTTGCTTGGAATCACTTTATCTTGGCTCATCTGTTATATTTTGACAACCTACAATGTACTACCTGCTGAACCAGAACAGTACGGTTATCTGGCTCGAACTGATCTAAAGGGAGATGTTATAAGCAAAGCTCCTTGGTTCAGTTTCCCATACCCAGGTAAGAGGCTCGAACCACCTGGAATGACCTTTCAATAATAAAAAAAACACCCCCGCCCCCCCCAAAAAAAACAAACAAAAAAAAACGTATCACAGGTTATAAATAAACTATGAGATTCTCTGTTCTGTTATAATCAAACTTAGGTCAGTGGGGTTTGCCGACTGTGAGCCTGGCGGGAGTGGTTGGCATCCTCGCTGGTGTGATTTCCTCCATGATAGAGTCTGTAGGAGACTACCATGCTTGTGCCAGGCTATCTGGGGCTCCACCTCCCCCTAAACATGCCATCAACAGGGGTATCGGTATTGAGGGCATAGGGTGTCTGCTCGCTGGAGCCTGGGGTACAGGCAATGGTACCACCTCATACAGTGAGAATGTTGGTGCTCTTGGTATTACAAAGGTAAGATGATCCTCTGTGTTAGCGTTTATACATTATATTTCTTTCTCTGATCAAAACAGCAATTTATGGCATTTTTACTACTGTTTTTAAAAGCAATGTTAAAGTTTTGAGAGAAAGTGCATCTCTTCCTCTTGCAGGTTGGCAGTCGCATGGTGATAGTAGCAAGTGGTGTTTTGATGGTTGTCATGGGTGTGTTTGGTAAAGTGGGCGCCATATTCACCACAATCCCATCACCTGTGATGGGAGGGATGTTCATGGTTATGTTTGGTGTCATCTCTGCTGCTGGGGTTTCTAACCTGCAGGTAAACCCAACAAAATCTCAAACATTTCAGAAATTTTTTTTTTTTAAGTTTTCTCATGGGTTTTTTCGTGACTTTTTTCCAGTATGCAGATATGAATTCCTCTCGGAACATCTTTATCTTTGGCTTCTCCATGTTCTCTGGTCTGGTCATTCCTAACTGGATATTGAAGAACCCCAAAGCTATCGCTACAGGTGCATTGATAAAGTTTCTCTATATAAGTTCTACACTGTTACTTGCTTATTGGAACAGAGGTCTAACTGTTGCATTGTGTTCAGGTGTAGTAGAACTTGACCAGATGCTGCAGGTACTTCTGACAACCAGTATGTTTGTAGGAGGTTTCTTTGGCTTTGTACTGGACAACACCATTCCAGGTACGTCTGTTTTTATTGAACTGTAATGTGTTTATTTTATTCAATTTATTTTTTATTTTCATTTGTTTTTGCTAATTTATATCTACATCTATCAACTCTGAACAGAAGCCACAATAACTGTGACAGCATGTGTCATCTAAGTTTTCACTGGTGGAGTCAAAACCATCACTTTACAGTATCACACCTTATTTCAGTGTTGATGGTCATCTTCTCTCAAGTGACTGCAAGTGTTTACCTGCTGAGTGGCCGTGGTTAGTTATTTTGTGTTGGTTCAATTAAGAAAGGAGAAGGAAGACACTGGCCCTTGAAACAGATAGATAGATAGATATATTTTTATTTAAATGGGGTCAGGCTTTATAATGGTCTGCATAGATTCAGCAAAAAGGCCAGAACCGTCACCTGATACTTAAAGGTCAACACTGGACTCTTACCAAATATTGGAAAATAGTAGGTCTGGTTAAAGCAACTTGATTCATTGCTGAGCAGCAGTGGTGAAAGAAGAATCATTTACTTAGATAAAAGTATGAGTATCAAAGTGTAGAAGTGAGAGTTAAGTAAGTTTTCCTAAAGTGAAAGCAAAAATATACTTACATATACTAATAAATATACCCATTAAGCAGAATGGACAATTTCAGATTGTATATCATATTCCTGGATTAAAATTATTTGTGCACCATTAAGTGCTACATTACTTAATGTTGCAGTGGGTAAAGGTGGGTCTAATTTTAATTATTTTATTGAATATACTACAAAATATCTTGTGAATTTGCCTCCTGGGTAAATAAAGTCTTAACTCATCTTAACCTGTATGAACACTAAATAATTTACTCAATAATTAAATTTTGTATTTCTAAACAGAATGTGGAAAGTAACTAAATGTATCAAACAAGTACAAATACACAAGTACATGTATGCACTTCAAAGCAGAACTTCAGTATAATTCATGAATTTCCACTAGTTCGTCTTTTAAGAAAAGAACATTGTGCAGTTGGAAAAGAACATGATTTGCAAACAGCATTCTCAAACTTCATGAAAAGCAAACAACACCTTCACTAAACGGTAGCACACTAATGTTGCATCCAACAGGATCAAAGCATGAGCGAGGCATCCTCGCCTGGAACAAAGCTCACGAGGATGACTCCAGCAACACTCTGGAGAGTGGAGAAGTCTACAACCTTCCTTTAGGCATCAGCACATACTTGTCTTCCTCCTCCTGGCCCCAGTACATACCGTTCTGCCCTTCTGGTGCGCCAAGCTCTCTGGATGGATGTGGAGTAGATACAAAATCCCTGGAGCCAAAGCAGCCGCTGGGACACCCAGAGCCTTCACAGATCATTGTTGGAGTCGCTCTGTGAGCACTGTCCTCACTCCAACATCCCATTTTGGGGATTGGCCAAAAAACAATACCATCAGAGGCAGCTCAGGTTGGGCCTTGTGTCCTAGTTTAAGACTGTACTGTAACATCATGGTGCAAAGAATTTCACATGACATTTTGGAGCGACGTTTCCAGATGACATCTTACATAAATACATAATATATGGACTAATTTTCATAGGCTTTTTGTAAATTGTTGATCATAGAAGGCTGATTTTACACATTCATCAACCACAACATAAAAAATGTGTGCGGATGTGTATGTATGTATGCGTGTGTGTGTGATCTTTAAGAAATTTTTCGGTGCAGTAATTCGTATTCACAAAGCAGAAAACACTATTGGGTACAAATACATTTTTTTTGGTTTAAACCATAATGTTTTCTTAGTTTTCTCTGTTCACAGTCTTAAAGTGTGATCACAGCCAGGTGCTAGAGAACAAACGCTGAAAGACACATGAATGTAAGTCAATCCATTATGTTCAAAGGCCGCATTCAACACATCCAATGTGTATTTTATACAGTACCTCATGTTTGAATCAACTTTTGCTGTGACAATCATTATTAAAAAAAAAAAAAAAAAAAAAATGTTTTCATGATCAGTCCATGCACTTTACTTATTTATGGCAACATTTTCTGATGGGACTTTTCTCTCAGGCTCCTCATAGAACTATAATTTTTTTCCTGCTTTAAGCCTAACAAACTATTAAACTGTGTAGAGATACCTCTGTCCATTCAGTCTGTGCCTGTCAGATCCCGCTTGATGACTTTGTACAAGCTGACAAAAGACTCTGCCCAAACATCCCGTTGGTGCTCATTTGTGGAATTGACCATCTGCTGGACAATGTACACCAAGGTCAGCAAAGTGCGCTCGAAATCGTCCTGATGCAGGGGAGCAGTATGATCTGAAAGGCCAGAGATGAGCCTGTAAATGTCTGTTAGCTTCCGGGGAATGACCTCCTCACAGATGACCTCCAGGTCTCGTGTCTTGCGGAGAGAAGCCAGCTCAGCGTCTTTCACAAAACACTGCCCATTGACACCAAACTGTACGCCAGTCATTAGGATCTATTCAAGAAGAGGCAATTGTTATTAGTGATCATTTTTTGGCTTTACACCTAAAAAAGCCTCTGTATTTAATGATAACTGTGTCTCACCTCAAATAGTAGATGGGCATCATCAAAGGACTTGTGAAAAGAGGGATTCACTGCATTGACCACATCTCTTTTTATTCTGCTTGCAGCTGGGAACAGGGCTAAGCAGGTAAAGAGATACAGACTATTAAAAAAGGAGAGCTTTTGTCTTGTGATTTACTGCGGTGGACCCTGAAGGCTTCTTGAAGTTGGATTCTCCGCCTCAAGCAAATAATAAACTGTAATGCACCATGAAATGCAGATTTGCAGGTCCTGACACATGTGACACCCAGGTCCGTCTGTCCCTCACCAACAGATACAGCAGTTAATCTTTGATATGCACACTTTGCGCTTCAAACCCTGTGACCGCTGACCCTACACATGACTTCTATCTGCAGGCGATGAGACATGACCTCGAACTTCAAAGGCAGCAGAGGAATCAAAGGCGGAGTAACACGCAGCTCCAGATGATTTCAACATGTAGTGTATGTGCTCAGCATTTCAGCCTCATTTTCACAGCATTATTTAAACTCACAATTTGGACCAGGCTGATAGCTGCAACAGATCATGTGTACTCAAAGAAAGCTCACAGACAAAATCCCTTCTCTCCAATGACACGTTACTTGACTAAGACTAATAATTTTACAGAAACTTTTCCAGATCCTATTTCACCTAACAAAATATATCCAGAATTCATGGACAAGATGATTACATAATTTTCTCTCAGAATAAAATGGTGACGTATAATAGTTCAGACTAAATAGAATTAGCTCTAGTGGAGAAATGCCACCACAGCTAATTACCAAAGTTATTAGAATTTGTCTTGAGAGGACCATGAATGCAATCTTTTCAATAGTGGTCAAGGCATTTTACACAAAACCAACTGGGGGCACAAGAGATAAAGGATCATCAGTCAATAGGATTTATCCTCTGGGGAACATGGATAGCAATTGATTCAGTGGTTATTTTGATAGATGTCTTTCTTGACTGAAGTGGTGAACTGACTAACATTGCCATCACTAGAGCCATGCTAGCATGGCTAAAAGATAGAGACAGAAAGAAATTCAGGCCAGGGATAGATTTAAAGCACTGTTTTCACTTACTAGCCACTATGTCCAGCATTCTTTGGTGGCTGGTTTTATTCATGTGTGTAAAATGTAGGGCTCAGGCAGATTTCATATGGTGTACAGGATAGGCTTTCTTTTTGAGTAGTTCAAAATGAGGACAGATGAAGGGAAACATGATGAAAAGAGGAAAACATACAGAAATAGATGCAGACAGACAGAGAATACCAGGAGATGCACTTTGATGTTGTCAAACAAACCTGCAGCATTGAAATCAAAACTATTAAATCTGAAAAGTTTTGTCTGAAGTCGAGTCTGGAGTAAAGATGCTGTGACCAGCTCATAAAGTATGTATTATTCAAGCAGTGCATCTTCTTACAATTAGCAGCGGAGTCAAAAACAACAATCTCATTTAGATTATGTGAGATAAAGAAAGTGGGTGAGAAGTATGGAAAAGCATTAAATGTCTATGTCAGAGAAGTGTAACAGGCTGATGACATTTCAGTGACTTCAATGACTTCTGCAGGATCAAATCATTCACACAAGTCGGTTATAATATTGTGATAATGATCTCCTTTAATCAAAAGTTTTTGATGTTGCTTTTCCTTCCTAATTCACCATTTATTAAATTTATCTTTAGTCACTGTGAAACTTTCTGATCAAATATTTCATCAATATCTGGCCGACCACATTTAACTACTTCCCAAACACCACCACCTCACAAGGAATCCAGTTGTGCCCACTGAAATGCACCTTTGGTTTGATTGGTTGTTTTGCAGCAAATACTCTGAGTCAGGCTGTAATCACATGGTATTAACTGATACTATTAACCCACAATCTCCTGATGTAAATGATATTTTCCAAACGGTGGATACTAATGAAGATTATGGGCTTTCTGTACTCAAATTGTATGATAATTCAACCTGTGCCAGGTACCTTCACATGCTTGGCAGCTGCTGCTGGAACTTGTACATACCCAGGGATCACACAACGTAACATCAGTAAACTGCACACAGAATATGTTTAGCAGCTGAACTCTGTATCAAAGGCGTGAGACCAAATATGCACTTCTAATGATTCCAGGTTTGTATGATGAAGTGTTCCTAACTGCTGCTTGGGTTTCATCCTGCCATTTCATGACTTGGAACTTCCTGTCTGTGGAGTGTGCCCATAACCCAAACCAGAAACTTTAGCCATCGCAGCTGCGGTGGTCTGCATTTTGATTTCTGTTTCTCTCTGAGTAGTTACTTTTTTGAGTGAGTGACAGAACTCAGACATAAGGAATTCCCTGACCAGAGTTGGCCTGAATACCTCAGCACAGCAGTATGCTTTTCATCCACTGGTTTCCTCTCTCAGATCAGTTTTGGACCCCTGCCATTGTTTTCCCATTAGAAACACATGCAGATGACATCTAAACCTTTTGGATTAAAAATAAAAGTGTAATGTGCTGTTATTTGCAAGACATTTAACCTACAAATGGCGACATTTTTCTATTATATTTACTGTGTTCTATTCAAAGTACGTGGTGTTATTACAGTTCTTGTGTAGGTCGTGATCCTGAAGACAGAGTCGTGTTAATGGAGCAGGAATTTTTCAGCCCTGCCCAGTAACAACCACAAAAAAAGACAAATATGTATTCATGTCCAATATACATAATGATTCATTCTATTGGCAAAGTTAAACAATATTTTTTCAGTCTGTTTTAAGTAAAAACACAAAAGTCTGGGAAGAAATTAAAAGATGAAGACGATTCGTCCCCTGGTTCAATATTACAGTGCAGCAAAACCAAGGAACACTCAATGTCCAGCCAAGATTAATTTAATCACAGTTCCATGAAAAACTAGGATTTTGAATCTGGATTCAGTGTAATTCTATTTATTTAAAGATCTAACACAGAATAAACAACTGACAAAATTCTCCTGCTGCCAAGACACATAAAATAAAAAAAAAAAGACAAAACAGTTAACCCATCATTGGGATTGATGCACCATCATCCACTGCTGCTAAATACCAGAAAATGCTTCTCTCTTCTGCTTCTCTTACCTTTAGTCCGACAGTGTGTGACACCTGTCTTGATGTAGCAGTAGAAAAGACCAACAATGACCATCCTCCAGGGCAGCATGGTGGCCAGGTCCCTCGTACACTGTTAGTGTCTGGTAACGGTGGCTGGACAGAAGTCTCTGCAAGTTCTCCCACCGTTGTGTCTCTACCTGTTAGCACCCACACTACCCTTCTTTTGCATTTCTCTCCCTCTCTTCACTGTGCATATGCAGCTTCACATAACGTTGCACTGTTTGCCTTCATCATTTCTGTTCTCTGGCTCTCTCTGTCCACAGCACTGTGCTCTCTCGCTCTCCCCCTCCCATCCACATCTGATCTCTCTCTTTCTCATTCTCTGTGCCCCATAGCCAACCAACTGAAAGCCTACTCATTCTCTCATCTGGTTGTCATCAGGTTTCTCTTTTACAACAATCTTTTACCCTTGTACTTTTACTGGCATTATGGTGATGGCACCTTGTCGTCTTTAATAGTCCCATTATTAATATTATCTTCATCATTAGCAGCTGCTAATGCTCCTTTTTTCTTTTATCTTCCTCATCTGATGACTGAATAACATTATGCCTGTAGTGTGTAACATTTAGTCAAAACCTCTAATCCACTGCTGATTTTACTGCTCCTCATCGGCGTATCCAGTCATATTCCCTTTAAATTTGAATGGTTATATATCGTGCTCAGTTGCAACCAGCAAACCATGTGATCAATTTTAGCATATTATCCTCAGCCTGAGTTTAACTTCAGTCTGTCACTGTTATTTGCTGTCAGTTCAGCTTTGGTAGCAGCTTTGTCATGTGAAACATTTTTTGCCTGTTTAACATACAGTATTTGGCGTTGCTGACTTTAAAAATAATCCTGTTAAACAAAGCCTGATTTGTCCTGGCTTCTTTTCGTGGGTTGAAGAATTGAAGTGGTGTTTATTCTCCCTATGGGAGCTGTATTTATGCACCTCTGAGGTCAAAGTTAGTTCTGTTTTTACCAATATCATGCACCATCAGTGGTTTGGGTGTGTGTGATGGTGCCACGATGCCCACTGGTAACAAGCCCGGTTGGTGTTCTCCAAGAAAGTAAAGTTCACACTCCATGAACATGGAAATGCAGCTAAGTCATTGTTTCTAACTATACAAAGCATGCACCCCAAGCGATGGGCAGAAAACAAATGCCGAAACCACAAAGTAAAACTTTGTTCATTGCTTGGAATCGTTCACCTTCTCCACAAGCCTGAGGAACAGTTACAAGAAGTACAACCACATAAAATAAGTTTTATTTGTTTTAACACAATTTTAACAATAATTTATTCCACTTGGGCACACAAACTGGTGCCAGCATGTGAGCACAGCACAGGTTTTCTAGATGTTATTTCCATGCATCTGCCCTTCAGGATGTGTCTCTGTGGCAGTCAGGCTCAGAGAGATGTGGCAATCGTGCTTCTGTGGAGGAATGCAGACACAGACTTTGCTACAGCTGCTACGAGTGCTGAGTCCTCTGCAAAACCCCTGGATGATTTATTTCCTCAAAATGGTGAACTTGTTGGATGACTCAGAGATGGATAGTGTTTGTGACAATGGATGATCACCTGGTTAATGATTTTCAGTCAGTCACTTAGGCTTGATGTGGCGAATGATGCGCTTGAACTCGTTCCTAAATGAAAGCAAGTTGGCAGCACTGAAGGAAGTAAAAACTCAAGACAGGAGGACAGGACATGCCTGAGGAGTGAGTGATACACAAAAAAGAAAGTGTCCACATATTTCTGACTCTTATATCTTGCTGCACTCAGTGACCCTGCTTATTACTCTGTGGCACAATATGTGGCACAATGTATCCACATTCTTTTCTGTCAAAAACTGTCAACATGATATGATATCAACATGATATCTATTAGTCCTTGAATTCCTAAAATGAATTTATTTAAATTTATTTTTAACTAAAAATCCCAGACTATTGTCACTGATCACCCAAAATGATGATGATTTAAGAGATATAGATTTTTTTCCAGCAAAATATTGTATATTTTTGATTACTATAGTTCATATTGTACATACAAACTTATATTCATCTCAGAAAACATGATACATGACTGTTCCATACATGTTCATCAGAAGTCCAAATTGGTACTTTTACTACTTACTGCTGCTTTTTTTTTTTTTTTTACTAATTTTTGTTAAATATAATTTCATACTGTTCTTTTTAAAAGTTTAAATTTTTTTTACATAGAGGTAACGCTACTCTTACTTCAGTAAAGGGTACAAATACAACAAATAGCACCAGTATCAGGCCTCTGTGTTCTCACTGGCTCAATGAACTCACACTGAACTGAGTCTTCATCTGCGTTATTAGTAACATCTGTGTTTTTCCTACTGTGACAACTCAAAATGCCTGACACAGAACATTTTGTGAAAACTCTGTGGCAACAAAATCACAGAACAACAAACCGAACACTTATGTGTCAGTTTAACACATAAGTCAAATGAGACAATTGCAAGAACATATAAATAGAACAGAGAAGTGATAATGTATGTCATGTCACAGGAGCATCACATTTACAACATTTCAGAGAAAAGCACAATGAAAAAAGCTCAACTAGTTTCTGTATTAAAGGGCCAATCCACCAGATTTACGCTTCCATTTCCACTTCCATTTACTGATCATGAGGATCCCTATATTGCCTGTGAAAACAGCTTTATAAGGACTGCTGTGGCTCTGGGGAGAGTTTGTCTGAGAAATAACCCAGATGATGTCACCTGGAGTATCTCAGATTCAGCTTAAAATTTATGTGTTAAAAATTGGAGATGTGGAGTTTTCAGGATTTGAGTGAATATCAGGGAAGGAAGGGCCCAATGTAAGATTAAGCTTAATGGGGATTGTAAGAGTGTTTGGCTGTGCTAGTTATCTTGGCCTCAAGCTTGGTGATAAAAACAAACAATGCACCATGTACAATGAAAGAATATGTCTATGTCTTACAATTGCGACCCTGCTCCCAAAACCCATAACAATATTTGTAATAGCTATATCCTTCCACTAGATGGAAGCATTTCTCTGTATTCGTGGGAAGCCTCAGCTGAAATGAAATGATCTGTTCAGTTCTATCTACTTTCTGATCAATAATATGATAACCTAGGAGATTAGACTGTTATGAGAATATACATCATAATTCTGCCTGTATTCATTTTGGGACTAATGTAAATGCCCACAAGACGCTTGGCATTACTCCACTTAATTCATGGAAGCTGTGAACTTTGGATACCTTCCTAAACACACAAACACACATTCTTGGCAAACTATTGTTTCATATTCAAGCATTTTCTCTGCTGGAAACTGGAGAAACACACTTTCTGGGCAGTTGCCACTTCACAGCCTGGTACTGCAGACATCCCAGCGTCCTCACAGACCATCTGTCATCACTATGCAGTTGTATTGTATGCCGCTGTCTGCAGGCCAAACCCAGTTTATGATCCGTTCAGCCACCCTCCTGGTTTTAAAGTGATACTAACTCTTCATCATTTCTGACGTCTGGGACAGGCTCCCTGACCAGCTCTCTGGTGGCTGGCGCGGCAACACATCACCGGCTCAGACTGTCAAACCCACTATCCATCTGTTCTTCATAGACACAGAGCATAAGAGCATAGCCATAACTGTAATTAGCTGCACGGGGAAGTTCGAAATCCCCAAGACTGCATTCAAAATTGTTGACGTTCTGGGACAGTCTGCATCCACAGCTCAACCAAAAATAGCAGTGTGGGAACAGAACAGGCTTTGGATTCTGAACTGAGCACAATTACTCTGCTTTGATAAATGACCTGTGTTTTTATATTGTGGGTTAAAGTTGCAACAAATATCCAGCCCTATCAGGACCTGAAAACAGCAACTGTATTGTCTCAGAATGGTGAGAATAAATATAAAAACTCTGATTGTATGCTTTCTCTCCTGGGCTTCAAGAAGACACAAAGGCAGACTGAGCATGAGCAAGAAACAACTAATAAGTTAATCATTTCTTTGTGTGGAAATAAACTGCAGATGGCGAAACTCTGTTGAGAATTTAGATACAAAGTATTCTCTTATTCTTTGGAGGATGTATTGAACATCCATCGCTGGCAAGTCTATATGTAGATGGCTCGTGCTTTTGAAATTTAATTTACCATTTGCGTGTGCAGGATATGAGGCGTAAACAGATTAAAACAATCCATTTTTTCTTTAATGACTCCAACATTGATATGTTTTAAATTGAACAAAAGCCTTCTTTTTTGCAACAACTGAGCTTCTTTATGTAAATCCAAATGAGCTCATTTTGATATATTTTTATGAAAAATGTAAACTTTTTAAGTTGTGTTGCAGTTCAGAAAGTACAATGTTGTAAATTTTTACCAGAAAACAAAATGCAAGTCCAATTTCAGTTTAGTTTTGTTTTGCTGTTACATAATGAAGGAAATTGAATTTAGCTAGTAAGGATGACACCAAGACTTTGTTGTTGTATTTTGGATATCCTCATGCATGGTGTAATTGAATGTTCTTCATGTACAATTGTCATTCCTAAACTTCCGTACTTTTGAGAGTTCACACAAAATAACTGCAGGAAAATATAATATGAATATACAGTTTTGAATTATTGGCTCTTTTTACATCCAGCCTGGTTATTATGAGATTTCAATCTTGAATGCTCAGCCTGAAGACAAAGACACAGTCTGCCTCACATTCTGGACCCATCCTGCCTGAATCCTCCTCTTATCTCTGAGGACGACAGATGAGCTGTCTGCAGTGGCAAGGCCTTGAACGTGCCCCTCATCACTCACATTTACTTCTCAGAGTCTTGAGTTTGTGTGTGCGTGCGTGTGTGTGTGCACTTTTAATAGAATATACTATGTGTGTCTGCAAATCCTCAGCCAAATCCACAATAGTCACTTATGTAAATCCAAGGTCTTTTGCTCCTTTCTTCATATATCCCTCTTCCTCCACATCCTCTTTAGCGCTTTGTGCTTTTGCTGCTTCCTCTCACCTACCTTGACCTTGACCAACTACAGTCATAGCTCTTCCCTTAAGATCAGAGGAAAATTGTAGAGATACAGAGCACTGATCATTGTGCAAAATCAAACAAAAATACTTCTTCCCCCCCTGTACTACACAGGGAATACTTCAGTTTACAGCCCACTACAATCTCTTTGAAGCAAGTTTGGTTCCATTTTGTTCTCCTAGTTAAGCTGTAGTAATGGCTTAATAATCTGTGAGAGTGTCCGTGGGGTAATGTTTCAGGCTGCAAAGTACTGTTGCAGTTCGAGGCCATTACCTCAGTTATAACTGAGGTCCTGCTGTGAGCTGGGAAGTGTGTCTGTGTCTCGCCCGATGGGCCAAAAGGGAAACCATTCTTTTAATAATTCTTTTAATCTTTTACTGCCCGTAAAGGTGAAAAATTACAAAGAAGTAGAGGGTAAATGTTGAGCTACAGTCTCAGAGACCAGTGAGTAAACTCTGAAAATGTTTTCTATAAACCCTCTCTTTCCAACTTTTTGCTTGTGCAGGCGTCCGCACACACGAGCCCAATAAAATGTCAATAAAGACTCATCAGACTATATGGGGCTGATGTTTATGTTGCTACAGTTAACGTGACACTGAAATCAATACGCTAATGGACCCAGATTCCATTGACATTACAATTAAGGCTACTGGCCTTCTGTTTGAGCTCCTTCACAGGCTGATGGAGATTACATTAGGCCCCTCCAGCTTTTATTGTCTACTTCACTCTATCTTTCCCCTCTAATGTACTTGAGTGAAGTTCTCTGCTACTTTCCTTTTTATTCCTCCTTTTTAGCCGTGATGGTGTCATGGCTCTAGGGAGGGCAATGTTGCTCTCAGCCACGACTTACTTACGGCTCATACTGAAATATCCCAGTATTGACTGGATGTATTGCCATGAAATTTTGTACAGAGCATCATGATCCCCACAGGATCAATCAAAGTGACTTTGATAACCCTTTAACTTTTCATCGAGTGCCACCATGATGTACACATTCATGGTTTTGACTGAAAATTCAGTAATAAGTAAAAATTTTGGTGATTTCTTAAAGCTATCCAATGTCTATATCCATGCAGGGCTACAAGGTGCTCAAACCAATCCCAGCTGATATTTTGGCAAGAGAGGGGTCTATGACAGGGCCGACATATAGGGACAATCAACCATTCACGCTCACATTCATGCCTATGGGAAATTTCGAGTCGCCAATGAATCTAATGTGCTTGTCTTTGAACTTCGGGAGGAAGCCACAGTACATGGAGGGAACCCACACAAGAATACATGCAAACGCCCCAAGGCCCAAGCCGTCTTGCTCTGAGGCACCTCAATTTTAATTTCTTGTTCAATGCTAATTAATAAGTGTTAGCAAGCTGGTGAACATTGTAAACATCATACCTGCTTAGCACCAGGATGTTTGTTTTCTTTTAAAGAGCTTCCTACATGGCTGTAAACTCTTTACCCTTTATGCCTTTCTCCACTGTACCTTAGTCCAACAAAATCTCTGTTTCTATGCAATAGGTATAGCCTGACCTTGGGCTTTCAAGAGAGAAGGCTTATCTTGTCAGTCTGGTGGCTTTCTTTCTCAACAACCCACCATATACTGTACAACGCACCATCTCGATTACACATTCTCCTGTGCATACATACCGGGTTCTGCACAAGCTCAGAGCCCGAACACAAAATAACTTTAAGCCTGCAGATTTGGGAAATAAATGTCAAACAATTGTTTTCACAGCTGTGCACTTGGCGTGGATGCTATATGCTGGTGTGACTGGTATGTATCAGACAAGCTTAGCTCAAAAGGAGGGAAAAGAGACTCGGAGTGTGCTGTTACAGTGAACAGGACAGGTTGAGCGGCGACGTATACAGGGGAGAGAAGATGAAGGTCACTTGTAGGTGATTGATGATGTTGCCTGCAGCGCTGTCATTGAGTAATTGACCTGAAGTCATCTCAGTTGTTAGTATTGAATCAAGCATCTGTAATGAAATCATAGACCCAGGCAGTGCTAAACATAGGGATCCGACTCTAATGCTGCAAGAGTGATGAGGCTTCTGCTGCACTGCCTGTGTGGGTGTCCTGGTTGGACTTCAGTGGAAGGCACAGTGTTGTTAGAAGAATTGTAAACAGAATGTATGATAAATGTGAAATTTAAAGCTGTAATCATACTGAAATAAGCAGATGTCGGCAGTTGTGTGGCAAAGCCTTATGCAATATTTGTAGGTAATACAATAACAGACTAATTGCCATTATTACAGTAACCATAACCATATGTCTTAAAGGCACTATAGCTGAAACACGTATGACATATTGAGCTTTAATTTGTTATAGTCAAAGACAAGTGACACACAGATAAAAACAATAAAGAGTGAACAAAAAAGTGCTTATGCTACAGTAGATAATATGTTTTGTTTATTTTCTAGTTATCCAGAAATATGACTAACAATGAAAATGCTGCTTTTGTATGACTACAACAGTCTCATGGCAGGACGCATCGTTTTACTGGAATCAGATCTGTGTAGTCTCTGGGATAATTCCTCCATCACATGCAATACAGTTTCAATCAAAAACAACTACTCTGTCTACGGGAAGGCAGGGAAGGTGGCTCACTCCTTCTGTGGTCTGACAACTAACTGTGTCACGCACTAAAAGCGGAGTTTGGTTCAGTTTGTAAGCAGGTATTTAGTTCTTTAGTGTACTTACTGAAAATGACTGTCTTGACTAATCCACTAAGTTTCATATAGCCTGAGGGAGCAAATCGCTCCACACTCACTTCACTTTCAGCCCCTTTCTTGCTCAGCGTTTCTCATTTGCAGCACAGTTTGCAGACAGAGTGCACGATGCAGCAACACTGCGTGATAAACAAAAACAGATGGACACCATGGACAATGAGTTTCCCACTGGGGCACAAAAGCTGGCTGGTCAACAATGTGACTAATAATTTGTCAGCGGTGTAACAAGGATGTGAGCAATACACTGATCGTAAAAATGGGATATCTGACCTGTGGTGACACCATTTTTGCTGGCAAGAAGCAGAGCAGCACTGATTCAGTGGGAAAGTCATCCACAGCTAGTTTATCAAGCAAAGAAGACAATATAAATATTTTCATGAGGCATCAAATTGAGTTGAAATTAGAAGATTTTTATTGCAGCTCCCACTGTGCACCTTCATTCAGTGCTGGGAGATACTGTATAAACAGTTTTCAGATACACAGGAGATGCTCCTGCTATAACTGAGAGTAATTATTTACATGACAGTGGAGAGGCTGCATAAGCACTCCGCACTTTCATTCTTCAAATGTTACAAGCTACAAAACGGAAACCTTATTCTCTGCTAAAAAAAAAAAAAAAAAAAAAAAAAATACAAATACAAGGCAGTTATTTCTGCATCTAGTGGCCTCATCTGCTAAGGAATTTCATTAATCAGTACACTTAGAGTCATTTTAAGAGGTGGAATTTAAAGTGGAGGGATTATTTGGGGATAATGATTTCAAAATATAATGCAATATAAAATGAAGGCCAGATTGTCCAATCATGAAGATTACATGCTATTAGACTACATTCCGTATGTGGATCAAAATTAACAGATGAAGCCAATTATGTTGTGTCTTTCTGTTCCAGAACAAAATGGAAAATTGATGACTGTCCACATTGCAATTACTTTTTATTTCATCTATATTTTATTTCAATGTTTTATTTCCTTTTGGGAAAAAGAGGGCGTAGGGCCTCACTCTACAGTATCATTAGAGGATTCTTGTGTGTTGTTCTGGCTCTAAAGGTATTTGTTTTGGTGAACTCAATTAACATTGACCTTGACATTTCCTGTCTGACTGTATCTACATGGACATTAGTGGGCTTTTGGTGTGGTAGTGTAAAGTGATATGTGAGAGCAGCTGTTTGGTCTCCACAGCTCCTCTGGATGGTCTCCTAGCAGCTGATGTGTATGTGTGGTGCATATATGTGTGTGTTTGTGTGTGTGTGTGTGTGTATACACATGTGGATATGTGCTACAGATTGCACTTATCTCATAAATCAGCCACTCTGCTGAGATTCACCATGCATCACCTTGTTGTCAAACTCGATGCTTTTATTACTTTACACTATCCCATTGGATGCTTCTATAGTTTGATTAAAGAGGGAATTTCAACGAGATACAAGATCAAATCCCTCATACATTAATCTGTCCTCTCTGTGCGTGTGTCTCTGAACATGTGTTTAGATTTAATGAAAGAGTAAAGAAAGAGTAATAACCCTTTACATGATTTAAGGACAGTGATAGTGCCATACTGCCTGCTTGAAATGCTGTGCATCCATTACTAAATTACTGTGAAATTAGTCTATGAGAAGTCTGGAGGAAGTCGTTACGCAAGTTTCACTGTCTGTTTAGACACAGACTGCAATAAAATCCAGACCTCTCACTGCTTAAATCACATTTTGCCATAACTTGACTTCCCACTGAGTGCATGCTGGGACAGAGTCCAGACCCCTGTGACCATGAAATGCAGTAAGTGGGAAGGAAAATGAATAAATAAAGGAATTAATGTTTGCCACATCTGTAAACCAACATTGGTTTTTCTTTTGTCTGTGTGCTAAAACCTCAACACACTGCAGACACTGCTGTTCAAGGCAATATTACAATAAAAACAAATTAAATGTACGTACGACTCACAATGTTCAGCTGCAGTTTTGTGAACAGAAATGTATTCATTTGGTGCGTGATGAAAATGTCTCCATCCACTGAATGGAAAGGAGAGTCTACAGCTATGCTAGCAGCTCTGTGAAACTGCCCCTAGGTACAGCACCGCATCGCCACTAATGTCTTCATGCTAAAGTGGTCCCAATGACAGTGCTAGCATGCTTAGCAGGTATAATATTTACCTTAGTTAAGTGTGTTTGGAGATTAGCGCTAAAAACAAGATGCATACTACACTCTGTATTTCATTTATGACCCACATATTTCACAGTAGTATCTATATTACCTGCATAAATATTTCTATGTATTAAATCTCTCTAACAAGGCAGGTACTGTAAATTCATGGTTAAATTCAGGTTCATGAAGATGAAATTTTAATGATGTTTGAATGTGGTCCTGTTCCTCAATCTGATATCCTACAGTCCTACAAATAAGACAAAAACAGCAAAAAGGAAAAAAAAAAAAAAAAAACGTCAAAAAGTGCGTGAAACACATTGTGCAAGGTAAGAAAAGGAAACATTTCCAGGGTTGGTGTGCAGTTCCACAGCAGCTGATCATTATGAGGATAATCCCGTTGGAAAGACTCTAACTTTTTGTTGGCTTCACATAGAGCCAAATGTTGATCATAAGATATTTGTGTGTATGTATAACAATTTGAAGTCATTACATCATTACAGCAATTGCCACACATTTAATGACAATACAGTATCACCCTTGTGCCCTAGGCTTTTCTGAGTCTGGCCAATTTAACAGATGCCTACAAAGGCCTGTTTTTCTTGTAGAAAATGCTTTGGTTATAATATTTGCCATTAAATACAGACTAAATATATTTACTGAGGAATATGGCTGTACTCTGGACAATGTTCTTAAGTCTTAATTGTCCTCTAGTACAGTTGCTGACCTTCCCATTCTGTGGGATGCAGCAAACATGATCAACGCTGCAGGCGTCAAACATTTTATTACATCAGGCCATGCCTCATCTGTTGTGAATGTTCACCTGCTGTGCCGAACTCTCCACTCCAATCCTCCCTAAACATGATGGGTCTTACCCAATGCACATTAGTCTTAATTAAACTAAAGTGTTTTCTCTCTCCAGACTACATCCTCCCTCTCTACCCTCCTTTTCTCCTTCACTCCTCCAGCCCTCCCTTTTCTGTCACTTCCTCGTTTTTCCCATCCACCCTTCCAGCAAAGCTTCATCACACTTAATGACTTGGTTGTCTGGTCTCATGGGAGGTGCAACCAGTTTACATTCATTTATTCACAACTGTAGGCAATAAAAATAAACAGACTTTCAGTTCTCAAACCAATGGGATGTTTCCAGGGCCTTTGCACGACTTTACTGTAAAAACACTGGGTGTGTGTACAAATCCTGGTCCTGATCTCCAGTCTCTTTGTACAGTATCACATCTAAGCGTAGCAAACACGTAGTATTATTAGACTTTAGACTTTACACTGGTTTGACCTAACCCTCGCTCATTAAGTGTATAATGTATTTTGAACAGCAGTTGATATGTATAACCTAAATGGAGTTCGCCAGAAATTATGTAATATATACATATACATAACAAAATGTTAACTATTTGATAATAAGATAAACACATAATAAAAACAACCTGCAAGAAAGCTGCTGCTAAACAAAAACTATTTTTATTTACTCTAGTTTATGTAATATGTTGTAAAACCTACCGTGCAGAGCCATTTTAAAGAAAAAAAAATAATAAGAAAGGGTAACTCAACAACCTGTGAAAATTTTGTCTTTATTGACATGTAGTGTACAGGACCCGATGGCATCAGTGCTGGGTGTGGTTTTGGGTGTAACCAAGCACATTTTTAAACTCAAATCAAACTCAACACCCTTCAGTGATGCTGGGTGTAGTCAGAGAGAAAAACACTGCTTCCCAGCTGGGTATTAAGTTACTCCTTGAAAATTTTCAAGAGCCAGTAGGCCTTTTTTATCACTTAAAACGCTTATCTTATAGTGAAAAAAGGAAGTTAAAAATTCAAGAAAACAATGACAAGCAATGACGTTTCCTCATTTTCTGGCCACGTTCATGTTTGAATATTTCCAGGAAACATTAAGTGACACAAATGGGGATTGAGTTGTGGTCTAATTTATTTATGCTGCAATTGGACCATCAGGCTCAATTCATAGACTGTTTTAAAGCTATGCCGTTGCTATCTTGGCAGTGCCTGATTCGGCTGAACTTAGTGACCATTGTTAGTGCAGCTCGGCGTCTGGACAGCCTACTTGAGGGTTAACTCAAGGGTAATTCACTTTATGGCTCATTAGCTAGTTAACAAACTAGGCCAACAGTCAATGTATGGTGAGAGCAGACACCGATACCTGCTAATTAGTGCTAACATAACATATAATTAGAATTTCACTCTGCTCAAAATACTTACTCAGCTTCTGTTTACTGCACAACGGGTCATACTATATGTCTGATATCACCTTGAAAAAGCTTCCAAAATGCACCAACACCACAGACAGCTGAGAGATCAAGTTAATGATGATGACCAGCTGTCACTTAAAGTGGCCCTGAATTACTTATAACTCAAAAACAGGTGAGTTATACATAAAGTCAGCCCCATACAGTTATCATGAGGGGGGACATTAGTTATAGAGACATATTTTTGTGCCACTCTGTAATTATGCTTATTTCTGCTGTAAAGTTGGGCTTTTTAACATGGGAATCTATGGGGATTGACTTGGTTTTGGAACCAGCCTCAAGTGGCTATTTGAGGAACTGCTGTTTTTGGCACTTCTCAGCCCTGGAGGTTCATCTGGTGTTGACTGGTGTGGTCCATCATGAATCTATCTTGCTGTTGCCTACTGTACTTCCTTCAGATTCATGCTATATTTACTTAAGTATATAGGCATACTAATTGCATGGGTTCTCAAAAGAGATAAATAACCTGCATATAAACAACACACTGATTTGTAATAAATATAGTACTAATAAAGAGATGTCCAGAGATATTTTTTCTCACTCCCATAGAAAACAATAAATCTCATTATCTGTAGCTGCTTTAAAAACAAAAACAAAAAAAACTCTCCTCTTTGGTGCTATGTCCGCCAGCTTACTTCCTGTCCCTGACCTCAGAGGTCAAGGCAGCATAATGAGTGCACTCTCCTGTTTCTGTTGTCCCTTTGCACTGAACTGTCAGTTTGCCTCTTGCAAAATATCACAATCTCAAAGCTGTTCCACATGCACTGCTTCAATATGACCCCCTGAATGTGAGTTTTTCCACTTGTGTATATTCAGAGACAAATCACCAGGACATGTGACAGTGACTTATGGCGAAGGGGAAACAGGACTGCCTGCAGAAATATCACTGGATATGATCAACGTAAACACACACCTCAGCGTTTAGCAGAAGCTGTGCGGTAAAACAGTCATATATCAATGTCTAACAGGCTAATGTAGAGTTCATTGCATCAGAATAATGTTTGTTGTCTTGTGGCTAATGCCATCTACCCCAGACAGCATTACCCTATCCATTATACTCCCCATAAGATCTTAATAATCACATATAGTCAAATATTACTTGAGTTTTTCAGCTGTATGGGAGACCACAATACCTTTGGGTCGTGGAGTTTGGTAAACCTCATTAATGTTGCCCAGACTAAAGCCCATTTTAAAGCCTCAAAGTGGACTGTAAAAGGGACTGGGTCAATAAAGTCGTTATTTGTCTATACACAGGCTGTCAACAGGTTCTTTGTGTTGTTTTCCTGAGATTCACTTTTGATTTAACGAATAATCCATTTTAATACAGAGTGGTTAATGCAGAGGAGCTTAAGTTCAAACTGGAAAGAAAAGCATTTGCCAAGTAAAATGGTTGCAGTGACTATTTGAAAAAGTCAGTGCATATACACTGAAGGTAAGATTAGATTTGGCAGCACTTATTCTTTCCTGCTACTGTTACTACGTTGCATTTACAGCCAAGCAAGAGCCATAAACCATTTATAGTTATAATCCCCATCTTTTTCTAATCAAACCATTTTGGATTCTGATTCCATTTTTTTTTGTTCCTGCAATAGCCATCCAATGTATTTACATTCAATAATTACCTCTCTGTATAGTAGTTATTATTGGCAGTGGTGGAGTTTGCCATTCCCGGGCTGGTTTCAGATTTTCTACCTCTGCATGAATGATTCCCAGGAAACAATACACGCATGCAATCCACAGTTTTATCACACTGATATCAGCTGTACTGCCTCCTGTTTGCTCTCTTTATGCTGCATCAGAGCTATATTGACTCACTGCTAACGCAAACTTAACATCCCACTGCTGCTTCACATAAGATTTGTGTTGTACTATAAAGAGCTCACAGGAAACATAATGTCCAGAACAAAGCAGCTGCTCAGTTTGTGGTAATATTAAACTGCACTCTCTGTTTCTATTCCCACCGTAACAATGGGTGGTAAACAAAACTGAAATCTTTAGGATTTTTTACCTCTCCAAATAATAATAATGTAACATAGCAACTTTGTCTTTGGTTGAGCAAAGAGAAAGATGAAACCTGGGGGAAGAGAGATTTGGGTTTCTGTAGCGATGCATGTGCACGTCTGGAATGTCTCTATGTGTGCATGAAGCTCTCTCTGTCCCACTGCGCTGTGGATCCCTGCGGCAGTGAAACCGCTCAGTCTCTCGGCAGCCCTGCAGAAATGCTTTTTGCTTATAGCACAATTTTATTCTCTGCCCAAATCTTTTTTTGGCAGTGTATAAAAGTGCTGGCTGCGGCTGCACAACTCATCCCAACAGAGCCAACAGAGGTTGTGTCCTGGTGGAGGAGGGCAGTAACCTGCTGGTGGATGTATAGCTACAGTGTGTGCTGTAAATTAAACATCAGATAAACCAATATCTCTCTTCAAGGCTGTGGGAAAGTGGGAGTGAAAGTGCTGAGGCCTTTGTGGATCTTTGTCAGTAGCATGGCAGCTAAAGTCAAAGAGGTGCAACTCATGCTGAGATGTGAAGAGGAATAAGCTTCTGAGGAAGAATTGGGGATTAATCTAGAGGAGGTTTAGAAAAAATGGGGGGAAGGCAGATGAATAAATAAGTTGTTTGTACTTTTTTTTTTTTTTAAATAAGTGAGACTTATATTCTTCCTTTAACCCCTCCCCTGGAAAAACCACAGGTTTAATCAAAAGCAGACCTCAGACCAGGAGCTGGCATTTTCCCCTCGTCTTAAAACGATCAACTGCCACTTTCAGTTTTTTGTCTGCACTTTGTATCTCATCTCTCACCTCAGCTAGATCAAGCTGGAGGTCTGGCACCAGACATCCTGATAATGATGAGAAAATGAGAAGAACGGAAGCCATGAAAGGAAATATCCCTTCAAATGCACCCCCTTCTTCTTTCCTCTGCCTTGTCTCCCTCCCCTCTCTGTCCCCACTCCAACCTCTCAACCTCTATTCCCAGGCTACACACACACAAGCCGGGCCCTCCATGGTGAGCAGGAAGCTGGACCTGGAACTGGGACCCTGCTGTCTACAAGCCAAGGCAAGCGGGTATGTAGATGCCTGCCTAGGAGAAGGTGGCCACTTTCCCAACTATGAGACAGAGTCAAAGTGACAGCCATGTTCAAGAGACCTGGGGGAAATTACACAGTCTGAAAAACGGGAGTGCATGGGGGCACAACGTGAAAACCAGCACCCAGTGGATGAGCATAATAACACACATTGTTCTCACTGGCCCCTTCATATGGGAAATAATTAAGCAAATCTCTATCTGGCACACAGAGTGCCTGGGAAAGCTCAAATCTTATGTGTCTTTTGGGAGGTTTGGTGAACCACAATTCAGAGAAGTTTAAGAATCCAAGTTTTGTCACCAAGCAAAAACCACCAAGCTTCATCCCCATGATTACAGATTTATGTAATCATTTGTTGTTGCCTCTCACATGTTTTATAGATGATGATGAATTATGTTTTTGCAAATATAATTTATTTTTTGGTGTCATACAAGATGTAAAACACTTCTAAAACATCCTTCTACGCACCAAAAAACTGTCTTAATGACATTATTCACTGCTTGGCCACGATGGTATGCAATGATGCTGTAGTGCAGATTTCATAATTGTTACTGTAGCAATTTCTTTTGGTCAGAGCCCACAGAATGTAACCCACTGCTAGATTGCGCTGAAAATTCGAAACTTGTGACAAATCTCTCTGGCTGTCTGATCAGCAGTGGCCAAACAAAGACATGTTTTATTTTCTGAACTGGGATTCATTGAAAAGGAGCATTATGCAGACTCCAAGACAGGCAGCGAAATGAAGCAACCTATAGTGGAGCTGGTTTTATATAATTGAAAACACATTGTTCATTTGCATTCCTGTGGCTGGGAAGAGGATGGTTTTAATTTCTCTCTTTTTGTCTTGAGTGTGTCATATGTGAATTACGGTGGAGGAGTAAGATCTAACATCTTCAGCTCTGTTCTCACCCCGAGAGCTTCTTTAGGATGTTTTCAACCACAGCACCATTGAGGAATGTCATCAACATGTTAGATGTTAAGGAATTGGCCTTTTAAGTGCCACGGAGAACTGTTTTTTTGTGTTTGGTCCAAGGGGTTTCCATAAAACATGTTTTGGATTTGGGTCTATTGGGTTGAAATCACCATCAGATGCTTATTTGTGACATGTGCAGACAATTCAAAATCATTACAATAAAAGAAGAGAATGAGACATTTACTAGATCTAACTATCTGAACCATAATGCTCCCAATCTTCCCACTAACCTCTCTTCAGTTCAGAAAAACTTTCTCAGTCAATCTACTTGTGATAAAGTAGCAGTTTTTATTCCAGGCACAGTTCAGATTCAGCAGAAGCTACTTTCAACTAAGACTTGACTATTAACCAGAATTTGTGGAAGACTGTTTCTGGAAACACTGCCACTGATCACTGCCATACATGACTAAAAATCATGCCAGTGCCTTGGCTTCAGTGAGGCAGCGAAGGTGGGTTCACCATTTGGGTCCACACTGAATATTGCAACTACTGGATTACAGTTTTTCTGTCATTCATGATCCCCAGAGGATGAAGCCTGCTGATTTTGGTGTAGCCCTGACTTTTCCTTTTCCTACATCGCAACAATAAGGTTGACAACTGTGCTGATGAATTGTAATATTATTTTATATTTTTATACAAATGTAATTGTTGGGGCTGAGTAGCAAATGGGCACATGCTAACATGCTTAACTAAAATACTAAGAATGACGTGACAAACATTAAAGATTAAACACCAAGTGCTGCTGTGTTTTATTTGTGTTATTTGGGAATAATTTTAAAATTAGTTGCAATAATCCCACAACAAATGTCACACTTCTACAGTATATGGTACTTTTCCAAGCATCACTAATGCTTTATCACATGGGTGTTTTTGATATACCTACAACTTCACATCCAGTGTAACTAGATAGATTTTAAATAACGCTGTCTGCTTGAACTAACTTGCATAACATGAATGTGTAACCAAGCGCAAAGGAAGGGTTTGTGGGTTTAAATAATGTCAAAAAGTGAATACTGGTTACTACGCTGTGCAATTGTTCAGTGTTTAAAGCTAAGAGTCTACATCTTATCCCTGCCTTTATTTTGTTCCTCGAGTTATCTGGTACTTCCTCACAACAAATGATTGATTGTGTCAGTGCCCTGTGAGAACTGACAGCTGGTCCCTTATCCCCTCCGTGGCCTTGCTAACCAGAGAGCCGTAATCATTTCTGACGTGACAATATCTATAAGGAGTGCAGGCTGAGGGCAAGGTGTCCTGGTTGTGTTATGACAAAGATATTAAAGGAATCTGTCTTCATCTTTATCTTGAGGGAGTTTTCTTTTTAATCCACCCAAAGACAAACTGCTGGTCTGTGTGCTCTTCCTCTTATAGGATACTGAAGGATGTGAGCCTGGACACACACTCATAAAGCAGAGAGAGGAGAAGATCTTGTTATTTGTTTGCAATATTACAGGGTTTCCAAAGTAGATTTTTGGGGTCATATAATACACACCGAAACTCTTCCCTCTCAATACATACTGTATTTTATTGATCAAGTGAGACAAATTTTCATGAAGGCAGAAAGTTTAAAAATAAATAAGTAGCTGAATAAGTTTGGGATAAAAAAACATTATGCATCAGAAAGTAACGCTGTGGTTTGTCTGTCTCCATTTATGGAATGACAACTACAGCTGCACAGTAATCTTTGCTGAATGCAAAAACTTGGAAAAGGATGATAGATCCATAATTTAGAGTGCTCTGCACATGTCTGTCAGGGGCAGCAGCAACACAACAAATTTATTTCTGCTATATATATGTGCTAATAGATAATTCAACAGCAGGGAAAACAGTGCTATAAAGAGTTGTATCCAACCTTTTTACACTTGGTGGTTACTCTGAGAGAGATGGAGAGCGGCTGCAAAAGTAAACCACATTATAACATTATGAATCCTCACAGATTGATGGATCGGTGCGAGTGGAAAGTGGGATTATGCCTTTCGACACGGTCTGTCGCACTGGAGTCTTCAGCTACTGTGACTGTGCAACTATCTGACTGCTCCTAATATTTCAAAGCCTATTACTCAGTGAGGATGACGTCCAGGGACGAGCACAGGCATCGTGATGACTTCAGATGAGCTTACCACGTTAAACAACCAGTGTTGGGGATTTTGCTTGATCTGCAGAGGGACTACAATAAATAAGTTAGATTGATGCTCCAGTCAGAGTTCAGTTTGATTATGAAACCTCAAAATTTGAAGCATTAAGAGCAAGAAGGAAAAGCAGCAGGATCCACCTCATTGCCTTGAATATTATCCCTGTCCTTTAGCTTTACTACCCAACAGATGGTTTGTTTGCTCTGCATCTCCACGCTTCATGGTCATATATAACCTTCATGTGTATAAATATATGCTGACAGTGCTCCTCACCCACAGACAGAGCACAGTTTGAGCAAGAAGCAATAAAGTTTTGTTTGAGTGCTGCTGTTATCTCAGAGGGAGGTCCCAAGATACTAACCATCAGTATAAAATAGGGCAATTTTTTTGCATTTATTTGACTTTTACAGGGTCATGAAAGTAGGACAGAATTCATAATTATGCAACATGGAGCAAGAAAAGTCATTCAAGTGAGATTCTGTCCTGCATCAATACCTTTTCCAGAAGTTAGATGTTCCAGAGATATTTTAGCATCAAATAAATTAATTCTCATCAAAATGCTGCTTTAATGCTCACATTAAAAAAATATTACTTTGGTTTTATTGCATTATTTTCATTGCCGCAAATGTTCCTAGGATATTTATAGTGATTACGCTGATAAATTCCACCATTATTATTCTCATATTGCCCCTGTGCTGCTGAAAAGCACAACACCAGGCACATCATGGTAAACTACTTGACCCACGGTCCTCTGAAAATGCTGCATGTAGCTTCAATATATGAGGCACTCTCCTTCAAACCTCCCACAAATATTGCACAGAGATGCTGAAAGTGGTGCCAAATGTGCAGTTTTCTATGAGAACAGCAGTTTGACACCTTTCCAAAAGGCTGACATTGAACAGGCGAGGGAAAATGAGGATTTGATGAAGGATATAAAAATCCAATATTACTGTAGTTCATTACTCGTAAAGTATTTGATTAATTGAATCCCTCATAGTTCCAGCAGTTTATTATTTTGCCACAGGTTTAAGAGAACATACAGACATGTCATGATGGGTGTCTCATTTTCCGCTTATGAAAGCTGCATCCCCCTCAGAATTAACAATGCATTTCTTCATTATGCCAGCAGAGGGACACATGCTGCCTACCAATTTCTGTCTAAAAATTTCATTAGGATATAGGAAAAGGTTGTTTGGTGTCTGCTTTACATGTGCAACATGAGTAGTAAACGTGGGTGACTTCATAGAGCCTGGAAAGTTGAGCTTTAAGCATTTTATGATTGTTGCAACCAGATGAGATGAAGATTATGGTGGCGGCTGTGGAGTTTAGGTTTCTTAGGGGGTAATAAATGTAAAGAAGGACTTCCTATGGGCCACTTCCTTTCCTTCCTAAATTCGCATGGTCATTTTTGAACATTTATTACAAAGTCAGGCATCTACTACTGAGAAACTGTGAAGTTATTTCTCTCCTCACAGTTTTTTTTTATCGTTCTTAATCCATATCTGTGTTTTGATCATGAAAGTAATTAATACTTGTGGAGAAGGAGGGCGGTTAAATACATAGTCAAATATTTCTTTTAATTTATGGCCTGTTCAATAATAAATGTTCAGGCAACACCACACAGCAACACCTGACCTGACTTCACCTCATTTCAATTTCTAACCTGAGATAAGAAAAGACAATAAACTCTGCTGCAGCTCCTTGGTTCATCTGAGCATAATTCAACATTTCACACACTTGAAATGTGAAACACGAAGCCTCGTCCTGTCATGAGCATGAACATGCTTCTCCAAGACAGTGTATGATCCAATATTTATGCGGTATGTGAAGACATGAATCACCTTTTAAGACATTATGTAAAGATAATGCAAGTGATGTGTGCTATCAGCATTAACATGCATCATAAAAGTCAGTAAATCCTCTGGGCTGGCCCTGTCTTTCTCTCCCTGTCTTCTTGCCCACAGTCTGGCCTTCGACTATTCGCTTTATGTAAATGTGGCAATAAGGATACCAAATGCATGTGAACTTGCAGAGCAGGACACCCTGCTGCAAGGAAAAGAGCTGCCACTGAGGTGCAATTACCCTGCTGAAGAGCTTCAGAGCCTTGACTTCAGTCAGTCAATCAAACAAGTTCCAGTAAAAACTTTGTGAATGCAAAGATCCTCTGACTTCTCTCTTGTCCTCTTTTGTCATGAAAAGGAAGAAGGTTATAATGAGGGAGACCTGACTACAGGTGGTTTGCTTCATTTATCTCCATCCAGCAATCTATCTCTGCCTTCATTGAAATCACTTTTACTTTCTCTGCTTTCTAACTTTCAACACAAGCCGACTCTGCTTCTAGTGCCACTCATCCAAGAATAGTGCATGTTCTTTGCTTGATCCTCTGTTGGCATTGAGTCACTATCAGGAAGCTGCCTGAATGTACTTTGAAAATGTTTCTTGTGCACATTGGAGAACTTAAAAGGATGAAGGATACGCCTCTGTTTCAACATATTCTTGTATATTCAGCCTCCCTGGCTGAGCCCAGATGTCTTGAGGTTGGAATAATGGGAGCAATAAATGAATTAAAGGCAAATTCGCAGATATTGAAACAAGCCCGCACAGTCAGCCAGGGGCTTGTATAAAAATACTCCAGCAAGACACTCATGGCAGCGTTTCTGCTGTATTTGAGAATCTAATATTACACCCGCACACGGTCTCTGATAGCACCCGGAGGCTCACACATGTTGTTGCCCATTAATCACCAACCTGCAGTCACTGCGTTTTCTGTGAGGACAGCGTTCAAGTGACAAAGAGGAGCCTCACTCTCTGTGTGCTATGACACTAATGTACATTCCTGTCCAGATTTAACCCTTTCCTTTATTATGAATGACCTGATGGTGCAGTGTCACTGTGCACGTGGCATGACTCACCAGCAGGGGCACACAGTGGTGGCCACCTCGAGGCAGATGGCTGTGATTCTGTTAACATCTGTGTCAGGCTGCCCCTGCTGTAAAACAAATTTCCCTTCTAGGCCTGAGACGCGACTTTGTCTTCAGGAGTGCTAACATGCCATGTAATCACACTGTGTCTGTGAATGTCATTAGTTTCCCTTTGAAATATGTAAACGAATAGGAGCCTTTTCAAAAACAGGTGTGTGCCCGTTTGCTTCCTCCTTCCTCCTCATTAAACCAGAGACTGCAGTGTGCGGGTCCTTCCCTTTATCCGAGTGAAATGGATAAAAAGAATAAGACAGGATGCAGGAATGGTGAAATATTTTTCATTCATGGATCACACTGTGTCTGATGTCTTAATCAAACAGAATATTCACAGCAGCCATATACCTTACAGTGTATGAAACATATTGTGATTGTATACTAATGAGCCTTGGATGAGACCGTATTCCACCGAAATTCACCTTTAATTCATCAAGTTAATGCTGTATTCAGGAGAACATGGCCCCACAGAGACTGACCTGGCAACCTCTTTCCTTTCCCTCCTTTCCTTTCCTTCCCTTCCCTTCCCTTTCCTTTCCTTTCCTTTCCTTTTCTTTAATTTCGTTTCCTTTCCTTTCTTCCAAAACCGAGACAAACTTTTTCCCTCTCACACTGGCCCGGGCTTCTCTGTCAGCTTCAAATTTACGATGCTGAGGTGCAGCTGGGGTGTTTGCCCTGGGTACTAAAGGGAGAATGGTGGAAAGGGCATTTTTGCGAGCTGTCCTCTGACATGCCACCCACACCGTCCTAAGCAGGGTGTTATCCTCTGCCATAAATCACTTGGGTCATTAAATCACACCCGAGACACTCTCCTGCCCTTTCTCATCACAGTGGTTTCTCTTCATCTTTATTCAATTAGGGAGATTAATGGCCCAGGATACAGCACCCAGGTTGACACTCTGTTATTGGGGACATGACTGAAATGTCACAGTGTGACGGGGGGACAGGATGTGAAAGGATGGGCAGTGGATGCTCACTTACTATGGACACATGGTGATAAGCCTCCTCAAGGGATCTCTTTATCCCTGTTTATGGATCCACCTGTTGCTGCTGGCGTGATATGAAACCCGAAAATCATGAGCATCTTATTCCATTACACAGTGATTATGTAATTATTTAAACTGTGGTTTATAGCTGGGAACATTTTTTTTACCGTCTAATGCCAAGCAGACTCAAGGTTTTGTCCTCATAAATGAAACCTCATCACAGCATCACAGACAGCAGTCCCTCTAAATATGAGCAGTGCACTGACAAGCTAAGACATGGAGCTCGCTCAGCAGCTCAACAACTGCCAGAACCCACAGTATTTCCCTACAATACAAAAGGAAATGAACTGGGGATTGACCAGTGTGTCATCTGTCAAACAGTGGACCACATCTGAGTAGAAGCCCTGGGCGAAGGCTTTGACGGCTCCTTTTTTAGTCTTTCTGCCAGAACTGCCACTGAAATGTAAATTAGGAGGTCAAAAAAAAAGAAAAAGAAATACTGCGTAGGGTAAAAATATGAAAAGAGGGCACTTGTTTTCTAATGTATTGTTCAGTAGCGGAGGATAGCCGACCCTCTGGGGGATATTTCATTATAACGTTAAAATATTGGATTCAAATGCATATTTTATACATGGTATACGCCTGGCAGTGATGCTGGGATTTGGATGACAAGCTACTGAGTTGAAGAGCAAACATGGAAGAATTAAGACTTCTCCGGTCGGGTGAAATTGCTGTCCAGTCATGTCATTGTGCAGCACAGTAAAGATCACATTAAGGAGATGACTGTGTGGATGAATGAATGAGTGCTCTGTTCCATGAGAGCAGCTATGGTGCTCTGTGTTTTTCCAGCCATGCTGATGCCGTTATGGGCCTGTTGATTGGTCAGTCAGTTGGTCAGCCAACCACTTTAGTCCAGAATAAAATATCTATTATATATCAGTGAGATGGATCTCCATGGATTTGTGTACAAGCATTCATGGTCCCCCAGGGGATGAATCCAACTGATTTTGGACACTATGAGGTTGACATTTAAGGTTTTAAGTGTGTGTCTCGTCTCAACTAACGTAGAGCCATGAAACTTCATACGCAGACTTCATATCAACCTTAGGATGAATTGTAATAACTTTGGTTATTCACTTTTTCTTGTTTTGACCATCAAATTTCTGACCAAATACATTTCCATCTTATGATTGTATTTTTTCACCTCGATTAATTTTGGTATGTGAACAATATATATAACCCAATTCATATTGTATTATATATACAATATGAATTGGGTTATATATATTGTGACAATGACATATATGCTATATGGGATTTGGGTTTATTTGATGTTATATTAATTGTTTTGATGAAATTTATTTGCAGAAAAATATATAATATTTAATACAGAGAAAAATAATAATCCAGTCCTAAATAATTGTGACAGCTTATATCCCAGTAAACTCCCTTCATGTATGAAGGCTTATCCACACGCTCTATATTTCACTCACAACATAATTACCTGTGCAAGTGTTGTGTTTTCCATTTCCAAAATATCACACATATGAAAAGTCACTTTGTGAGGAAGTAGGGAGAGTCACTGTGTCAACAACACTTCGTGAAATGTGCTCCATGCTGTTGTAGTGCGCTTATCAAAATATTATGGTTATTATGCCTTGCAGCGTGGTTATTTTCATTTCATTAACTATGCTTTCAACATGAAAAAAACAAAGTGGAACCTGATTCATTAGTGAAACTGAAACAAACTACAAACTGTGGAAGTTTGAAAGACACAATTAAAGATTACCAAATGCTAAAAAGTGTTTAAGAAAGAATTTTCCATCTGCATCTTTATTTGCATCTGTATTTATGAGGCACTGCAAAAAGATCTCATCCGCAATGTTGACATCCTGAATGTCACAAGCCGCCTTTGCTTTTGCGTCACCTTCATGTAACCTACTTTGTCTCCACGTAGAGTTTGGAAGCAGCTCTGTTGCTGTGTTACTGGGCTCTCATGACAGTCTGGAGTTGACTCAAGCTGCTGTTGGCTGCTTCCTCTCTGTCGTCATCTGGCAGGTGACAGACAAGAGCAAACACTCAGGCAGCCATGGCATTGTTCATCAGAGGGAAAACTCCTGGGAACCCTCAACAGACTCCCCCCTGCCCACATCTACAAACACAGACAGGATTGTTTACCATTAGTTAGTATTCATTTCTTCCTCTGACTGATTGTCAGGCTCTGGGTAGCCATTGTTCAGGTTGTGTTGTGTGGTTTTAGATGTTGTATAATGTGACAGTTATTGTTAGTAAAGCTGACTAGAGAATTGCACTAAGCTTGTTAACAGTAGCAGAGGAAATGAAATAACATTTTATATCAAGCCATAATAAAATAATAAGCTGCCATGAGTTTTAATCCAAAGTGAAAATACTAAAATGCATTATACAGCTTCTGTCTATAGCCTTTTAATTTAACATTTTATCTGTAGCTGGCACGTAGGACTTCTTCGTGCATTGCTTATGTAATTAACCTTTACTCATCCGTGCGAGACAAAGCACAGTGGAGCAAAACAATCACACAAATTTCGTTATGCCCACATATGCAGTTTCTCTCTGATGAGATCAGGAGGAGGAGAAAGACCTTAGCATGCAAAGTAATATGATTATGCAAAGATTATGCAAAGGTGTAACATTTCCAATTACAGCTCTCCTCCATTTAATCAAAACACAACCACCCCAGAGCTTCAGCATCTACATGTTTATGGATCATAGTTTAGAGGGTTGGCTGCACTGTGTGTTGCAAGGTGCTTAAATAATCATTTCTTGCCCGTAAAGTCTATTGTATCCAATCTGCAAATGTCTGTCTTCATACATATAACAAATCAGGCAATTTATTTTCAGTGTTGGATGAATTAGTTGATTGTATTTGCCTGATTATAAGGTGTGATGAGCAGCTTGGCACTATAGTTTCATGTGTCCTGGCTGTGAATGTTTTGGCAGCCAAGCAGATGAGAAGGCTCCAGAACCAAAACAGCAAACAATAGCATGTGACTCCAGTTTGTGGCAAAGAAGTTGAACACCACTTCCAGCATCAAGACAACTTCTACAATCAGGACAATAGAAGCCTTTTTAAACAACAGATGCCTGAGGAAATTTATCATATTTTAACAACACATTTCAAACACATGTGGCTATTCCGAAGGGATGAGCAAAACCATAGAGATATTTTCCTTTTCTGTTCTGTCTGTAGCCTCCACTGTTGCCTGCCCACATATATCATGATAAAATAAATAAATAGGACTGCAACGGGACTGACATGTTAAGTTTGAATAATCTGCTGTTACTGTCTGCTGGCTGCTGGCTCGGCTGCTATTTTGAGGGTTAACAAAACATTAAGGGAAACGATTAAGCATTGGTCCTGAATGGAAACATAAGAAATACAGCCATCTTCATTACATGATAGTAGAAGTGCCAGTGAAAATATGGGTTAGTTCCTGGATTTTCCAATGTGGCCACTTTAAGCACAGTTACAGCTCTCTTTTCATTAAATAGCCATTTGTCATGATGGAGAGAGAGAAAAAAAAATCACTTATTCTGGCATTTCTCTTCCCAGGAGCTTTTACAACTATGACCAGCCGATGTCAAGGTGTGTCCATACGGTCTGCCGAGAATCACACAGTCCAATAACTGAGCGTGTCCATGAATGACAAGAAAATTGACTCAACCTGACCATCCAGACTAGGCAGATTCGACTTAAAGGTGGATGGAAAAGGTTGGACCTCACTTGACAGAGGGAAAATACACCTTCATGCCAGAATAGCTCATTCAAAGGTCTGTGGCTGCAGCTATATAAATGATGTCATACTGTCAATAATAAATGACTCACTTTGTGGATAAAACTCGCAAGAGTTGGTCCTACACTCCTCATTCATGTGAAAAAGCTGAGTGACGACCTACAAGAGTCTTATATTGTCCAAGCCAATGGTTGTGATCAACTTTCCATTTCTGAGGAAACCTCAGATTCATGGGTAAATGTACTACGTTTTGAGTCTGAGCAGTGATGCTTTCACTTTGCCATTCTTCAACAGGATTGATACTTAGTAGGAGGGGAGGCAAACCAGCAGCCTGGCAACTCCATTAGCATAATTGCATCATTAATTGTGAATCCCTTTCAATCTGAGAAATAGTAGCTGGTACTGGGTGCAGCCTCTGCTCAAAAGAAAGGCTCCACACACAGTGGTTTGTAACAAGTCAGGGAAATGCCTGCTGCCTCATTAGTGCTAGATGCCTGTGGGCCTCCTGCTCTGAATGCAGGGGGGGTCTGACGCCTGTGAATGACAAACCCATGGTGTTTGGTAGAGTGGAGGCATTCAGGTGAAAGTTATTACACTTTTCTTCCCACACTCAGCTGCATAACTCAGCTTTAGTGTTTCTCCCACAGGGACACTCCAAGGTCGATTGTATCTCTCCAAGTAAAGCAGCTACCAAAGTTGTGTTTGAAGAACTATTCCCAAACTGCTGTCTCCTCTATAATGAGGACGCTCTCCCAGCATTCCTGGCTGCTGGTGCCATGAAACACAATGGAAGAAAGACTTTGTGAAGAGGATGAATGAGTGAGTAATTAGGGGTGTAAGGCTGATCTTGAATTAGTGAAGGAATGACAAGTGTGAAAGCCGACTCTTTATTTTAACACAGAGAGAAACCTAGTGAGTGGGCAGAACATGATTCACAACAGGCGGTGTCAACTGCTTTCAAGACACAAAGGAA
Source organism: Rachycentron canadum (assembly GCA_038496675.1). NCBI lineage: Eukaryota > Metazoa > Chordata > Actinopteri > Carangiformes > Rachycentridae > Rachycentron > Rachycentron canadum. The sequence goes on from CM076652.1 coordinate 8,491,490, forward strand.
AATGTGTAAAATATATACCATCAAAGCTTTTTTTTACCCCCTATCCTGAGTGAGGATGCTCTGATTGATATCTCAGTGAAGTTTGAAATTTAGAAAAAGATGCATATTTACCCTTCTGCAGAGTTAAATGAGTAGAACGATGCCACTTACAGCTGGTTCTCTTAGCTTAGCATAAGGGTTGGATAAAGGGGCCAAAAAGTAGTTGATGTGCTGGCAGGTGGATTTTGTTAGTTTTGATACAGCCAGTAGTTGTTTGCGTAGTTGTTTTTCAGTGTTTCCAGTCCACTCTCATCACTACCCATTAAAATATGTTTAAAATATGAGGTCATAGCCAAAAGACAGGTAGCATACCTTAGCACAAAGACTGAAAACAGGACTTTGCCAGAAACTGTTCTCTACTCAGGTAATACAATCTGCTAAACTGCCATTCTAAAGCCAGCAAATCAACATCATTTAATCTCTTTTGTTTCATTCGTACAAAAGCCAAAGTACAAATGACATGTTATGATTTTAGAGGACAAAGTTTAGCTGGTGGTTATAGCTTTATATTTACTGTAAAGACGCGAGAGTGGGATCAAGCTTCTCATATAACTCGGCAAGAAAGCGAAGCCTGAGCTATTTTTACAACATGGTTTTTTTCAGATACCAGAGTCGTGGTACAAAGTGGAAGAAAAATTATAAAACAGAATTTCCAAAAATCCTGTCTGGATTTTTCAGGCTGTTCTCACTCTTGTATTTCATCTCTTGGCTAAACGAACAGAGCAGTGAATCGAGGGCCATGTAGTGGTTAATTATCATGGTGGAGCTGCTCAACAGTCCACAGCCTAAAGTGTCTGGTGACTCCCAGATGAAAACAAGCCAACAGTATTAATGTTACTTGGTTCAAAAGTAAGTTGGTATTTTATGGAAGCATAAATGGTTACATTTCCTTAGCCTGCATGTTTGAATAATTACTCAGCTGCAGTGTCAGACAAAGTTAGTTGCAATAACTTGAGTTTACAAGATCTAAATATTTAAATTATTTCACTGACTTATTTTTCTGCAGTTTATGATTTCAAAAGAGAAATTAATAATCCCTCGACTGACCCAGAAGTAAAGTGTACACATTTTTTATATTTCACAGGGATGTTCAGGTTTGTTGTGATGTTCAGTTTATTATTCATGAACCATAAATAATGCAGCAAATGTCACAATGGGTCAGACGCATCGTAGTTTTTGGAGGAGCGCTGAGGATTTCACACAGAATGCATTTTTAATATAATGAAGCTTTCTGTTCTCTGCCTGCAATGAATATCATTCTTTGACCTTTCTCAGTGAAGTGGAAGTTAAATAGACTTCTGCAAAGAATCAAACACAAGGGCGAGGAAAGACTTCTGGTTTAATTTCAAATGCACAAATCTATTCATAATGAACAATCCCCACATGGGCATTTGGTCTCAGATTCCTGGAAAACCAAATACACTAAAAGGTTTGGCGGTGCTTGTGTTGGATGGTAAATTCTGTGATGAATGACATGAGAATGATTTTTTTGCCAGTTAACCACCCAGGTGTGAGACAAAAAAAGATCCCTGAAAACCATGCGGAGAAATCTTTTCAAGACAGTCTGTTGTTTACCTTTAGATTCATTAATCTAATTGCTATTTTGTGTAGGTCAATTGCCTTCGTACTACATTGTCACACGCAGAAGCTCTGTAAATGTGAAATGCTTAAATAATTATTTGCATACAACTTATAACTAAAACTCCAAAGTGTCCAGTGTCCAAAGACGTCTAAAAATAAAAGTGAGGATACATGAGGAACATTTTGGCTTCAAGCCACTTAGCTAAAGGAACCTCTGTTGAAAGGCCAAAGGCCACAGTTATTGCATGAGGGAAAATTATTGATATAACTTCTGTGATAATATTCAACATCACATTATTCTGCTTCACAGCAATTCAGCTTCATGTCAACCATGCAGACCTTGGTTTAGATTGGCACTACTTTACATTATGACAGTAATAACTTATTGAAACAACTGCAGTCATATGGGAGAGTTTTCAAAAATGAAGAAAAAATATAGCTGCTCTTATTGAACTGATGAATGTATAATCCTGTCAACCACAAAATAACCAAATAACTGAATTGTGTTCACTGACAGGTTATTTGGGGGAGAAGGTGGAGTTTAGAAAGAATGAGAGGTGGATCTCACCTGCTCTGTTCTCTGTTCTTGTCAGGCAGGCTGCTACAGTCTGTCAATCACATGGTAGCCACGCCCTAATACCCAAAGCATACCCCATATTTCAAAAAATATACATCATGTTGTACTGAAGAAGACTTGAAACTAGAGACTGAGGCCATAAACATGTGAGGAAAACATTTACTGAGGTAATAAATCAAGGGAGAAGTCGGGCCATTTTCCCATAGACTTTTAACAATTGGACTTTTTTTTGCAACCACTGGAGTCGCCCCTTGATGCTCATTAGACAGAATGTTGGTTTAAGGCTCTTCAGCATTGGCTTCATTTATCAGTTTACATCCACTTTTATATTCAGTCTATGAGTCATACTAGAGGCTTTGTGAGGCTGTACTGGATGTAAACGCTAAAGTCAGCAGGCTAACATGCTCACAGTGATAATGTGAACATGCTGATGCAAAGAATTTACATTATTTACCATGTTCGCAATATTAGTTTGAGATGTCAAACATTAAGTAGGCAACATAAGTATTTGCTAATTAGCAAATTAGCAAAACACATTATAGGATACAGAACAAGAGGAAAAGTCAAAGGAGAACCAAACTTACAACAGTGAATCCTGAGGGGAACATAATTGTCTATAACATACTTTTAATATATATATAACAAATTTATGCAATACACAGCCATTTCATGTTTAGCCATGTTGTGATTTTAGGCTATAATCAGGTGTTTCAACGCTCAGTTATGGGGAGAAAACTAGCAACCAAAGGATAGCACACTTTGTTCTGTTTAAAATGTGTGTGGTTGCCATATTTTTTTACATGTATGACATCAACTACATCCCAGTTTATACCGATGAATATCTGTTATTTGGATGTTTTGCAACGAAGCAAACTTTGCCACAGAGACACGTAAATACAAGATGACTTTAAATGTAGTTGCATCTTTCACTAATATACTCACCAACCATCGAAGGCCAAACCCTGGCAAATATCACAGTGACGAAACTGTGAAGATCTTTCACATCAGCATATAAGGGCCATGGTCTGAACTGTCATACGATGGCATGATGGATGAGTGCTTCTTGGCAATGAAAATCTTAGTTTTTCATGTTCATGAGAAATGGAGCATCCTGCCCACCGGGAGGCTTTGAAGTGATAAGCCGCATTTATTTCCCAAATGCTATTCTTTCTTGGTACAAAGCTGTGGACATCTGTTAAAGCTGATTACCAAACCAGACCTTTTTTTTTTTTCATGTGTTCCTGTTTTTTCCCTCCCGTGTCGACCTTTGGGATTGTTTATCGAAAAAATTATGAGCAGTGAAAGGAGCTATCCAGGGAGAGGATGGTTATGATAAAACACAGATGGTGGAGCGTCAAATTCTTGATGATGTCAGTTAGTATAGTGCAGACAAGTGTGTTTGGTAAGTGAGGAGTACACTGGCTCAAAAATAATATATTTGATTAATGTAAAGGGCTCCATGCTGTAGTTTCTTTGATTATTATTAAGTGTGAGTTACACTCCCAACCAGATTCCACCAAGATTGCAATGCTTCAAGAACATACAACATAATAAAATGCAAATGGGAAGTATTTTCTTCTCTTATACCCCCAATGTGTGGAGGGGAACACAAAAAATTTAATTTTCTCTTGAAAGTAAGATTAACAGTTATTGCGATCTCCCTCCTTGTTTACTTCCGAATACTCTGAAGATCATTCTTTACCTTTAACTGGAACAACTGGAAAATACAGTGTTTTCGGTTTTTGCCTGGGTTCTTCTCAGAAACAACAGATCCGAAACCACAACCAACCTCTAGCAATGTTTACCTCCCTGCCCTGAGCTCAGACTGCTCTTACATCTGGCAAAATGTTAGGATGCCTCTGCAATACATAAACAAAACCCAAGCTCATATATCTTGTGTATAAACAAGCTCTCAAGAATCCGACATTTGACCAGAAAGTTAATGTAATTGCCTTTAAGTATGATGCCTAAAGTAGAGAGGCCTATCATGTGATTAGAGGACCTGATTACATGGTGAAAATCTATAATCATCTTGGATAAGGTCTGCACACCAGTAACCATCCATTTTGGCTCAGTGCAGAACATTAAAACAAACTTGTGCTTCTTTAGTCGACCAAAACAGAATCTCTTAGATCTCAACCTTGGACGTTTTCCAACGCTCACTTTGCTCACTCATTGGATAATCTAGCTGTGATTGGTTAATTTGTCCTGTGATAACCTTCGGCACATATAAAAACCCAGTAGAGGAGGTTGATGTGGTGACAGGCTGACTGGGAAAGATGGATGTCAAAGAGAAAACCTTGAAAACAATATTAGAAAGTCTTTTAACATGTTGACAAATTATAAAAAAACAACATATTTTACTGTGACTCGCCTTCTTCTTTCACTCCTTCTTCTCCTCATCTGCTATATGACTTATCCCCCCCCTGAAGAAACCATGTGCTCACATGTGCCAGACACGGAGGAGGCAGGCACTGCTCAATGTTTGTGTTTACCTTACAGATTTACACTATAATCTTTTCTACAAAATTTGAACCATTCGAGTTGGATCGTGAACAGAAGATGGTTGGGATCATGTTTAGCGGATTGCAATGTTTTGTTTCCATAAAAGCAAACAATATGGACACAATACCACTGGCATGCAGTGCTTTGTTTATGAAATGAAGCCTGCAAGCTCGTTCAGGCAGTCAGTGCGAATCTCTTGCTACTCTCATATAACATACTCCTCCAAACCTATAACCAGACAAGACTATCAGTAGAAGCTGACATTGCTTTTGAGACACAAAAGCAACATTTAAAATGTCTCAGTATGATTCAGTGTAGACAACAATTGTGGTTATGACAAATTAACTATGGTAAATGAATGTCCACAAATAAAGACCACATCATTAAAGTAAGAAAATGCAGTAAAGTAAGTGGGTGATTAAAGAGGGTTGTTGACAGGGGGTATGAGTCGGTTGAACAAAGATTGGGGAGCACAGGTATGAAGGGGGGTTGAGGGGTGGGATAAAAATGTGTCAAGCATGAAGGGATGAACAAAGAGCTGGATGGGGGATCGATGACCAGAGGTGTGAGAGAGGAGCCAAGACAGTAAGACTCAGGGTTGGGATTCGTCTCCATTAGCTTTTGCCTCATCTTCCACCTTGTGGTTCCTGAAATGATGAAAAAGAAGGATTCTTTTTTTTCTTAAAGGACACGCTATAGCAAGTGACTGTCCCTTTGGATGTTTGCCATAAGAGTTGGAGCTGCGCCAGTCTCCAGTATTAAAGGCACTTGGATCAGTGCAGATCCAAATGCCTTGCTGGGGTACTTGGATCAGTGGTGTCAGAATGGTTAAATGGTTAGCAATGGGGGAGAAGAGGCGGTCATCAATAATTTTGCTTCTCAGTTTGTTATCCATGATTGTCAGGTAAGAAACAATAGCTGTCTGAATGTTTATCAATAAAGATGAGACCTGAGACAAATGAAGAACTGGATCAGAGTAAAGCATGGTCTTTGTTTTATGAACTTAAGTTATGGTAGATTCTTTCAGGTTAGGCGACTAAATCACCTTCTTATGGTTAGGGAAGGAAAAGTAAAATAAAGTCATGTGAAAGAACTCTGATCTCCAGCATAAAAGTCATGCTACTTTAACCACCTATTGACCACCTGACCTCTACACTTTCTGCCTTGCTACAAAATACAGTACAATATTTCCCAAATTGACACTGAGGGTTATTATCATCATTCCTCAATCCCTGCTGAATTTGGTATCTATTCTTGTGGGGACTGACAAGGTCATAGCCCAGACGGCAACTATCAACTCTGGACATATTCTACATTAATATAAATTGTTTCACAAGAGTCGGCAGACTGAGCTGCTGTCGTGGCTGTAGCTGTGAGGTCACAGAAGCTGGGGTGTGAACAAAAGGTCACAGCGTTAAGTCCCTCGACCAACGAGAAAAAGGGCATGAACAAACAAAAAAGTTAGTCTCTAACTTCTTTCAGCAACTATTATTACAGCACCCTAGAGCAAAGCCATGCAGCCAACTCCCACTGTGGCAGAATATAAAATATGTTGTTTTTTCATCTCACCTGTAGCTTTTTATTTAGTCGGTCATGAATCACAAGCACCTCTCACATGTGGTCCCCTGCACTTGGAGCTAATGGGGAAGTCTGCCAAGTATGGCCCACAGATGTTCATTTGATGGGTCATTTACTGTTGCTGTTGTATTAAGAAAAGTGTTTTAGTTGACTGACCCAACAGTGATTTATAATCTCCTGGGATTTGCAGGAAATTGGGGTGAAGATGTGATTGCAGGGGAACATTTTTAGCTCCTCGCAGTTCACTGGACATCATTGTCCAGTCAGAGGTCTGGCAACCACAGTGGCAGTTGTGTCAAAAAGGATTATTGGGTTGCTTCTGAAGCTAAGCATTGATTTCATATTGATATAACCTTACTTAATTGGAGTGACCAATGTGGTTGAACATAATGAATGTTTACATACTGTCCAATAACTCATTCAGTCCAATCAGGGCTATTAATCACAAAATAACTCATACAGAAAAGAAGGAGAAACAGTCTTCAAACCACAAGCCAGGTCCTGCTTCTGCACCACCTCCATCCTCCTTCACTATTTCCTCCAGGTGTCCATCACACAAAGAGCTGCTCTGTGAGTCAAACCATACCTGGGGTCATTACAAAGCAGCACTCGCACAATGAAACTCTTTGTCTGAGTGCTGCATGTTTTGCTGCATTCAATTAAAAAAAAAAGAAGAAAGAAAGAAAAAAAAAAAACTTCAAATAAATTAAGAAAGGATCGCCCTTAAAGTCAATGGTTGTAAATTTACCAGTAAGTCTCAGTTTCCTGTGGAGAAAAAGCACCATTAAGAACACATCCACAATGGCAGCAGCAGCACTTTTCTACCCCTTTTTTTTTTTTATGTGAATTAACGCTTTAAGCTGATTTTGTTCCTGGCACTGTTGATGCTACAAACACGTCCTTTCCAGACCAAATGAAAGCTCAGCGTATTTCATTGTAAAAGTGCCACAGTATCTGTCGAAGGTCACTTCATATCAAAGATGCTGTGGTGTGTGTGGCACTGTATGATGACAGAGAGCCTAAGAAGAACCATCTTTCCTGCAGATTGCTGTAATAGAAACATTATGCCACTTTCCTGCTGCAGTGGACAAGTTGAATGGATCCCATTGAAATGAAAACAGAGTTACTGTATGTTTCTAACTAACAGAGGTCTTAAATTGGGTAGAAAACTATTTCTAATGAACAAAACATACCACATTTTCATCATCAAGAAATTCAGATGTCAGAATGTCTGAATCCAATCTGCTCTTGGTGTTTTCAATCTTGTTTTTAAGATCCTGCTGAGTGGTTCTAAACAGTGCACAAAAAAAAAAAGAAAAAAAATACACATTTTGTTCTTTTTCATCATAATTTAGGAAACATTTTTTCACCTCATTATCAGCATTCTTTCCTAAAAACAGAAGGCAGTAAAGGGGGTTTAACACAGGACAAGTCTGACCTGTTGTGTGGCCTGCACCAAGTAACAGGCAATTTGCAAGCAGTTTGTTTTGCAAATTGAGAGAAAAATCCACTTCCATGCGTTTGCAAGCAGTAATGATTTGGCGTTACGTGCCCTTAGAAAGGTTGAATTAATCTAAATCCCTCTAATTAATTTCTGAAGGACCGGTATTCAAGACAGTTAGTTATTAATGGAAATCTAATTTATTTCTTTAACCAAATGAAGTAAGGATGTGAAAAGGACAAACATCACCCTCTTCGCTTTCAGAAGTTGTGTTGTCCTTGACAAGGTCAGTCTCGTCAGCTGTGATTGAACACTCTCGCTCTCCACATTCCTAATGCTGACTGATAAGAAAGAACAGAAAACACGCTGCTTTGTCAAAAGAGTACTTTTTACTTATCGCATGTTGCAGCCCAAATGCAAAAAAAAACAAAAAAAACAAAAACAAAAGTCATTTGGGTGAGAACACAGATTCTGTGAAAGACTTCTTACTGAGGACGACAGCAAAAATCATTTACACACAGCATCAGTGACTGTGTTTCAAAGCATTTGGTTTAATGTTGGGTATATTATCATATAGAACGGCGCTGCATCTAGTCCGCTGAAAAATCTGACTTTGTTTCTCAAAAGTACAACAGATAAATAAAAAAGTTTTATGGTGTGTTACTATGCCGTCTGAAAACACACTGCACTTACCATGTTATTTACTTTCAACTCCATCTGGTCATGTCAGATAGCTGGACACAGAACAGAGGAGGCATCTTTTTTGATGAAGATGTTATTCTATGCCTATTTGTCGCACATCTCTAAGTTTCAGCAGTTGTGTCGCACACAGACAAACTACTCAGGATAAGTGTAATCTGCCCACAAACAGACAAACCAAGAGATGGACAGTATTCACAGTGGAATAAAAAAAAAAAAGAAAAGGTTAATATAGAGAGTGAGCAAAGGTGGACATGGTGTTGCACACACTCACCAATAAGACTCCTCATTAAAGCTCTAAAGCATTCAGTAACGCACTGCAGTTCAAGCTAATGAAGAAATATGACTGGTTTAAGATTTACGGCCTAATGGAAGCGATAGTAAGTAGTTGACCGTCGTTTGCCTCAGCTCCGTTTTACACTCAGCATTAGATGAATATCGTTTTGCCAAATACATAAACATCTTATGATTGCTTCCAATACTGGAATAACACATGAAATCCAGTTATTTGATGACTGATATGACCAATTGTGTTCGGGACCTTTGGGCTGCTGACAAATCAGAAGTCCACCTGACAAAAACAGTTGACAATTACTTAATTTCAGAGGCGTGAAAGTCCAATTACTGAAATTGAATCTATCGTACTGTATATTTATGGAGTTCCAATTGAAAATCATTGAATTCAACAGTTTTTACCTGCGAGGATGCATTTCCTGGCCTTGGATACTCCTGGTATATTTGGGTTTTGCTATTTTCCTCTCAGTCTGGTTTGATGCACAACAGAAGCGGTGGTGTGTGCTGTTTTGGGGAATTCTCCTCACATGATGAAGGCCTGTGGCCTCAAGCTACTCGCTTGGCTGTTGGATGGCAAAGCTTGACACAATCAAAGGCATCAATTACAATCAGGCTTGTAATTGGGCTGTGAGCATTGTTTGAAAAAGAGCAGACTTGGAAAAAATCCTTTTGCTTCAGACAGAGAGAGAGAGAGAGAGAAAAAAAAAAGGATTTTTGACAGAAGACACATTTGCGTGTGAGTAGAGAGACTCCACACGTGTGAGGCTGCATTTAGGTTTGCTTAAATAGATGAAAAATACAGACACATCTTGGCAAACAATGAATCGAAATGTGGTCTTGTCTGTTAATTGTTTTAACAGCACTGAATGTATTTCAGCCAAGTAAACACTTCATCATTGTAACAAGCTGAAATTTAGGCAGCTATTTTACTTCATTGTCTAAAACTGGCTAGCATTAATTCTTTTGTGTGCTCATACCTTTGCAGGGCCAGACCCAAAGGCCTTATCAAGAGTCGCTGAGCTGATCCTAAGAGGAATGTTGATGATAAAAACAAGCGCATAAGAGATAGATTTAAAAGGTGTCCAGTAGATTTAATTGCCTCTGATGCCTTGATAACCTTTTGATGTCAAAAATGTATTTAGTATTCTCAGGGTATATTCTAATTTCTGTGGCAATCACAGATATAATAATCAGCAAATTACACATCACAAATTAATTTTATGTTTGAAAAAGCATTAAAAAGAGATAACGTACTGTTTGTATAAGAAAAAATGGCTCCCAGGATACTTCTGGAGCTCAGCCACTGGTAGATATCCAAACCACAGCTTTGAGAGATTTTCCATTGGAATTCATATCAGACCTGTCAGGGGGCCTCTAGGCTGGAACCTTGGTGCTTAGCATCCTGAAGCCTATTTGCAAATTACCTCCTTCACCAGAGTCGAGGGTAGAATAACACACAGCAGCCCGCTGTCTGTCTGACGGCCAGCTACCTGGTCAGCTACTGAGATATGGGGCAGCACCGGGGGGGGGTGTCAAACCTGGCTAAGCAAACCACACTGATACGAGACCTGTTGCTCCTTCCACGCTCAGTCACTGGTGTCCCATTTCTGTTATTATGAGTTTTTTTATTTTTTTTTTGTAAAAAGGAAGTGTCCAGAGTTGTTAGCAGCAGACTTTTTACTGGGTTTTGACATGAGGGTATAATAAAGCAGACTGTGGCAGACTTGAGCGTGGTGTCCGTGTTCTAGATTTGCATGATGGATGGTGGCAGTGGCTGAGCGGGACATGTTGCCTGCTCTAATGGGTCTCTGAGGAACTTAATCAGCCATTCCCACTGCGCTAAGGATAAATAACAAGCTGGACAACGCTGCTCTGGGGGGGGTCCGGCCGAGAAAAGAGCTGACTGATACTCTTGTAAATAAATAGCAAGAACTCGCTTTAGCAAGATAATGAGGTTAATCAAAAGTGAAGGCTGAGGATCAGACACACATTTTAAACGCATCTTTATTTCCAAAACATAGAGCCAGATGTCAGTCTGTGGTGAAAGGTGCTGTAAGGTGGGCCTGGTCTGGCCATTCCACATATTTCGGCTCTAGACAGTTCGTACAGCAACATATTATGTGAGGAGCTCCACTGCCACGGCGGATTTATCTTCAGTGGAAATTGGCCCGGGTACAAAGAATTTCACTGACAAGAGCTCTCACTATAAATATCTACTTAACACAGTGATGTGCAGCATTTTTAAAAAGCTGGACGCATCACTATACAGGTCACTCTCTGATTTGCATGCTCTCGTGGAGTGAGGTAAGTACATTAACGTGATCAGCAACAAAAGTGTAGCTGTGGCTACTTGAAATAAGTGGCTGCAGCTGTCAGGGACATATTGACTGAGTGCTTCGAAATGATTTTTAACAGATGGCCACAAACAAGCAAAGGAAGGAAGCGGAGTAGCCTTCCTCCATTGGCCAGCATGGCAATGAACTGCATTAGCGGACTCACAGTTGTCAGTAATATTTGCAGTATGAGCTGATAAACTGAGATATGGTGCTAATGAATTACTATGCTTGAAAATAGCCCATTTATTTTCATTTTGTGGGTACAGTGGAGCTAATCTTAACCCACTGGTAAGAAAAGATTCATTATTCAAAGCAGTAATGTTTTTAGACAAGTGAAATACATGAAAGCAGCAACGCAAAGCTAAAGACAGACTAAAGAAAAACTAGTCATTATAACAAACCAATATACATTACAGCTGAAAATGACAAAAAACACCTAATTATATCACTGCATAGATTCTATGGGGTTCCTCCTTTTAGATTAAGGAAAACGTAACCAGAAAATCAACGTTGAAAAAGCTGTGTCAAGCTGTGTTTAAGAAACAACAGAGGCTCATAGAGATAAACTGCAAAATGTAATCACATTGTAAACACTAATTATTGTAAATACAATCACTGGGGTGACAATTTTCCATTTAATTTGCTGTTCGGTGTTGAGACTAGCAGTTTTCTGCTCCTGCGACAGTAAAGTCTACAGACTCCAGGAGCTGGAAATATAAGACACGTGAGCTGTGTAAAAGGCATAATTAATATTTCTTCTGACACATACCCTGCCTTGTCGTCTGCCACCATCTCTCTCTTTGCTGTAATGAAGTCAAACTTTAACCATCAGAGGGCCTACTATATTTATTACATGCTCTCTTAAGTTCTTTACTTCTAAAGTTGCACTGCCAGTTCATCAAGTCATCTGAGCTCTTGCACTCTATCTCAGGTTGAGTGAGTGCATCATGCTACCTCGAATATTTAACACACCCCCACAGAGATAAGTTAACAATCATGAACGCCTTTTCGGAAATTTCTACTCCTCAAGGACCTTCCTTGCTTCATGTTAGCTTCTTCTGATTGAAGCTGATGCTAATTGACATTCAGATATTGAGCTTCTTTCACAACGTTTGGCTTTTCGATGCGTTAGGGTGTAATGGCGGTGTGAGAGACGGGTGTTGCAGTGGAGATTGTGCGACGGCCGTACTCTGAGAACATGGTGATGACATCGAGCGGATGGGAAACCTGCCCAGATGTACAAGCTTTGCAGTTGCATCATGAACTGGAATCATAAGTGGGATTCTGATTAAAAATTTGTTTGCAAAAAAAAAAGAAAAAAAAAAGAAAAAATCAGGAAATTTCACACAATTGTTGTACAAGGCCTCAAACTGAATACAACCCATACTGTTGATCACAATAAAGAAGAAAATTAAAGCAACTAAAATAGAAAAACTAACAAAAAATGTTAGCTGAAAATGAAAGCTTTTATTTAAAGTTGACAGCTAAACCTGTTCTCTCCTCAGACACACTTCTAGTATATTGACCTGCATACCATTACTCTGTCTGCACTATTTTACTCTCAAAGCTTTGCCTGTTTCTAGTCATACAAACAGTATATCTCTCTGTTTGGAAAACATAACCATTTTAGGCTTTGTATCTATCTCCTTAAGTGTTGACAGAGCAGCCTGATAACAAGACAGACGACTGAAAAGATTGGTGTGATACGCATGCGGCTCTGCTCAGTTCTGTCAGAAACACTTACATCAAATGGCAAACGAGGACGACAATTCAGTTTGACGTGGCTTTAGGATTTCTCCTCTTGAGGGGGCTCCCTCCCTGCTGCAGCAGCACCGCCGAGCACTGGGCATCAAATAAAAGTAAACTCTGACTAAGGTGGAGTGTTCAACAGCAGCGGCAGGTACAATTGAAGGAAATTAGGAAGACATTCAGTACGACAGTTTGGATGTGAATGTGAAGACCTCAGATTGGCCGCACTGTAAAGCGCTGTGGTCTCATTAGGGCTTTTTGAGCAAGGAGCTTGTTATCAGCTTCTTATCAGCGTTTCCTCCAGTCAGTTAAAATGCTTCAGGTTGTAGACAATTTGCAAACAAATAGACTGGTAATGGCTAATTGGTTTGGGCACCAACTATATCACACTTCATTCTGCAAATGGACAAGATTGTCTGCAAGCATTTCTGCACATCTCCATTCTAATTGAGTCTAATTGTCTACCCAATAAGCCCAATTTGTTGTACCACTGTTGGGATCCATGATCAGGATGTGTACCTTTGTGATGTCGATTGGGTCTTTGTCTAGTCACCGCCTAGATTTATCTTGTGAGCCCTTGATTGAGTTCCACCCCCCAAGTTGAGACCTTGGTAAGTGTTGAAATCTGATCAATTCCCCACAAGCAGCACAAAAATGAGCCACAGATGCCAAAGCCGATTGATGAAACGATGTTTTACATTTCGATATGCAATCTGTTCACCCGCACTGGTGCTGAAACAGCTGCAGATCTCTGCCATGGCTGTCATTACGTGTTAAATCACCTGGAATCACCTCTCTGCAGGTCAAATGAGTAATTCCTCTCCATCCTTCTATTGCATGACATTGATCTCCTGGCAGCAGCAACTACTGCCTAAAGGACTTATGGTCCCACTGAGTCCTTTCCCCTTTAGCATGCATGCGGTCCATGTGATCGTCTGAGTGGAAATCCAGCTGTCTGGAGATGAGCCTGTTGTTTTGACAGTACACTGCTGGATCTTCACATCTTGTCTCTCTCTCTGGAACTAATCAATTCTGATGTCGCGTTATGCACAGGCCGCACCTGCTTCCTCTCTGGCTACCACACGCACACGCACACACACACACACACACACACACACACACACACACACACACACACACACACACACACACACACACACACACACAGCATATGCACACCCACGTAATTCTACACACACTGCACTGTTCCTGCTTGGAGGACACTGCAGTTCTGCTTCTCCACATCAGTGAGGGCAGAGGGAAGACAAAGTACATTCTGTCAGTTTAGATGGGAAAAAAATGGGGCCATTTCCTTATATGTGTAGGTCTCAGCTGCCAAAAAAACACAGAAAATGGTGTGTTGAGAAGGCCTCTACAGTTTGGCTGTTAATAGTGTTCTGTAAATCCTCAGGGGTGGCCATTTTAGGGAGATGGGGATCTGGGTTGTGTCTCCGACTCCCTTTTTTTTAATGCTTTAACATTGTACACCTGCATAAGCACACACGACCGCCCACACAAGATCACACACAAGCATGAGTGTGTGTTGACTGTGGTAGCTGGTATATGTGGGCATAAAGTCCAAATTGGGAAACAGAAAAGAGCAGTGCTTCTGCCAACAATTAGTCAGAGCCCATAATGGGTTTTGAAGGATTCCTGCATGTCTGTACTGACATTTTGGGTGAGACCTGGCACTGAGACTCTCAGCTTGAATTCTGGGAACCAGCAACTTTAGCTTCAAACTTTTCAGAAGGCCAGTACACGATGTACACTTGTCAGGAAGCTGGTGTGAAGGCTAAAAACCAAATACAGTGTGCTGTAGCGTTGAAGAGAAGATTTATGGCCAAGTGTGTTCATTTCCTGCAGTGTGCCAGAGTTCTCTCTACACACACACATACGCACACTAATTTCAGTGATAATATCTACAACTCGTTCCAGTCGGGTGTTATAAATGCTGCACATCTACATGTACATGTAGCCCTTATTTGACAATGTCATTTTGATAAATGTGTTGTAATTTTACTGGACTAAACTCAGGATTCATGAGAAGGGAGGGTTTGCATCGCAGCTTTTATTATGACTCTAATGCTTGGTATTAGATTATATGCAGAAGGTTCAAAATTGAGCTTCTCAAAGAATCTGAGAATATTCTGTAGTATTTAATGTGGCAAAGACAACAACAGGAGGACAACGAAACATTTGGCTGTTGCATGATACCACACGTTGCATTTCACCTCTGCAAACATGACATCCAATCACTTTTTTGTTATTTCAGCTGCTATTACAGGAATTCATAAATAAACAAGGCTAGAAGTCCACAGCCATGATAAGATCTCTGTACTCAATAAATATCTTAAATTAGTTTTTGTAGTATTTTGTAGTAGTAGTTTTAAAACCACTTAGTGACCAAACAGTGCACGACTCAGATAAAATGAGTTGACTCGACTATTAGTATTGAATTTTACTGAATTCCAGGCATTGTGCCAACAGTTTGCTGTTCTCAGACACTTCTCAGTATCTCTGAATGGTTTGTGCCTATAGCTCGAAATGACAACATCAGTGAACAATGATGCTTTGAGGTAAAAGCTAATACCAGCTTTGCTAACATTCCCATGGTGACAATGCTAACATGTTGGAGGTAAGCAAGTGTAACGTTTTTTATTTATTATTTACCATTTTAGCATGTTAGCATACTGACCTTTGAGTTCAGGGCCTGAAAATGTGTTTAAAAAGAGCATATACACATAGAAAGCACTACATCTTATTTTCATAGTGTTACAGAAGAATGACCCATCTTTGTGGTGTATGTATTTTGTTATAGGCTTGTGTGTACAATGAGTGCAAAACAGTGCACGGCTCACAAACCCATTTAGCTGCAGTAACATCCTGTCTCAAAAGGATGCAAAAAAACTAGACATGCATTTGTTACCTCCAGGCTGGACGACTGTAACTCACTATTATCAGGAGGTCACAAAAACTCTGTGAAAAGCCTTCAGTTGATTCAAAATACTGCTGTGCTAGCACTGACAGGAACTAGAAAAAGAGATCACATTTCTCCTGTGTTAGCTTCTCTGCACTGGCTCCTGGGAAAATTCAGAATAGAATTTAAAATCCTTCTCCTTATATACAAAGCCCTTAATGACCAAGCTCCATCGTATCTCAAAGAGCTCACAGCTCCCTACTGTCCCAATACATCTCTTCGCTCTCTAAATGTACTTGTGGTTCCTAGAGTCTCCAAGAGTAGAACAGGAGGCAGAGCCTTCAGCTAACAGGCTCCTCTTCTGTGGAATCAGCTCCCCGTGTTGGTCCAGGAGGCAGAAACCCTTTCTACATTTAAGATTAGGCATAAAACTTTCCTCTATGACAATATTTAGATTAGATTAGATTAGATTAGATTAAAATATATTAGAATACTTAGAGCTGGATCAGGTGAGCCCTGAACCATCCCTTAGTTACGCTGCTATAGACCTAGAGTGGTGGGGGTTGCACTGAGCATCTCTCTCTGTCTCTTTCTCTCTCTCTCTCTCTCTCTCCCATGCATTTATATCACATTACTACATGTCATTAACTTTGTCTTCCCACTCCTGTAGTTTGTGCTTTTCCCTTCTGTCCTTTCTCTCCCTGTCCTCATTCTGCAGGTACTGAATCACCACTGCTCCCATGTTCCTGCTCAGCACCTGCTGCTGCAATAATTATTATTACTATTATTTTTACTGCCATTACTAACACTACTATTATTGCATCCTCTATCATTTCTGCTGTTATCTACTAATATATTATTACTAGAATAAGTCATTGCTAATCATCATTTTAACTCTTTACATCTGTATGTTTTGCTGGTATTCCATCGTGTTCTCTTTTCTGTCGTTTTCTCCCCCTCCCTCATCGAGGCAGATGTCCGCCCACCCTGAGTCTGGTTCTGCTCGAGGTTTCTGTCTCTTAAAGGATGTTTTTCCTCACTGCTGTCGACATGTGCTTGCTCATGGTGGGATTTGTTCGGTCCATTCAAATAATTCTGTAGAGTTTGGTCTAGACTTGCTCTATATGAAAACCTTGATGTAACTTTGTTATGATTTGGCACTATATGAATAAAATTAGCTTTGATTTGATTTATATTGACAGACTAAAAAGGCAGACTTTAAATCCCCTACCTTGAGAACTTTGACATGTTCTAAAGAGCACTTTGCATTCAGAAACAATAACTTCTGTTAGACTGAGCTGCAGTAGCACATAATGCATTGTAACATAGCGCCAAAGAAAGACAATTTCCTCTCCAAACATCAAAACACTTCAATAATGTGAGACAGAGTTTGCATCTCATGCAGGAGCTTCATCTTAATGCTTCTTCTATCAAGTAATAACAGTGGCTATTGGGTCCAGAGGGGAGGGCTTCTCAGCATCACGCACAGCCGTCCGCTCTAAAGAAGCTGGCTGGGTGCTGTGAGCGCCTGGCTCAGGCGCTTCAGATCAAAGTGCTGATAGCTCATCAGCACATACCACAAAATATTTGCTTGATAACAGCAGGCAGATTTTCCAGATCATGGCATAATAAGAAAAATTCCTTTCTCCCAGTTTGAAGTCTTTTGGATACAAGAGGTCAATTAAAACAGTGAAGTCAGTACAGTCAGTCATAAAAAGACAGAATTCATTCTCTTGGGTGCTGGACACAGGGAATCCAGGGTTTATCTAGTGTCATGAGAGAAATATGGATATTTTGGTAGGGAAACAGTAGAGATTTTCTCCAAAAGTATTTTTATGTCTTACTTTTGTGATAATATTTTATGTCATGTCTATTTTATACCTTTCAGAATTAAATATACTTGAGAGCTTTATCACTTTGAGTGTGATCTTGTCACTTCCTCTTTGCAGGGTTTCTGCTGCACATAATAATGTTGCCAATGAAAATGGATTCTTGACATGATTTATCATTAACACTCCCAGTTGCACATTACTAATAACAGCTAAGAAAATTATATGCTAGCAAGTGTTGAGAGGTTTAAAGGCAAATGAGGACACATTACAGCCTGGAAACAATAGTTTGTTTAAAGGCCACTGACACTGAGATCCAAATAAACTAATAAGCTCAATATGTGTCTGCTTTAGGAGAGCTAGCATGAGTGTTTGAACAACAGACAGTTATATTACAGAGAGAGGGAAACAGATTGTGGTGTTGTTGCATGGCCTAAATGTGCATCCATTTACTGTAGATAGAAAAATCCTTTAGTAAAACAGCTTAAATTTTCAACAACACTGACTCGACGTATTCAGTTCGCAGTGTCCATAAGCTCCCCTGATAAAGAACATATTACACTGAACTAGGTCAAAAAATTATAAATGATCTGTGAATGTAGCGTAATAGTCTGTGAGGCAGGCAGGTATAATGTTTACCATATTCACTGTCAATTTATACATTTGCTAATTCACACTAAAACAAAGGGTGATGGGATTATCATTAACTACAGGGGTATTTAATCATAAACCAAAGCACTAGACAGATTTAAATTTTCACCTGATGGTGACTCATCGAGGCGATTTGTAAGAATACGAAATTTCACGATAATGAACCCAACGGTTGTTAAGATATTTCCCTAAAAAAACACAAATGAGAGCTCCATGGCGTTAGGAGTGTCAAAGTCATCAGGGTACATCATCTGGGAATCATGACTCTGTAAAGGTTTGCGCCTATCTGTTTTATAGATGTTGAGATATTTCTCAGGTTAAGCGGAAACTTTGAGTTACTGGTAGTGCCAGAGAAAAATCAAGGATTTTCCAAAATCCACTAGAAGCTGCTGAGACTACCATATGCAATGTTGCTAGCATGGCTAACAATCCTTCAAGATGGGGCAAAAACTGCTGGTAAACTTGTTTGCATTCATGAAAATTCCCAAAACTGTTTCCTCTGCCTCTGCTGGCACAACAACATATAACTTCAAAGTTGGTGGAATACGTAACACCATATGGGAAGAAACCCTTGTTAGGCTTTAAGCATAAAATGAAAGTATATTTGATTTCTGGCGTGACTCTACAGTCCAACAAACCAGCAAGCTTTCCTGTTTCATTATTTGAGATATGTGGGGCGCACCTGTTTTTTTAGAAGAAGATTCAAACCCGACAGGACAGTGTGAGCAGCGTCTGTGCATACCAGGCCAATAAGGAGAGCTGGGCACCATGGCGAGCTTCGATCATGGGAGCAGGCCTCTCATGTACACACGTGAGAAACATCACAAGGCAGACTGCTTCATTCTCAGGGAAGGGCCTTTTGCTTGTCAGCGGGGTCTGAAGTGTGGGGGTGGTTGGAAATTGAAACACACCAGCCACATGCACACACTGTGCTACCCCTTCCATATGGGAATATTTACGTGGTCTTTGTTGTTCAAAGATCAAAGCAGCGGAGATCCATTTCAGTTGATTTTATGACACGATTTAGCAAATTTACAGGGGGGGGACTTTAAATGCCCTGTAAAACCTGTTCCACAGCGTGCAAGACCACCCCATTAAATCTGAAGTCCCACATGAATATGAAGGAAATCTGACTTAGACCTGATGTTGCAACAGTGTGAGGGAACTGCGTGTTTTTTTTAATGTTGGTGAGTGTTAAAAACCCACATGAAATCTACTTCATAGATGAATCTAAAATCTAAAACTTTAAACTGGGCAGGAATCAAAACAAAAGCAGAACACCATAAATTTATTGTGGAAAAAAAGCAACATTGGGAAAAAAAAGGTCTATTCTGGCACATTGTTCATGGTCTTTTTATATTACAAAAAGGAGAAAAAGCCTACAAATCTCGATAATTTATACAAATACAACAACTTTCAAAAATAAATCTTTAATTTAGTAAATGCTCTGTGAACAAGTTTCTGCAATAACCCACCGCTTGAGATCCCTGAGCAGAGACACAGAGTGAACCGCTTTTTTTTTTTTCTTTTTCTTTTTTTAACATTTTCACTCAAGCAATAACAATTATCGGTGTTTGTTCATAAACACTTTATATACACAGGAGATTCAGCACATGGTGTGGGATGTGGGAAGAGATGTGACTGCGACCTGTGATTAATTTACTCAACATCACACTAGTGACCATCACAGTCAAAAACAGAACAGTGGTGACACCATTACGACTGCAACACGTCACATATATAGTCAACCTTTTATGCTCTATTGTGGGCGTTATTGTGTTTACCTATAGTGGGCCACATATCTGCAAACTTCCTTAATTTTATATGGAATAAAAACACAGTGCCAGCTGCTTCTGTTTGCTAAGGTAACACAAAGCAATAACTTACAATGAAATAAACTAAGGACACAGATAGTTCAGGAGGTTTGTGGCCAGTAACAAACAAAAATGATCACAAATACTGCACATATTCTTACTTTTGGGAAGGTGCCATTTTCTTTTACTGTATGCCGACGACAACAAGCAGATGTTAATTACACAGAATATATACAAAATGAGACCTTAAGACTGCAAACAGAGGTTTGACAATATGGGGAAAATATTTCATCTAACAAGCCAAACTTGTTCAGTAATCTGAACTTCCACTTTAAAGTCTGGCTCCTATTGTTGCTGCATGATTTTCTGTATAATATGCACAATGTAGGTATATATTAGGATTCATTTATACAAACACAAAATTAGTTTTATTCCAACACAAACATAGGCGTTAAAACATTTCCCTCGAACGTGCTATGTCTCTGCTTTGCTCCGCAATGAGAAGGTGTGCATCGGCATAGCTTTTGTATTTGGTTAGAAAAAATCCTTCATCTGGTTCAGCTCCACACATGCGCTCCTTCTGTGGAAGCGGCAGGTGTATGGGCATACGACGTACAAAGAACTACCGTACCAGCCACTTTGTTTTCTGTGACTTCCATGGGAAGCTAGCTTAATAATTCCATTTATAGCTTCTTAATGTTGTCAAAAGCAGGTTACTATGGTGACTTTTAACAGTGAAATACAAGAAGCAGTAGTGGTAGAAAAAAATTAAAATAAAAATGCCACCTGCATGCTACTGTTCACTGCTAAAAGATTCACACCTTTTATTATAAGGCATAACCGCGTGAAAGTCCCACTTCTTTAGAGGCTATTGTTGTGCTGCAATGGCTGACAATTTCAAATTCCCTTTTCAAGTTTTTGCCAAATGTCAGGGCATCTGCTCCAAATGGTTTCCAATAAAGCGTGTGAAATTTCACAAGCAAAACAAACCCACTGAGGAAAATTTTTACCGATATTAACTTGATTTACATTAATTTGGAGATTTTGGATTGTGTCCATTTCTTCATATAATCTTATTTTCTTCATTATCGAGATGGAACATCTGATCAAAACAAGAGATTTATTAAATAGTGATGGAAAATACCCTCAGTGCAGTGCTCTGAGATCTTTCTCTCAATGTTATATTTTATCTCCCACTGCTCTGGGACAAATTTCACCCTTTTTGACATAGCTGATTTAAAAAAAAAACTTAATTCATCACAAATGTTGGAGGATGTACCTGGTCTCACCTCAAGTTCAAGTGCTGTAGTTATAAAAGATAAAAAAAAAAAAAAGGGAGGGGGGGGGGGGAAACATGGTTCCTGTGAGAGCACTAATTTTGAAGAAAGTTCTAAAGAGTCCAAATACTGTGCAGCGCTGGCCAAACTATGAGCAATGCTTCTGAGGAAAGCTGTTGGCCTGAGGTGTATGCAGAGCTCAGGAGTCATTAGGAGGGCTGTGCGGCACAGTCACGGCCTCTCAGAGCAAACATCCTCCCTGAGTCTCCTCCATCTCTCCTGTAAGAGAGGAGCCAATAAGGAGCGCGTGGGCCGTCTTTTCCTCCAGGTCTGGCGTACAGATGGCAGGTACTGTAGACGGGCAGGATGAGCTCAGGGGCTCGTGGTCCTCAGGCCCTGTTTCTCCAT
Source organism: Rachycentron canadum (assembly GCA_038496675.1). NCBI lineage: Eukaryota > Metazoa > Chordata > Actinopteri > Carangiformes > Rachycentridae > Rachycentron > Rachycentron canadum. The sequence goes on from CM076652.1 coordinate 8,513,185, forward strand.
GATGTTCCACAGCTTACGCAAGTTGGACTGGGTGATGGTGTCATCCGGTTTCAGTTGAAGCGCTCGGAGGTAATTGGCTTCAGCTTCTTTCAGCTTCCCGTTGAGGTGGAGGATCGCCCCCAGGTTCATCAACGCTGCAGGATACTGAAATCGAAACAGAGATTTTAGTCATTTTAGGGTGAGATCAGTTTCACATTGAATGCAACTCAGGTGAGCTTAAAGCTTTTTTCCAAAGTTACACTGTCTGTTCTCTTCAAAAATACCAATGCAGGACTCTACACTGTTAGTGAGTATGTATTTGACAGTGGGTGTAAACGCGATGATTTAGCTTCCTGAGAGATAGAAAGAATGAGCTGACAACACCTATTTACTCACCACAAATGATCTGTTTAAACTTATGAAATTCTACATTGTAAAATTCAAATCAGAGACCATGAATGGATGACATGAATAATGCAAATTAAGTGTTTTGATTCATACTTGGGGGTATAAATAATTCAACAAAAATGGAATTTGACCAGAAATGTTTTACATCACTGAGCCACATGCAATAAATTGTTGTCTTATCACCGAACTCCAAAACAGAGAAACTTCGAACTGATTAAAACACTTTTGAATGCTAATCTTTTCACAAAACCATGGAAAAACATCACACCAGCTGAGTAAATATAAATAAAATAAAAAAATAAATTGTTATACAGTCCTTTGAAATAAAACAGTTTAGTAATAGCGCATTTGGAGATCACAGACGCTATTGGTTCCTGTCAGATTACACAGGCTGCAGTGTTTGGAGCTCAGTAACCATGCTGCTTTCCCTGTGTCTTGTCTGCGGCCACACACAACCACCACTTTGAAGTGGATCTAGCTGAATATACTCTATATTCCTGCCAGTGCCAAAGGGTAAAATCAGCAGCAACGGGTGGGTGAGTCATGAGAACATAAGTGTCCGGTGTGCAATCACAGTAAGACCATGAAGTATCCAAGCCAAGGGAGGGTCCACATCTGATCTCCATTTTAGTCTGAAATGTGGAAAAGATGTCTAATCCTATCACGAAGCTACTGTTTTACTGCGTAAGGCAATTGTAATTTCTGAAATTGTTAATTCCTTGGAAACAAGGAATGCTCAAATAAAACAGTGTTAGTAAAAATGGCCAATCATGCTCTTTCTCTGAGGTGTTTGTGACTTTTTCCCATAATTATCACCTCATACATCATTGTCACATGAAATGGCACATGATTGTGGCATCCACTGATGTACTCTACCCCAAGGCTCAATTTCATTCTCATGGCCTATTAACTAATCAAGAGTAACTCTCAGAGCAACACACTTTGCATGAGAGAGAAGCGTTTTTTTTTTTTTTCTATAAATGTTAGGAGAAATATGTCATTTGAAACATGTGGAAATGTGAACCATTCACATCAATAATAATAAAAATAAAACATTTGATCCAATATAGTTACGGAATTTATGGATTTAATAAGTACACACCTAACCAACTCTGAAATGCAAACACCTTTTTTGAGAAGCAAGTCTGAAGGTTATACTTTACATATTCAAGGTGTACTCATCCATGTGTTGAGAACAACTTCTCGTCCACACTGAAACCGCCTCTCTGTGCCGGACTGTTCCGCCCTTGTCTTACAAAAACTCTCAAAACATCCCTCTGTTTTTCCAGCGTCATGGTTGGATGAGTGATGCTCCATGCATGAGAATTTCAATGGGAACATCGACTCTGGGATAATCCTATTGTCCCTTAGAGAGGAGTCACTTCTTACCTCAACACAAATAAAACATGCTGCAGATGCTTTAGCCAAAGTAAAGGCTGGCAGGCCCAACACTACTGCTGGTGCTCCATGTCTCCAACTGTACAGCATTAAACCACTGGATACTGCTCGCTTACTATCGCAAAATTACATTAATCCCCTAGAAAAACATTTCCCCCCAGTGTTTGAGTTATTATTCACGGGAGTTCTTAACTTCAATGGTCGGGGTAATTCTGAGGCTGTTTTTGCTATAAATTACCTTGTGTTTGACCTCACCATTTAGGGGTCAAACCACAAAATAACGCTGTGGGATCAATTTGCAAGTTTAGGATTTTTACTAATCAAAACAAATTATTAACCATAATATAACTGTTTGTACATATGGACATAGTTGAAAGGGACATAAATACTATGTTTGCAATGTGGAAGCGACAAGTGGTTTAGGTGTATATTGGAAAATTAATCTTAAAGCCATTTTGTGGAGTTGCTGAGGATTCTATGTTAAGTGAAGAACAATCATCTCTTAGCCTCAGTATGTTTGTAAGAGGTCAGTCAGTTCATAAGGTAACTTGGCTCAGAATAAATGCATCCTGCTGAGACATCTGAGTGAAAGAATGACAATAGTCAAATAATACACTGCTTGGCTCCTTGACATTCCTGGCATCTGTTGATTCAGTTGCTGGCAAATGTACACAGGAATGTTTCAGCGACAATTTATGCTTCTCGTGTCGTTCTCTTTAGCCCGCGGCAATGAAGTGATCTCACAGGGCACGACAATGGTTTGCAAGTTTTCCCTTTAGAGATGACACAGGTTGTGGGAGAAGCCAGAGTCGAAAACAAAGGCCAGTTTGTGCAGTTGCTGGAGAAACAAATCAAACAGGAATAACTGAGGCTGACCTAACCCTAACAGGCAGAAGCTAACACGCTTGTATTGCGATCTTTCTGCGATCCTTCTGGGTAGACACTGATGAGTGAGCGTAACACATGAAGCGCTGAGCACAGACTCCTGGGTAGAAAATCAAGTGACTCCTGGTTTTCCTCTCAGTGCGGCTACATCTGAGGTTCAAAAGACCTCTCTCTTCACCCATGCAGAACTTATCAATTCCCGAGTTTAGTTTCATTCCTTCTGTCTCCACTGTAGGCTCCCACCTTTCCTCACCCAAGCCTTTAACCCCCTATTTCATAATGCTATGACTCTTGTGATTTATTCCCCTTCTCCTGCATTCTTCCTTGCCCTTGCAACACTTGCAACACTCTGCAAAATGTTCTCTTGTCAAAAGTTTTCATTTTTTGCTCATTTCCTGCTGCTCTGTAACCTTTCTGCCACCCTACCCTTTCCAAAACTGGCATGTAGCTTGCAGAGGCATAGCCAGATGTGGAGTATATTAGCCTGGACCGTAAAGCAGCATGTGCTATTAAGACAGAGTGCCAGAGTTGAATGTGAATGCAGGTTGGGGAATGACCTGATCATAATAACTCCAGAGAAGCATTTAAGTAAAGAATATCTACATAGAATGGGAAACTCTGAAGAGGACAGATATCATAGGGTGCAGAGAGCAACCAAAGCAAACCAAGCATCCGATAGGATTTAGCTCGGCTAGATAGAGGGGATTGTAGGACTAAAGGACTAAATCCCTTGAATGGAGGGAATTGTCCTCTCTCACTCAGAGCAAGCAGACATATGTGCTTAATATAAACCACCAGTGCCTTTGGAGAGTGAGGAGTCAAGCTGCAGTAAAGCATGAAATGACAAATGAAGATGGACAGGGAACATGGCTTAAGTCAAGTCGCATCGCAAAGAACAAAGGATAAAGGTAAAGAAGATAGATGAAGATGCTAAATTACAATTGTGCCTCAGCTGTAAGTAATACAAATGCCAAAAGGCATCCAAGCAAAAGTGACCAAGAAGAGGCAAAAAAAAAAAAAAAAGTGCCTCCTTGTTTGGATGTGGATGCAAAATGTGTCTTTGTACAATTACAGACGCCAAGAATCGCTCATCTGAAAATTATGCGGATCTGGCCTTGAAATAGAGCTCTGGGAAACACAAACATTTACAGCATGTATTTCATAGAAGTACATATCTATCAGAGGGCAGCACGAAATGATGGAAAATGCCTCAGCACAGTCAGAAATTGACTTGTTATCTAAGTACTCTGTCGGGGCATCATGGATGTATTATGGAACTCCGGTCCCAGCCAAAAATGCTTTGACCATATTCACAACAAAGTGACATCTTAATGGTTAAGATTCAATTATTTAAAAAAAGACTGATAATTTGCTTTGCTTGGTGTTTGCAGATGTCCTGTCACCAGCTTTACAGATGACCTTTTGTAATTGTTGTGCGTGGAGAAACTGTGTTTTTTGCTGCTGCAAATTTGTGAAGTGTTGCCTATCAGACAGCAAAGAAAGGCAGCACCTTGTTACATTGTTGGCTTGTTTTTGAGGACTATTGTGGATTCAAACGTTTTCATTAGCTGGGTTTTGTGTGCTACCAGTGATTCCTTTAAGTTTTGTGAATCTTTAACTTTAAACTTCTTTAAACGGAGAAACAGGTGAGTAGTGATCTGCGTCGCTAATAAAATACAACTAATGTAAACATTCCCACAGTTCACCTCTAAATCTATGGTGCTCATATATTATTTATGTATGGGTTTGAACCAGAGCAAAGGGAAAAATGATTTTTCTTACCTTCCATCTGGGTTTAATCAGATGTTAAAAATACACAATGCTTTGGCAAAAGTTGAACACTGCATGAAAACAACAAAGGCGATAGGAGCTCAATTTCATGGTTTCTGTGGAAATTTTAAATTTTATCCTTTTGTTATACTCAAGTTTAGCTTGTCTTTTTGTTTGTATATATTGTACCAGGGTTTGTGTGCTTGCAGAACCAAACTGTATTGTCTGTATAACATTGTCCAGATCTATTTTGATCATTAATCCTGAACTGATTTCTTCTAATCAAGACACAGGAACAAACAGGGTGACCACATGCCAAACATATTTTGCTCCCACTGCGGCCCTCGCTTAAACAACTCGACCCCTCCCGTCAGAGATCTCAAAGGCTGGACCCCATTCATTTTTAAGATGTCAAAGTCCTCTGGCCGAGTGTTATCATCATTATTCTTTTCAATTTGCCTGCCCGGGCCCCTCCTTTGAAGTTGATGATGGATTCTGCACAAACAAACCTCTGAGCTTAGTTGAAACCTTATTTTTCTGAGATCAACTGACAATGAAGGCCATTGTGAGAAGGCGGCGTGGGCAGTAATAATATTGGACAGCCATCCAGACTGTGATTGCACAGTGCCCATCAGGGTAAACAGTAATGTGGGTGATTAGCTGGTCACAGTTGTACTCACATTAGGTCTCAGGCTTGCTGCTTGTCCGTAGTACTTCTCGGCCGCCTCATTTAGGCTGGCTTGTCTGCAAAGGGAAAACAGAGAGAGGCAATCATTATTCATCTTTATTGCTCCTGGCTTAGGATGAGGCCTTGAACCCTGCATGTTTACTAGTGCTCAGGGGTCACTGAGAAAATAGCAGGAGGGAACAGCATGAGGGATGAGAACAGCCGACCCGGTTGCCTGTAGGTTTCTTGTTCGATAGCATCTCTCACTCAATAACATCTGTGCTGAACAGTGCACCGCAAGCACTTTCTGTTTTAATTGAAGCTCGGGGTCAGGACATTTGGCTGTTTGGGTACATGAAGAAAGCTCAACAAATAAAGGCTGATCTGGGATATTCAACCTACACTTGTGCATAGCTGATGCCACGTGGGTTGACTGAATACTGCAATGCTGAAGATGTGAAAACAGTGTGGAAGCACAACATAATTTAATCATAGTATAACAAACAGGAGAGCAGAGGGGACGGCAGAGATGCACCAAAATATGGCAAAAAAAAGGATTTTGGGCAGATGGCTGTTCAGCATGAGTCCCTGGAACCAGAAATACTTTATTCCTAAGGACAATAAAACCTGCAGTCAAGACAGGAATGTCCTATATTATACTTCTTATCTTACCTTCATAATCCCCTACTGCTATACACAAATCTGCAGCTCCGATGTCACAAGGCTTTTCCTGTTATTAATATCTGAGGAATCACCTTTATGCTCCACAGCTGCATGCTTGTCCCTGATGATAACTACTGTCTCATTACAAACAAGCTCTGACGATGTCAAGGTCAGAGTCAGCGACGGCTGACTGTGGAGCCCCTTAAGTTGTAATGATCAAAGGAAGTGAGGCCGTTGGAACCAGTTTCATTTTGGCTGTCGCAGTTTGTTAAGGGATCATCGCCCATATGGCTTCAGATAAAGGGCAAAGGCATTTTTTTTTTTTTTTTTTTGGATTACCAGGGCAGCGGCCTAAGTAAACACATAGTATTCATGTGCATGTGCTCTAAATGCTGGATTCGTCAATGGTCCATAAGTAGAGAATCTATGTTTTTTTCATCTAAGATGTTTTCCACCAGCATTATTCAGACATACAAAAGAATTTGCCGCTGCTGTTTATTTTTTTTTTAGTACAAATGAATTTTTCCAGCTCTGTAAAAAAGAAACATTTTACATTCCAGCTGAGATCCAGACACTGACTCCAGTTGCCGAATTTGTCCTGAGATTATAAATGTGGGTTTCATGTCCAACCACAACCATATGTTTGTTTGCCAGTATAATATTTAGAAAGTACAATCCTCTGAGGAAAAAAAAAATGTGCCAATCTAATTCTATAATATCATTATCACATTTATAAACACATTATCAGAGGAGAACTGGAGAACTGCCACACCACGACCAAAGAAGCAGCAGAACCTCCACGGCTCGCCTGACTGTGGGTTGTGAGAGCGCAGAAAACAATGGAGGCCAAGTATGTAAACCGCTGCCTGGGTTTAAACCCGGGGAAGAGGAAGAGTCTAAGACTACAAGATCGCAGGAATGATTGGAAGGAGAGTGATGGGAAAATGAAACAAATGAAAGAAAAAAAAAGGGATGAGGAAAATCCCCCAAGGGAAAAATTCTTGACCATATTTCAAATCGGCAACTCAACAACTGATCTATTTACCCTGACTTCTTGTTGTCTAGAGATGCTTTATTAACCCCAGACATGCACAAATCACAACAGTTGACAGTGCTGCCTATAAGTGTGACACTGCACGATGCTAATGAGTGGATGAACAAATTGCATTTTCAACAAAAGCCACATACTTGTGCTTAAACCGCAGCCGTCCCATCTGTCTCCAGCACAGAGATACTTTTTTTTTTTTTTTTGAGTAGGACCCTCTGCGTTAAAATGCAACAATGAACACAGATGTCCTCCCTGGGGGCAACACTGTATGTGCAGTACACCTAATGTGACTTATTACCACTTTTTCTTTTTTTTTTTGTTATTATCGTAAGTTTATCAAGTCAAACCAATTTATACACTTTTCAACAGTCAAATATGCACAAATTGGCGAACCTAACATCATGACATGCTAGTAATGTGCAAAATAATCTTTCAGATATGGTGAATTATATGACCATTTAAGACATGTGGTTTGTATGGGAAACTATGAGGTCAACTATGAGCGTGTGTGTGTCTTTTTGAGTTTCAGATTGTATGTGACCAGTCTGTATAATGCCACAGTAGGATATTCACATGAACACTTGAAATGGGGAGAACACATCCTCACAGGCTTGACCATTACCCAACCTTTCCTGTTCTATATCCCCCACCGTAAACCAGAGCTAGGTTCACAAAAACATGAGGATTGTTCAAAGGAAGCAGAAGGAAATTCGTTTGGAAGCAAAATGATCAAAAACCAAAGGGCTCAAGAGAGCAATAAAACACATTTGCACATCTGAGAGCGTCTGCCCCTCCTTTTAATCTCTTCCCTTCCCCTGTGTAGATTCACTTGTGTCCCCACCAACCGAGGGCCTTTCCTCCTCTGTGTCCAAGACAAACAACATAAAGAGCATGAGCTGTGGAAGAGAAGGGACCCCATGCCAAGCAAGCGGAGGAAAGTTCAGCCCTGAACACTGCTTGAAGCTGTCTTTAGCTGCCAGTGGTCTGCACCCTGGAAGAGGCTCTCAATACTGAAAGCTGCTGGTGGTGAAGATCCTGCATGATCGGACTGGTGGGGGAAGAGCTATGCATAAAGCAGATGGGTAAGAATCTTACATAGAGCTGTGCAGCAATGCTGTACTCTTGGTAATAGCTTTATCAAACCGGCGATTCAAGATAAGTATTACCCTTTAGAAGGCCGCTGTAATTTTAATCCCAAAGCTCCGAGCTACTGACAATGAGTTTAAACAAGAAAATCTCCCTACTGGCTAAAATAATTTTGTAGGTTTATTCAGCTAGCGGCATAGTGTACTTTACATTGGCACATGGCTGTATTTACACATTTCCATTCATGGCTTGTGTTCAGAAACACAACAGCTTGTGGGCTGCTACAGCTTTCCTGCTCAAGCTCATCAGCTGAACCCTGCACTGATTTGGAAGCCGTCTCTCAAGCAGGAGCCAGTGACAGAAGAGGAAGAGTGAGACAGAGTGGGAGAGAGGTGTGGAGAGACATTGAGAGAGAGAGCATATGAAGATACATAGCTGCACAGCACGCTAAGACAAACCAGCAGCTCTCAGGCTGGCACTGCAGCGAGAGAAGAGGATTACAAAGTACAGCCAAGTAAATCACACTGGCTGAGGAGAAGTGTAAGCCCCTGGATAAACCGTGCAGACAGTAGACCTCCCTCTTATACACAGCCTCCTTTTACTCAGCCTTGCAAACCTGCAGCCAAACCATCTCATTGACAGAGAATAAAGCACATACGGTGTCTTTCTGTATGTGCTCAGGCTTCGGAAATCATCAAATATGTATGTATATATAAAAAAAAAACAAACAACATGAATTCCAATCATACAGTCACCTGAGCATGTGGGCTGCACTGAAAACCACATCAAACTCGCCGCCGTCGAGGCGTGCAGCTTTTTCTGCCATCTCCGCCGCTTCCAGCAGCCGTGACTCTTCCAACAAAAACTGACCTGGCAGGGCAGGAGAGAACAGCAGCACAGTTAAAACACTGAGGGATCCCTGCAGAGGCACTGAGGGATACTCAGCCTAGAAGTGTTGCCTTTGGCCCTGGTGGAGAGACAGCCTGGTCTGCCCCTGAAATATTATGCTGAAACACTAGATATGAGTGCAGCATACCATCGCTCTTTGGCCCTCTCTCAGACCCATTTGTTCTGATTAGCCGATGTTGACTGATCTATTTCTTTAAGATGAAAATGTTGTTAAAATGAGGCTTTGTGTCTTATTACGGGTGTGGCTGCTTTTGCCATGAACATTTAATGAGCTGGGATTATGGATGGCTGACAAGGCCATGAACTGAGGGCGGACCCCTTGCAAAGGGCCAGGTTTAGAGTGGAATGAATACCCTGTTGACTTTGGTTAGCCTCACTACTGTACCAGGATGCTAACCCACCAAGTGAACCTAAGCATATTTTCCTTAATAACTGTGGATGAAACTGAAGCTGTTAGACCTGCGGTGAGAGACAGACTGAAAATGAGACTTCAGACCATGATTGAGTGTAAAGTAGCTCCGGGTTACAAACACCTCTGCAGTTATGGAGGGTTTATGATATCAAAGCAAATCAAAGCAATAAAGGGAAGACAGTAGCTGCATCAATATATGCCCAAGCCCAGGAGTGCCCTGCTATTTATAACACAAATTTCTCAAAGGTGATGTGTATGTAAGGCCTGTGATATTGTGAGTCATGCTCATCATGCTGAAGTATGACTTTTAGAGGAATATTGGAGGGTCTAGCTTTAAACACAGACCTTAGCACCGGGTTGGTAAGAAACTAAATTAAACCTGTGAGTTCTTACAACCTTTTTGATACTGCACAGAAGGCAATTTAATACCTGTTTCACAATCATACTGGCCACAGTATGAAAGCCTGATGGAAATCCAATAGGGTCAATATAGCCTAGAATTATTTATTATGATGTTACACTTCTTTCCAGAACTTCAGTATATGAGAATAATTGCTACTTAAATGCTTGAATGAATTAAATGAACATGACCTGAATCTGGATAAATGGCAGAAAATGGACAGATGGGTTAATCACTTAGGTTTGTTGAGGTTTTTGATACAACTGACACTTTAATTTAATTTAAATTCATTAAACATTTTTGAGGGGAACTAAACTTTAAAGACTTTTCATGATGTTTTCAACTTCTGATGATTTACATTCAGTATTTCATCACAAATAACTAATGTCCAGCTGTACCCAAGACATTTTGTTTGGCATTGTGCTCTGTGCACTGTAAATATAAGAATCTGTATACTGTACAACAGCCCAATAGTCATAGTCTATAGTCATATATAATCAAGTCGTATTCTTTGCTTGTGGAACAACACTCTCTGTCTTTGTATGGATCAACACAGTTCATCATTAACTTATTTCTTAACCTTTAAAAGGTGACCACTTGAAATGTCGTACTATAACACAATACAAATACCATTAAACTGGTGGATTGATTGTTGTAAATGCCACATGTGAGTAGCTGCAGAGAGAGAGCTGTCATGTCAGTTAATCATAAAATGCAGTTTCAGACAGAGAAGGTTTTTGAAGCATTTAAAGGTAGGAACTGGTAAACTTATCAGCTCAGATTCGCTCTTCCTATGACAGTAATTAAATCAAAAAGTTGCCCCTGTAACATCAGGTTGTGTGTGAGCCACAGAAATCATGTAAGATGAGCAAGGATGCTGAAATTGTCACGTTCTGTATTTCAATCAAATCAAAGAGAACAATCTGAGGAAATCATCCTCTCTTCTTGTGATCCCCCACTAACCACGTACAGAGCAACACTGTGGCTGATCAGAGGAAGAGATGGCAGAAGGGGTCAGCCAACACTGTTCCTCCATGCGACCTGACAAAGTGTGTCAGTTCCTGCCTTTGTGCACACATGTCTGTGTTGCACTGCCAAATGAAACACTTGTGGCTGTAAGAATAAAGTCAGGATATGTTAAATTGAAAGTTAAAAAAAGAAAATAAAAATCAACGCTTACCATAATGCATGTAACAGTTGCCTTTTGTGGGATCGAGTTGGATGGCCTTCAGGAAGTATCTCTCCGCTTCTGTTTTCTGCCCCTGTGAGAGACAGATTAAATACAGTGTCATTATTGTTTCAACTGCTTCTTAGAACAACTCATTATAAAAACACCACGCTCAGCTCAATAGCCAAAATACCTTTGTGTATACCTAATGTCGAACTCCAAACCGCAGACCTACTTTAACAATAATTCTTAATAAATAGACATGAAACACATGGACCACGAGTGTTATTCTTTCAAGCTCATGTGTCGTCCTCTCATGTATGCACTGTCATCCTTGGCACAGAGGAGCCGTCAGGGCAAAGGCTTATTCATTACGCACTTTTATCTGTGCAAATAACACTTCCAGAGCATAACCGCAGATTGCCGGTGTGTGTGGCCTGACCGCTGTGAAACAAGACAGAGAGCGGTGGATAGAAATGGAGCGGGAGGGTGGAAAGGCGCGGAGAGGAAAGAGACAGACAGGCTCATGGGTCTGTAGGGATCTTTAGCTTTGCATAGGCACACACACACACACACACACGCACGCACATTGAGGTACAGTGTTGTTTCGATGAAAGAATCCATAGTGAGAGGGTGTGCTTAGCATGATGAGGAAAAGCCCCGCTGAAGCCCTGTGGACCTTAAACGCTCCCTCAGGTCCTCAAGACAGTGACACGTAACCAATCACAGCTCAAACAGAAGAGAGCAGCTGGCCAGCAGAGGTGCCAGCTGGGACTTCGACACATTCCTGCTCTCAGTTGGGCACCAGATGCCATCTGATCAACAATTAACAATGTGCACTCATCTATAAAAACTGATGTTTTAGCATTAACAATGCAGCCCATTAGTGTGCGTTTCGCTCTCAAAGATAATGCCTTTGCATAAATAATGCATATGATTAAACTGGAGTTGTACCAAGTTGTACCCATAAAGGCTGCGGCATCAGAAAGATGAAGGAGGATTAAATAAAGATTGAACAAGTCAGGAGAAATAATATACACAAACTCAGTGTGAAACACAGCAAATTACTTCAGTTTACTTAAACAGATGAACAGGTTCAAATCCAATCAGTACAGTCTAGTATTAATGACTGTGTACTTAGTCAAGCACATACATTTTGAGTGAGCTGTAGATTCAATAAATACATAATTTTCTAATGTAAATACATGAGCGGGGGCTTCCCTTGATGCCGTGGAAAATCAAACCTACGCTGAGTATATGTTTAATATAACTGATGGTGCCCAAGTAGCGATCCCGGTTCCAGTCTGAAAAGCATCATCTCTGTGTATTTATACACTCGAATTCGCAGATGGAGGAATGCATATGTTTTAGGGCCAGCTGGCTTTATGTTGGCAGAGGCTTACGTCTGTTTGTTAAACCTCCGAATGAAGCTTTCACACTCTGAAATGAGTTCCAGTTGTGACTGGATAGAAGATTTGGTTTATGACATGTATATGAACGTAGACCATGCTCAGTGTAAGTTATATGGGAAGGAGTTAAAACCCCAAAAAAGTAACCGGTTGCTCATTTCTCATTACTCGTCTTAAAAGGAAATGTTATTGCAGTTCTTATACAGTTCCCTAGACAGGCAATTTGTTACACTACTTGTTATATTACTTTTCTGTTGCACCCCCTTCAATTGGCAACTTCTTTCTCTTTCATCTTCAAACTTTTGGATTATAACTCATTTGGCTCACCGGTATGGCCCTATGAATAATCCTGAAACTCAACCAGTGCTCATGTTCAATTGTCTTGTTACACTATTTCTCTGTGAAGTCAAACGCAAGTCAATGTGTCCAAGCTGAAATGAGTACACCCCTCCACGCTGCTCAGAGCAGAGAGCTAGAAATGATCATGTTTTCTTTATTTTCTTTTTTCTTCAACTTTTTTTAATTTTTTAAAAATTTTATTGCTTAAGTTCTGCTGCCCATACCTTGCTGTATAAATCTTAGATCTTGTGTCAGTCAGGATCTGAGCTAATTTTCTTTCTCTCTCTGACTGTACCAACGGTCTGCAGTCACATGTGTCGCATGTTGTAACAAGATATGTGTTGCCCTGTGGGAAGACGGAAAAAGGCCAGAAAAGCCAGTGTGTTGCATATGCCTGGCAAGCGAACAGTCAATATTGATTCAGTGACACAGGTTGGGTCTTATACTTGGCCGTACCACTTGGGCTCTGTCAGGCTGAGTCTTAAAGACAGGAAAAAGACTGAATCCAGATCTCAGTTTGGGCCCTGAGGAGAAAACCATTGTATCTAAGCAAGACTAAGAGTTGAGTACTTTGTAATTTGAGCTAAATGCTAAAGTATGCTCACAGTGACAATGCTAACTTGTTGATGTTTAGAAGGTAAATGTTTACCACGTTTACCATCTTAGTTCATCATTCTGAACATTTGCTGATAAGCCTTAAACACAAAGCAGATCTGAGGCTGGTGTTTTGCAAGGTACTAAAAGAAAGGAAATCTTAACTTGGGTATCAACAACATTTATTACCTCCTCTTAAGTCTTGAAAACAAAACGTTTAACACCCTCAGCTATCGTTCCGCTAATATCCACCTCTCATTCAAGTTAGCTCATTTCTGTGGAGAATATCCTCCCTTTTGTCACACACACATGCTGAGATTATTGGTGTGCGCCTCACACCTCAACTCTCCTGACAACATCAGATAAACTGCAGATGTAGCCCAGGCTCTGCGGGTGCTGATGTGATTATGGATGAAGCCTGCATCCTATTAGCTGCGGAAATGACAAGTGGATGAGTGAATCCAATATTGCGAGCATCACAGCAGCTGTGTCCAGCTCTGACCTGTGGTGGGTACGAGGGAGCCCGGAATACATCCAGCTCCCCCTCGGTGTTAGCGGAGATGTGGAAGGGGTCAAGCACAGCAGGGAGGGTGATACTGATCTATGTGATTAACTTTCCCTTCCTCTCCCATTTTGTCCACTCCTCATCCACAAATCACAGCAACTCTCTGTGCCTCAGCTCCATCGTCATACTCTCACCCTACTCTGACCCTGCTTCCAAGTCTTATCTCGCAGCCCCTCGGTCTCTCCCGCAGGGATCTGAACCTTGAAACCCCCTGACAGTATCTAAAGCGTCTTCATCACTCACAATTGTGCCACAGGCAGTGTGGAGGTAGGGGATGACAGAGGCGGGATCTGGTGGGCAGATCAACTTCCTGTACTGGTTTTGATCTCGCTTAAACGCTGTTGTCATCAGGCACATGGACCACAGCCACAAAGGAGGGACATACATAAAATATTACCCTGGCTCACATTCATAGGTAAAAACTTTTGCAAACATTTCAGTTAAAAAAAAAAAAAAAAAAAAAAAAAAAATCTGTGCTTCTCAAATGTTTTTTCATGACTAAATGAGCCCTAAGCCTGTCCAAACAACTCCTCTGATGGAATTATTTGCACTCACAGGATCACAGGGGCTCAAAACACCTATACCATCCATCATGGTCAGAGATCTACAGAGAATTATCCCTGCAGGTTTGAACTCTACTTTCCACCCGAATCAATAGCACTTTCTTAAATAAAATGAGTTTCTCTTCACGGCCGACTGAATCCTTACCCGTGTCCACTTCAACAAGTCTTAACTCTCCTCCAGAGAACTGTGTTGTTCTTCTAAACTGTTCTCACTGACAGCACTTGGCTTTAGATACTTTCTGAGGTCTGATGGCTTTTGTTCAGAGAGGAATTCATGTCGGTTTAACAAGCGACTTCTATCTGTAGTGTCAGCTGAAGTATAATTCAAGATGACCATCAGCCTGAGCACAGATGGGAAAACCCATCCAGTTTGGTGCAAGAGCTCAATTTAATTTAGACTTACTGTGATCCACTTCACTGATATATAGGGTAGTATTATATTTGTATAATACCGCCAGCGACCAGCTAGTTTAGTTTAACACAAAGACTGGAAAAAGATGGCTCTCGCCATAGGTTGGCTGTGTTTTTACATTTCAGTTTTTAGATTAAACTGATTTAGACATATTGTCTTAATTTCAGAGCTTTAGAGATGCTAGTAAAGGGATTTTGTTTTGGACAATGCCAAGATAGCTGTGTCCAGTCCGTGTGCTAAGCTAAGCTAACCTGCTGCTGGCGGTAGCTTCATATTTATCATACAAATACCATATAAATAAATGTCGTCAAACTCATGTAATTCAAACTAACTTGTAAATGTCAAACTAACATTTTAAAGGTAAAATGTGTTTTAACATTGTTAAAACTTTTGGAAAAAGCTATTTTTTCCAGCAAATTTAGCTAAATTATGTGCCAGTAAAACTCTTCCACGCAACTCAGTTGTGATAAACGTAAAATCATAATTTTGGAAAGAGTATAAATAAAAAGAACTTGAAAAAGACTCTGTTTCCATAAGGGAAATGAAAAGGGACAGGGCCAGGAGGAGTCTTGCCTTCCAGATACCGCTGCTAAAGGATTTTGAACACATTTACGTGTTCGTGTACGGCCCAGACTGTGGGAGAGCTGAAGAGGAGGCCTCCACCCTTCTTTTGACCTTCTGTGCTACTCTTCCTCTACTTTGTTTATTTCTCTTCTGACAGTCCTTTTCAGCAATGCTCCTCTCAGCCATCTCTTTTCCAAACACATCTATCTAGCTGTGACCCGTAACGGATGACTGTATGCCCTGAACACATGACCATCTCCTCGTAAACTCGGGGACTTTGTTTCTGTCCGGTCAACACAGACGGCCTTTTCTTTAGTTACTGGAGCACAGGTCAGCTGTGTCACCCTGAACGGATATTATCTCTGCAGACCTAAAGTCCATGGCAGATGTAGATTTGTTTCTTGACAGTGTTTAGAGAGTTTCATTTTCTATTTTTTAGGCCAATGTTGCAATTGCAGCTTGTTGAATTACTTTTTAAGACTGAGGGACAAGTTGCATAGAGCAAAAAAGTGTAACCATGACAAGATTTTTAATCTATTCCCTGACAGAGAGGATCAATGTGAGAAATATAACGTGACCAACCTCTTCTCTCATGCTCACTCTCTTCCAATCTTTTCCCTCGCTCTCTTTCTCCCACACACTATTGATTAACTGTAGAAACTTCAGGAGAACATTACGACCGTCAGTAAAGAGCTGAGTAGAACTGATGAAAAGCCCGGGGAGATAAAAGAGAGTGTAATAAAAAAGAAAGTGGAAAGACATGCAGATAAGACAGGAAGAGAATAAGAAGTGGTTCAGGGAAGCAAAAGTCAAACATGTCCAAGTCAAGATGGCAGGCCTCAGACAAGAAAGTCCTCAATTCAACACAGAAATGTCTTTGAATGGAGCGTGATACTGCTCGTACCAGACCAAGAGAGGCTGTAGAAGCAAAAGCCTTGAGTTTATTGTATTAAGCAAGTGTGTATTTTCTCTCTTATGTGTCTCAAAGGCCAAGACACACACACACACATACACATACACAAAAAAAACAGAAGTCTTACCGTCATAGCAAGGAGTTTGCCATAGGTAAGGTGTGCAGGGATGTGGTCAGGCTTGGCTCGCAGGGACTCTCGGTACCAGTGTTCAGCGTCAGTCAGCTTGTTCAGTCTCATATAGGCCTCTCCTGTGAGAGGCAAAGAGGGGGTCGAGTCAGGGGTCAAACTGTCAGAGGTTAAGACATCACACATCTTCCCATTGCTCTGCTGAGGATTTGCATGACAGAGCAGCAGTGAGGCCCAACCTCATACCAGTGGGTTGGAAAACTCAGAACAAAGCCCATGTTGTTTATCAGTTGGCCCAATACACGTAGTGTAACATATGGCAATGAACTAAGAGGATGCAAACAGTATATACCACATTCATGCCGAAGAAATGATTCATTAAGTGCCTTTCACAAATTCAAACCTTTGAATCTCTTCTTAAGTTTGAAAATAATTCAAGTGAGTTCTGAATAGAATAGAACTGCATAGCAATAAGCCAAGTTGGATATTTTAAAGAAGAAGTGAGTCTATAACACACACCCTCACACTCCCTGGTCTGTCAGACATCATCTGATACCTCCCCCACTGCAAAATCTGACCCGACTCTGGCTAACACCTGAAACAACAATGACCTCTCTTTCATAGCCATCCAATAACACTTGTATTATTGCAAGAATTTGACAACATCGGCATGTAATTGGACACAACACAGTGAAGATCAACATTATAATATATTTAGGGGCAGAAACTGAATGAACCACAGGTGCTGAAAATTTCACTCGAACTCTGTTACATGTTTACATTTCAATCTCCACCGAGTCTCATGAGCAGGGGACACATTATTTAGACTAAAGTGGAGTGAAACTTTAATTCTGCAGGGATTAGCACTAATCACTTCCTTAATAAGAAATGGTGATAAGCAATAGGTGACAAACACCTCATTACAGCTATCACTCCAATGAGTGATAACGCTATATAATGATACCTACTGACACATACTGTGGGCATGTAATTAGATAGCAGTTTGACACCACTTATTTAGATCTATTTTCTATCTATTTATAGCTATCTATCCATATATATCTATTTATTTACTTATTTATGGTATTTGTATGATAAGATGTGACCTCCTTTCATTGTGAGAAAATACAGCTCAAGGCTTAAAACTCCCATCACCCCAGATGTAATATAATACATGGGAACATATTTTAAAGATGATGTCCATGAGTACAGCCTCATGTTTTAGATTCAACTGTTGGAAATCCATGATACTGTAGCCAGATAAAATCAAAATCAAAAACGTCCCAGTCAACAGTTAACATCAAATAGAGCACAAGAATGGATTAGTAGATAACACAAAGGTCGCAAATCTCAATGTTGTGTTTATCCATACATTCCCATTCCCGGCTAGTATAATAAATATGGTTCTAGATATGATTATAGGAAATTGGCAATGACCCTGAATTCTTTCAAAATGCATACATAGGTCTGTTTTGACATGACCTCTTTGTTGACGGGGTTTAAAATACTCGCCTTCCTGGCAGCAGATTAGCACAAACATCAACGTACAATTAGAGGTGACACTGAATCTGAGGAGCTGAAAACCAGCTCCTCGGATTGGAACATTCCTGGGCCGACCAGAGAGTGCTGGAGCGAGACCAGTAGGGCGCAGATTACCACCCAGGTCTGCCTCTGGTGAAAGCCTCTGCTCCTTGGCGTCTGACAAACAGCATGAGAGTATCACAGTGAGTGAAACTAGAAGGAAACAGATACGAGCAGGTGTGCCAAATGTGCAAATCAGTTCGGCGAGGAAGCAATGCTAAGCTGAAGAAATCACAGCTCGCTGGCTCAGTGCCTCGGTTACAGACGCAGCGCTGCTCCTTAACGGTGACTGGAACTTTCATCAACATTTTGACATAATCTCAGCAGCTCTGTCAAACTGCATTTTGCCAACACAGAGGCAAACCTGTGGCACTACCGAGTCTGGATTAAAGACGTTGCAGGTTTGAAATGTGTGTGTGTGTGTGTTTAAGTAGCTGCGTGTGTTTGAGAGAGAAAAAGCAGGAGGGAGACACAGAGGGGGAAAAAAAAAAGTAAAAAAGCAAAGAGAGATCGGCTATAATGAGCCTGCAGCAGCTGTTCTACAGCTGTAATCCAACAAAGCAAATTAACTCTGTGTAAAATGATATTGTAAAGCTGTTTAGCTGTTAAACACTGTTTAACGGTGTGAACACAAATTACATTTCTCAAATGTGGATTTCACTAATATAAATTGATATAAATGGCTTTATCTGACACAGATTTTACACATTTTTTACAATCTACTTCCTTCAGGCGCTCCACGAAAACAGGATACTGTCTTAACCTAAACTGTAGGCTACACAAAGCCAACAGTGATCTTGACCTAAAGTATAGGTTAAGCCCCAAATGTAGGATACACAATTACAATCAGAACCAAGAATTAGTATCTTCTGAATTCTAAAAGCACTAGTGGTGTGGATTGCACTGAGGGTTAATTACTATTTCATTAATAAAGCTAAAGAAATCTACAATCACAAACAACCTTTAACTGATGACAGTGATTCAGCATGCATTTTCAGGGTAAATTCAAATAGATCAGGGACATCCTGGTTCCACAGTTATTCCACATTCAAAGCTGCCTGTGTGATATGGCTGTAAATGGTGGAAATGTAATGAACAGGAAGTTTGGTTTAGTTAAGATGCTGCCTGTTCAGAAAACACTAAAAAGTTTCTTTGTTGTAAGGTTCTCCAAAACACTCCAAAAATAAACCTTTACCCTCAGTTCGGATGTCTACAGCTTCTATGCTTGTGGTCCTGAAACAAAAGCAGCTCTTACCCATCATGTTGTAGAGGCTCTGTGGTGCAAATTGTCTTGGCATTTTCTGTATTGCTTCTTTAAACACAGAGAGGGCCTCCTGTGAATGAAACAAATAATAAAAAAAAAGGAAGGTGGGGGATGTTTGCATTACAGAGCGGAGAGACCCCTGCCAGAGAAACTGGAGCTGGGGTAACCAGTCATTCCTCCCCTGCAGCCGAGGCCCTGCCACAATGAATACACAGCGTGGAATTGGGGGTCGCAGGGAGGCTGGTTCATACAGGGACCAGCTGACAGGGTTTATCCTCAGTGTCACGGCTGTTAGGACGACCAGAGTAGTGTCACATATAGGCTCTATCTAACATGTATAGTTTGTAGGTCCAGCAAGTCCCTCAGAGTTTAAATGGTAGAAAGAGGTGGAACTTCTTTATTGCTGAAGCAAATGTTGCGGTTAGAGGTCGGAGGAAGTGGGACTGTTCTCTTTCTGCAGCGTGCCAACTATTTATAAAGGCCTTTATTGAATCTGCAGTTCTACTGCCTCATTCCTGATTGAATCAGCAGCATCGGTGCTTGTGTACAATATAAATGTGCAGCATTGGAAAACCAGTTACTTTAGCCAGCACTGTAGGTCTTTAGGGGCATGAAAGAGAGTGAATTTGTTAGAAACAGCGAGAGGATTATCTGCACACAACACTGCGTCCCCTATGACCGAGGCAATTTTGGGACATGTCCATATAAAACTGAGTATTTTCTTCATGTCCGCCAAAGGCTCGTTTGGCATTTTATCTCAATTTTCACTAAGGTTTTACATTTTTACAGCATATACTATATTCAAATAAGTACACTTTTAACTCCTACTGCAGGAATTGTGGTGTGACAGACATGTTTCAAAATACACACAGTGCATAGCTGAAAATACAAGAATGAATGAAGTACAGTACATGCAATCAGGTTGCTTTAAATTTCATTATATTAAGAGCTAAAAAATACTAACTATTGGTTTTTATATTGGTTTTAGGCTTAAAAAATTATGAATGAAAATTAGTTACTACAGTTTTAACAAGGAGGAAATAACTCACACTTATTGCTCACACATGTCAGATACACATTTCTAATCAACATACACCAAACTAATCAACATAAGCATTGCCAAGTCTGCTGATGCTAATGCTCGACATGCTAGAATGTCCCGAAGCAAACGTTGTGTGGGTCCTTACCTCCTGATGTCCCTGCTCATGGAGCAGCTTGCCCAGGTTGTACAAGCAGCTGGCGACTGAGCTCTTGTGGGCATGCGGGTCCTTCAGGTTCTCGTCGGGAATGTCAGCACAGGTTAGGAAGGTGCGCTTGGCTTCATCTGGACGACCCTGATTCATCAGGATGATGCCCGTGTTCAAGTACGCCGCTAAAGAAGTACGGAGAAGAAAAGTCGTGCCTTGCATCAGCTGATTCGCATCGTGGGATCATGTGGCAACTTGTACCGTGTGGCTGCTATGACCTGATACTTCTTACTGTTACTCTGCTGATGCCACATCTTACTCCTCCATTCCTGCCTCCTTAACATGTGCAAGGTTTTTTGTTGTAGATTAAACTAAGATTTAATGTTTTTTATGTCCATGTATGTTTTTTTAAGGCAGGACTCTCTCAGGAGAACTTGTGTTGCTGCTGAGATTCTTTGAGCTCTTTCTCTCAAAGAGAAGAGAAGATGTCTTTACCATCAAATGTATGCATGTGTTTAGTCATTATTTTCCCTAAATGGTCACTTCCTTGACATAAATGTCTCTCCCTGACCTGTAGCCACAGAAGTCAACAGTGCTGAAAAGGTGAGTAATGACCATCTCCATATAATAGACCTTCAGGCTAGAACAATGACCTGCCATTAATCCCTTTCATACTTCATTGCTGTGTGTGTTTGACCTTTGCATACACCCTGTGGGACAATTTGGATGCTTGTTAAACTTTTTCTTGAGGAGTCAAAGACACCATCTAATGATCAATAAGCAGCTGGAGAGTAATTAGTCTCTGTGGACCTGCTTCTCCAAACAACACTCTACACTATCAGGACTGGCTGTTGGAATGAATTAACTTGATACAGGAGATCATTCTGAAAGGCTCTTTTATAGGGTGCTGACATACAGTATAACCAAGTGAAAAGGGGTGGCTGAGAATCAAACTGCCTTTTTTTCCCAACAAAGAAGTTACCTTCTTCTTCTTCTGTCCTTGCAATTCGTTATCTCAAAAGCTTCTTCACACCTCACAGTCTTATCTGACTTACATGGTATTGCTTTCAGTGGTCAATATCTAGACTTTCTTTGCATGGATCTGCAACCTGCACTGAAAGGGGAGCAGATTAAAAAAAAAAAAAAACACAGACAAAAGTGATTTTTTTTTCAATTTCTTCTTAAGCGATTTCCTGTATGCACAAAATGTGACAGGGATCAATAGTGCTTTATCACAAAGCAGGATCGTTCTACATATTAAATAAAGATGCTACAGTTTGCGCTAGTTATCTCCCAACTAATCAGTGAATAATGGTGTAACCTTGAAAAAAAAACACGTCACAGTCACACTCTCATTCTATCTTCAACATGTCTGCTGCTTTGGGTAATTAATTAACCTTGCTATCGGCGGCAACGGATTGGATAATTGCATGCTGAATGGAAATCTTCTAGTCGAACCATGATCTTGATTAGGTCTATAATTAATCCAGACGAAAAAAAAAAAAAAAGGAAAGGAAGAGACGTTTAAGGTTCTCTGTTTATCTGTCACCGGCTAATACCTGGAACAATGGGGAGCTAATTTGTTGCATGATCAGGTAAAATTGTGAGCGATTTCTTCTACTCAGGGAGTGAACATGCTCAAGATATGGTATGGAAGATTTTGTTAAAAAGGTAAAAGCAGTAAAACCGGGACCGGACTTCTCACGGGAAGGAGAGGAAGCTAAGAAGAGAAGAGTCACACCAAAAAGCGAGAGATGCGAACAAATGTCAGGAAGGTAGCAGGGATAAGAAGAAATGAGTGTCACGGTCTGAATCCATAATAAATGACATAATGCAGTTACTCGATCTGTTGACATGTCTTGGCTCTGACAGACAGTCAGGCAGCTGTGTTGAATGTTTAATTTAGCCGTATACCCACTGCCCTTTGCCACCTATTCCTCTCCGTTCACATAACCACAGCCTGTGTTCACTGTTGCCTGGACACAGCACAGCCACAACCACAAGAGCTGGAGATTGTCAATAAAAAAAGAAGAGCTGTACTTACAAGCCAGAGTTGGCCTGCTCCCAATGGCCAGCTTATAGTAGTGGAGCGCCTCTGAGAACTTGTTGCTCTCCTGTAGCAGCAAGCCACTAGAAAAGACAAAAGAAAGAAATGACGGATTGAAAAACTCAAATGTTTAGATGCCTCTGTTAGGCTTAGACAAGAACACAAGCATTTGATGAAATTGAGGGGGGGGGGGTTTAGATCTGAGCAAACCACAGACATTTGAGCACACTGTGAATATTGGCTGTGGATGTTTTGCATTTTCCCCCTCTGGCTAAAACAGCATCATTAATAACCCTGTCAGACAGACAGCACTCTGGGGAATACAAGACACTTCCTCTGAGGGAACAGCTCTGATCAATGAACACACGCGAGCAAAAGGAGAGCTCTTCCATTTGTTCACAAACACAAACATACACACACAGGCACACACACACACACATACACTCCTAAGTAAATGAAACAGCTGGGTGCAGCGACACACTTAGAGCACATAAGATATTTCCAAACCTTGCGGGCACATTTCAGAGTGAACAGGAGTGCAGGAGTGAACAGGAGCATTGAGGACAAGAAAATATAAACTACAACTTAGGAGGAGAAAACACAAACTCACAGGTTATACAGCATGTCCGCCATGTTGCTGCGGTAATACAGAGCATTTCTGTACGCCTGCTCAGCCTCCTCCATCTTGCCTTGACTCTTCAGCACATTTCCAAGGTTCCCCCATGCTGGCAGGTTACAAAAGAAAAAGTTAATCAAACAGAATAAAAAAAGGAAATTTGCAGCAGCTGTCTTGAGTAGCAACTTTTTTTTTTTTCACAGAATCTTAAAAAGCTCAGAAATAGAACACATTTCTGTGGCAAGTGAAAATTTCCTTTTGTAATTCACAGCCTCACACTGACACGGGATTTGTGTTTTTAACCTCTGAAGTGGATGTTGTTCTGCTGCTGCATGTACACCAAGACATATGAGTATAGTGAGATGACACACCAGGGGAGCTTTGTGCCATTACTACCAGTCCTTTCTATGAGAGTGAGCATGAAAAGAGGACCACCACGGTGCTATTATCGCATGGGTAACTGCATTACTATTGAATGGCACAATGCAGTATCTGACAGGTATGCCTAGAGAGACATTTGCGCATTGTTATACTGTCATGCATTTATGCAGAAGCGTAACACCAGTGTGTGTACACCCTCAGATGCTGCTCCTTTTTGCTTCTCCACACTGTCTTGCAGAACAGGAAGATAAAATCCTGGCTCACGCTGCTTTTGTTGACATGTGTCCAGAGCGCTGCAATATGCAGTGGGCCTTTAAGCAACGTATTTACTTAACTGTTCAAAAATCCTAACATCTACGAGACCCCAGAGGATTATTCAGTATAAATAAAATTAGGCAGAAAAAACTAACTCAAGCTTCCTTCATTCAATTCTACACCCAGTTATGCGCAGATTGCTTTATGAAGTTGTTTTGTGTGTCCCGAAATTTCACAGTTCAAACGATCCAGTGGGTTTGTCTGAGGCTGAGTTCCATTCATTTCTCATATTAGCTGTAATGAATGTGAGTCGGGGACATTGCTGCCGCTCTGCTCGGCTGATGGCCTGCCAAAACAAACAGCTGTCATGCCTCAACTCCGCTACAGAATCTGAAAGGGAAATTAGCTAACACAACGTGTCCTGCTGTTGCCTTTGCGAGTCCCTGCCCTGCTCCCCTTCTCAGCAGCTCTGAGAACTTTGCTTTGGATATGAATCTGTGTCTGATGACCTTGAATTTGAAAGCTATTGAATATTTTATCTCTTGTTGAAGGTGCCAATCAGAGGCGGGTGATGGTGCCCTTCCAAGTGAGAGAGGGCATTTGGTGTCACGAAACAGACTGCATGCCGTGTATAAGGAAATAAAGACAAAACTTTGTTGTGACAAAAAAAAAAAAAAAAAGGATGGAATGTGGCCTCCATTTACAGGATTCACAACAGTCTCACTGCGTCAACCTATGAGCACTCATATATCCTGTGGTAGGGCTGAGTGATGAAGAGGAGACACTTTGAAGCAGATTTAATTTGAATTATTCAGGGTGGCAGTCGACTAAAAGAGACAGTACATATAGTCAAATTCAAAACCTAAAAGCTTGCTCAGGCTATTCCGACAACCAAGTCTGATGGGTGAAAGATGTTTTGATGTGGGAGTGTGCATTAAAAGTGTGTTTGTGCATGCTAATGTGAATGATAGCATTCATCCGGAGAAGGTCCTCACCTTTAGCAGGGTTGACATAAATTCCTGACTTGTAGAGCATCTCCTCATTCTGCCAGTCTCGGTTCCTCAAAACAGTTTTGACACCAAAAAGAAGAACCAGGGCAGCGCTGCAGTACACCAACATTGTCCTGAAGGACCGACCCTGCAGTCGGATGTATAGGGATCTCATCCCCACTGCTACCAGGAGGCAAAAGCCCATACTAGGGATGTATAGTACTCTCTCTGCTATCACAAACCCTACATAGAAGAACAGGTTTGTGGCAGGAAGGAAAGGGATAGCCAAAAGGCCTAAAGAGAACACTACAACATTTTCAGTGGTGGGCAGTGGAGTCCTACTCTCGTAGTGCTTTTTGGTACCATTTTGTGCACTATTAATGTGAGTGCCTGTGTGGGAATTGTTTGTATGTTCGTGATTGTTATATTGGTAACTGTGTCCATTACTGTTTCCATTTCTGCCATTGGTGTAATGATGCGCTTTGCCATTCGTATCCTTGCCCTTGGCTGTGAGGTGCACCCGCAGGCCAAACCAAGCCAGCAAGAGCAGCCCAAGGTAGAAGAGTGCCGTATGAAAGTTCCTCCAATCAGCAAGGCCCCTGATCAAAGGTAGGGCGTCCATTGACCAATCAAAACTGAGCGTGTCTGGGCAGAGGAGGAGCCAAAAGTTGATGGCAGGCAGGTAGAAAAAGGTCAACGTCCTGGTGAGGAGCGAGTTGGAGTCGGCCGCCGGGTTGTCTGAGTTGGAGAAGTTGGGCGGTTTGTTACCCATCCAGTAGAAGCGGCAGGCTAACAGGATGGCTCCCCAGGCTGCCAGCAAAAACACATTCAGCAGCAGGTGGACGTTCTTTCTCTGAAAGACAAAGCAAACACAAAAACAGTACTGAAACCCTCAATCCACTGGAAAGGAAAATCTTCAGCACTTACAAGAGCAACAAGCCAAAGCCT
This sequence comes from Rachycentron canadum, assembly GCA_038496675.1. Classification (NCBI taxonomy): domain Eukaryota; kingdom Metazoa; phylum Chordata; class Actinopteri; order Carangiformes; family Rachycentridae; genus Rachycentron; species Rachycentron canadum. Next base: position 8,538,732 of record CM076652.1, read on the forward strand.
GTTTTCTGGGTGGATGCAATATTTATTACTCTTTTACCTTCACATTTACTTTGCGCCAGACTATGAACTGGAAATTGAACAAAGGGATGTCTGATCTTGCATCTCTGTGTGGCCATGACGGTGTAGCTGCATAATGCTATCTGGAGCAGAAAGAGTGCTTAAGTACAATTTAGAAAGGTTTGACTAAGTAGAGTCGAATATTTGTCGAAAATTATATTTGTTTTTGGAAGCTTTTGATCTTTTTGGAAACCTGTGATGCAAAGACCAGTCCAGTGCCATTTATTTCTGTTGTGTTATTGAGTTTTTAAAACCACTTTTTAAGCCAAGCAAGAAGAAGAAAATGGTACACTAACATCTTTCATGGCCTCCATGGTTGTTTCAAAACAAACACAACTACATGAACTCCATTCATCATATTACTGACTTGATATTAAACACTTTCCTAAATGCTGTGTGGAAACTGTGGAGTCTATGAAATATTTATAGTGTGTTTGGTTGTTTAATACTTTGCTGGCAGAATGCTGAAAAGTGACTGGACATATTTCCCCACAAGCCACTGTTAGGACCAACTGACCTTTTGTTGTTTTCATGTTGGAAATTCAACTTAGAAAAATGTAGAGCATTTTCTAAAAAAGAGCTGCTAAAGCATTCACAGCAGTGTCCGCTCTTATCCTGCATTATTAACTTGTATTGTGCTTAAAAAATACATCAAAAATAAGAAATAATTTAGTACCATACAGGGCAAAAAATATGAGGTATGCAGCAATGGTTTGTTTCATTAGGCTACACAGAATTAATCTAAATCCCCAGGGCATCATAGTCCTGGATGTTTTATCAGATCTAAACCTTTTCATTATTTAAACGTAAATCCAAAGCAACACAAGCCAACCCCTCATTACTTTTATGCCAGTGGATGTGATCTTTCTCCGTCTCCAGATACCAAAGGGCACAAACATGTCTCATCTATGATCATAAACTTCATACCACCACTGCTTTGAGGGTGTACTATTGATTTCCTGGCCCTGTCCATTTACAGATTGTATTTGTGCAAAGATGCTTCAGTAACCTCTGGGCACATCTGACCACAGGGGAAAAGCTCTGTTGCCTGCTAATGATCACTGCTAATGCAAAGTGCTGCAGCCCAACACTTAGGCAATGGGAAATTAGGCTGAAAACACAGGAGACAACACCATGAAAATGATCTGCAAATAACTAATTCTGATAGAAGGGTTCACATGATAACAGGCACACCTGACAATATAGAGTTCAATACCCCAATGCTGCAAAAAATCGATAGCCTTTGTTTGTGGCTGATTCAGAATGGTTTTGGGTCCATAGTACCCCTCACTAACATAAGAAAATTACAGAAGAGCATTACTTGAAGAAGTGGTCACCCATAATTAGTGGATGTATACTTCTTGGGTGCTCAAGGGAGCACCAGGGGCACTGCTGAAGTACCAGGCTGCCAAGCTGAATATCAGTATCCAACATTCATAACAGTAAAAAACAGATTTAAAAAAAACAAAAAACAAAAACATAAGTAAATAAATAAAAAACTCGTATAAGGTCAGCTCTGTCAAAACCTTCAGGGGAGACCTGACAACAACCCGCATTGCTTCAGTATTTCTTGAAGACATACCACTGCTGAAGAAGTTGTTCAGTCGCTTGGCAACAAAAGGTCATTGTTTCAATCCCCATCACCATCTCTCATTAATTTGAGCAACTGCCAAAAGTGTTACCATCAGCTCCCCATGGAAATCCAGGGGAAACATCAGCAGCGTAAAGAGTAAATCACAAAGACATATTATGTAAAGCATTACACTAAAATGATGAGAAATGACTCTCAGATGCTATTAAATTGCATTTAATAAGAATATGAAGTCCAGGTGCTGTGCTGCAGAGATGTCATGGATGAACCACTTCAATCAGTCAGCCATAATGAATCTACTTTAACTGGAGACCCACTGGGACAACAGAGTCCAACATAATAACAAAAGACCACAGCTAAGCAACCGCACACAAAACAGGGGAGTCTGTGTGTGTCAAACAATCCCAGTTATCTCAATGTTGTGAAAAGCAAAAAAAGAAAAGTATTAACATCTGTCAGTATATACAGATAACACACATAAGACCAAAGTGGGTTTCTGTCATGTGGAAATTCAATTTGAGTGAATGTAACTTTGCCAGTTTAAGTGAAAGGCCAGAACAGAAAGCACTTGGGTCATAAAGCTCAGAATTATGTTTAAATGGTCCTGTAAAAAACAGAAATAAACAAGCCCCACATCCTGTAGAAACAGAGGTTAATACTATGCCTAATGTATCATTTTAATTAGCCCTCAGTGACACGTGGGGAAGCAGCATCTGTTACTGCTGATCTTTGGATTAACCACTGATGGGTGCTTGGAACAAAAATAAACACATCCAAAGACCAGATGAGATTGTTCGTTGTAGGTTTAAAGAATACATAAATATTTTGCTTTTGTGCATTTTTACCCAGAGACTGATACCACTCACGTGTCTGTATGAGCAGCAGCCAAGTGAATCTTCCAAAGCGTCAAAATCCATTGTTAGTTTAACAGATACTCTCCTCTTGACAACTGACCATACATATCAGCCAGTTCATATATTATGAGGTCTATAATAATATTAAAATAATTTAACCTAGGCCACTCAGAACAACTTTTGACATGCGTGAACATTTGTTCATGCGTGGCATTTAAATTCACCAGGTTCCTGCAGCCCAGCTTTAAAAATCTGTTATCTGAACTGTATATGAACTCTCAGGATAGATGGATGACTATCATCTTCTTCAAATCTCACACACCAGGTTTCAATATGCTATTTAAATCCATCCCTTAAAAAAAAAAAAAAAAAAATTACTGGAGTAGAGAAGCACAGGTCCTGCGGCCACTTTCCAATCTATGCAGGTGAGGACGAACATGAAACGAAAAAAAAAAAAAACATGAAGTGGTCTGAAGTGGCCTGTGAGGCCCAGTGGGTTGTACTTCACTCAAACTTTGCCAGAGAGGCTTGCCGAGCGGTGTTAATACATCTCAATCACTGCTTCGGGGAATCCAGCTTGGATTTATGAGGCTCTTCTACACGCTCTCAAGACGACTCTCTGGGCCAAGGAAGGGCTTACGAGACACTACCTCAGTGCTAACTCAGAGGACGGACTGGGAGAAAAACCTCCTCTATTTTTAGAGAGAGCTGGGTCGACTAAAAAGTAGTCGTTATGTGGACAGCGGCAAGCCGCCAGGTTCCCAACCAGAGAAGACCCTGATCTCCTCTGAGGTAGTTCTGTGTTGTTTACAGCTGGTTTTTACAGCACCTTTGCTGTAGGGCAATGAGGCACGAGTGTGTATACACGTCTGAAGGTCTGGAAGTGCTACTGCTCCTGACAACCTGGCGCAGTTCCCACATGTAGTTATTCATACCTGGCACTGTGACAGACGGATATGTCAACCTGACTCTTCCCAGACACTGGACCCGCTCACACAAGACCACCTTAACCACAACCATATGACAACGCTGAGGACCAAGGCCGTGTTTCGTTTTTTCACATTCCTGTGCGGCATTTGTACAATGTGTTTTCCCTTATTTTTATGTAGAATAAAATCTTTGGGCAGTGTTAGGAGCATAACTACAATCCACTAATTGCACTTGAGCACACATTTGTAACCCCACCGCTTCTCTTCTTCTTCTTCTCTTCTCCTTCGTCTAGTTTGCCAACTGCTCTGACTTTTTAAGGAAAATAAATATAAAAAAATATATAAGCAGTGAGCAAACAGGAAATGCTCTGGAGATGTTCTGGGGGACACATTAACAGGGGAAAACATGAACCCCATGTCTATTATGTCTTGGATAAACAAACATGTGCATCCTCCTTAAATATGCCTATGGTTAAAATGTCTACCATTCAAAAGCATAAGTTCAATTACCAGCCCGGCAACGGATCCCCGGGTGCTAAAGCTCTATTATCCAGGAAAACCAAGGCATTCCAGCTTTGTGTCTTTTGTCTATAATCCAGTTTAGTTTGAAATAAGTGGTTTAGCACAACCCCGTAGGAGGCATGAGGGCAGTTTTTTTTTTTTCTTCCCCCTTTTGTGTTTCAGGCGCAATCAGTTCAGAACTGAAACAATTTAGCCTTTATAAGGCAGGCGTGTGAATAAAATATCCTTGGAGATGAAATGCAAAACAGGCCAATTACGGAATCCCTATTTGTGCCTGTGCCTGCCTTTTTTTCCTTCTCCACTTTGATTAGGTTGGATTGACTGAGAAGAAAACTCAATCTAAAAAGTTTTTTTTTATTTTTTTAACATCTGAGTGTTGTGAAAGAAGTCTTGTAGCAAAATAAAGTGAAAAGAGCGCAGAGAGAAATTTAATTAATTAGTTTGGAGAATAGCACTCTATGCTCTGAGTACACCCAGGCTTTCTTGCATAATTGGCTGATGCACACCATACCTTTTTTCAAGAGCATTTTAAGAACAATCCATCACATGACACGTCTAACTAGCCCATCAAACTGCAAAGCCGTGACTGTCTCACAGCGAGCACCTCAGAGAAAATCCAGTGAAAGGAGAAGTGGCATGTCTGACCTATCCCGTCCTCGTCATCATTACTGAGATCAATTGTCTGCAGAGGGCCTTTCATCAAGATCCTGCTTCACATTGATAGACTTGTAATGGAAGTGAAAATGAGCTCAGGGTACCAATCAGGGTGCAACCACCTTCAAAGCCTTCAGACACACACACAAAGCTCAAATTTAGAAAGAGCACCAGATCCTCTTAAAAGGTCTGCATAACTCTTTTTATGGGTTTGATGGATGGATATACACTCAGCATGTGTGCTTGCTCCTTGACTGCTGGATCAACTAATCAAGCTTGTGGCTGATGAACCACAAACTCACCATCTATCTTTTTTCTCTCCTCTTATCGGCACCAGCTGCTGTGATCCTCTCCTCTGAACCTTTCAGTGTTGTTAGCAGGCAGGACAAGATAAGAGCCCAACTACTCACTTCCTAACAACGTGTTATGGATTACTAACAGCTGGCTCATGTTTTTGAAATGCAATTAAGCTGACAGCTGACAATTTGCTCTCACACAAAAAACTATATAACTGTTGTATTTTGTTTTGGTTGATTTCATTCTCATTTATTCAGTAAATTGGGGAATGTTTTTTTCTGGCTAAATTTACTGACTGGGAAATAAATTTAATTGCCTTTTTTGCAGATAGTTTGATATACATAAAACTTAAGACATCTGCCAGTTAGCTTAGCTTAGCACAAAGAATGGAAACGGGGAACAGCTAGCCTAGCTCAATCTGAAAGTCTCAAAATTTTCAAAAATCAGTGTTACATGTTGTTTGTTTAATATGAAATATTAAATCTGAAAACCAAAGTGTTCTCATTTTACTATTGATTGAAGTTACTGAGCCTGGCAAAGACATAGTCTGGCACATAACCTCCAAAACCAGATGTTTTTATCAGTGATATTATATGCTGACAAGTGGATTTAGTTTCCTTCAAACACAGCCAAGCCAGCTGTTTCCAGTCTTTATGCTAAGTTAGGCTAACCAGCGGGATGGTAGCTACAGCTAGTAGCACCTTAATATTTACGGTACAGATACAAGAGGGCTACCAATCTTCTACTCTAATAGTGAGCAAAAAATAATAAAAGGTGTACTTCCAAAAAATACTGTTTGAATGATGTACTAACATGCTCTAAATTTTCATTCTTCATGAAGCTAAAATGATAAATGATAGATAACCCTCTAGAAAAGGAAGTGTGTAGCTTCAGTTTACCTAAATTCAAGTGGACCACTGCTGGTGCAAAGGTCATGGAGTCAAACCCCTCAGCGGACATTGTTCGCACTGCTCATAATCAAAGCTTTTAACCCATTTGAACCTGTCACAAAACCCTCAGAGTCAGCTGGTCTGGCTGGTGGATGAATAGAGCTACAAAGATGGGAGAGGGGATCTGCCACAGATAGTTCAAACAAAAATTCAAACAGGCAAATGATGATTAGGAATTTGTTGGAGATAAAAAAAAAAAGAAAAAAGACAACTGACTGCTAAAGATTAAAGATAAGAGAAGAGAGAGAAGGCCAACATGCAACATTACGTGGAGCCCGTCTGGATGAAAGGCACTGACAAGTTAAATTTCTGTGCTGAATGTGAGAAGACAAACATTTTCTCTTTAAAGTATCATTGGCAATCTCCAAAGACCTCAAGTGAAAAAAAAAGAGCTGGAATTAAAATGTACATGGTGAGAGTGAATAAATCTAAGCAAGAAAATTTCCGACCAGGACGTCTTAAAGCACGCCAGCTCATGCTCTCTTGGTCAGTCTTTATTAACCATAATCATTGAACCAACATGGGATCCGTTTCTCTTGAAACCTTCACTCAACATTCCAGCTCAGCTCACTTTAAGTCAACCTCCAAAAACACATGTATTTTAAATGCCCCCGCAAAATGTCTTGATGACCCAGGGTTAAGGGTCAGAAAGTGCTGAAATCAAAGTGGATTTATTTTCTCATCAGTGGCATTTGGACATCTATAGATAAATAACGGCTTAGGAAAGACATACCAGTGGGTACCTCTAGAGGGGATGAAATCTGATCTTCTGGATGGGTGAAAGGGGAGAAGTGTGTTATAGGTAGACAGGAGGTGGGTGAGGAGGGCCTGATGAAAGGAACATAAACAGCTAATCAATGGAAAATCTTCTACGCTGCCAAGTTTTCAGTGGTTACTGAAACCTGAGTTTATCAAACATATGGAAAAGCAACAAAACCTACTACATTTTCCTAAAGGTTATGCACCAGCTTGACCAGCTGACTCAAAGTGTTGAGAAAAAAACATAAAAGCTTGTGTCATTTTACTTTTCTGTAGTTTTAAAAATATATATTTTCAATGGGTAGCACAGCCACAATGGGGTCACGCATCACAGTTTGTTAACTGAAAGTCACTGAAAATGAAACAACTCAAAATTCATTCATTAGTATTCAGTACAATCTGATTTCATATTCTGAAAAGGCAAAAAGGGTCAGGCAGACCAAACAATAAGAGCATAATGACAATGGAAAACCAACGTCGACTCAACCTCTTAACATTTCAGAGGAGATATTTATTGAGTGAAACCACAGTCATGGTTTGAAAAATAAACTGGCTGTTCCTGATTTCTGGTCTTTCGTTTCCCATATTTATTTGTGCTGTGAGGGCCAACTAGACTGGGTGACCACTACTGCAAATTTGCTGTGACAAGATGCTGATTCAAGCTTGAAAGGGTGGGGGGTGAGGGGGGGTGGGGGGAGTGAAATTGGGGTTGGAGGTAAGTGCTTACGCTCCATCCTGCTCATGGTCTCTCAAGGACTCTCAAACATGAATGGAAAATAATAAACAGACAGAAAAGACATAGAAAATTACCATTTCTGAGCCGTGTTGCCAGCTGTATCCAAACTAGATTAGCCCTGTCCATGCACAGATTCCCAGTCATTACAATACATTTGGGAGATCAGAGCCATTGTATTGCTGGGTTTAGAGAGGCAGTAAGCTCTGACAGAACATGAATGAATGAGACACACAAAGCCAGAGCTGGGGTCCAAAGTTTAGCAGATCTGCTGTCAGACGAATGTCAGTTTCTGGACATAAAAAATTGCTCCCTTTGCATTTTTTTTCACCCTGAACCACTTTTTGAAAATAGTTCTCCGGTGTGTGTCACGTTACGGCTGACCACCACATCTCAGTGACAGCATGCCATTTGTTGCTGTTTATACTGGCTAGTAACAAGCACGAGAGCGGCTCAGCAAAAGCACAGTAAAAAGATGACTTGCGGTGTGGGATGATGATGAACAGCAGAAGCAGAGCGTCAACCATAAACCAGTCAAGGTCAAAATTCAGTCCGGGCTGAATCATCATAATGTTCCACTTTTTACCAAAGGATTTGAGGGCGTGTGTGCGTGTATGTGTGTGCTTAAAAACTTTAAAGTTTCCTCACAGGCAAATCCATCTTAAGTGTGAGAATAAGAATTGTGGGAAACATGACTCCAGCCACAAGCCGGTACTTAAAGCAGATATAATCAAATAATGTGACGATATGAAAGAGGCTGCTTGTAGTGATTAACCTACACAAAATTATAACCCAAATACCCAAAGCTCCTCTCAGTGTTACAGAGAGTTTTTTTTTTTCCCTTTTTTTTCATCTTAAGTTTAACCTCTCGTTTTTGGCTCCTTGAAATATCTTTAAACTATCTACTAAACCACACACAGCAGTGAGAAAGAGAAAGTCTGAAACTAGCTGGTAAATATAGAGGAGCAAGCCAGATATTTCTGTCTTCACATGGTGGAGACCAAAAACAGAGCTAAAAAAGGAGTAAATATTATGCTGCTGTACCCAAGTGGTCAAAAATATGTTATTGCAGAATTTAGCATTTAATTTTTTTTCTATCCACTGGATGAGTAAAATAAATACTCTTTCTTAAATATTGTCAATTTTCTATAAGGTTGAAAGAGAAGAGAACATACCGATAGTTATTTATAAACCTTAAGGTTATAAAAGATTCAGACAAATGCAGAATATGCACCTGATAGAATGAACAAAATGACACTGCTTCATTTGTAAAGAAACGCAGCCATAGATCAGACTCATAAAATCATTACAGAATCATAAAAGTCACTTAAATACCATGGAATTACTTTAATTTGTAGCTTTCACTATATACAGTAAATCAAAGATGGCCACAGAGTGAGAAAGAGTACTACAGAAAAAATGACCAGACCAGACAAGAAAAAAAAAAAAAAGAGAGCGAAAGAGAAACCCTGAAAGATCAAGCTGAAAACTGAGAAAGCTTTAATGCTGTGGGAGTACGCTGAGCTTGCCAGACATCTTTCTGTAGGTCTCTGAGCGTCCACTTGTCTCTGAACTCGCACAAGGGCACGATAACTCAATTCTACAGCAGTATGCTCCAAGATTACCAATGAATCCGGGGATTGAGAGAAGAATTCCCAGATGTGCTGGCACAGAAACCAGGCACCTGTATGTCTCCTTCTGCTCTAACACCCAATCCTTCTTTGGCAGACAGCAGAGATGCAACACATGTACGTTTCTGCATGTAATCAATTAGATTCACCGTGGAGTTGAATTTGTTTAAATGCGACACCAACGAATGAACGTGTTGGTGCTGACAAAGCTTTTATCACGCGAAATAAAGAGATCAACTTGAGTCTCTACTGCTGGCATTTCCTCCTTCCCATCCTATTGTGAAGAAGAATTCTTTCTACAATTTGCATGTTTACAACTGGTGGATTGTCCCGTGTGGCTTTGCTTTACTGCTGCCATAATCATTGCAATGTGTCACAGCAGAGAAATTAGAATTGGGTGTGGGCCTGAGTCCATTTAGTCCGCACGGTCGGCTAAACGTTTAAGGACAAAAACTGCAACTTGGCAGCTAAACAAGAAAGAATGGAAAACAATTAGAGTACTGTAAGAGCAGAAATGACGGAAAAACAACAGTGGCTGCATTAGCCTGCCCAACAATCTGCATTCAATACACTGCACAGCAGTACTCTCTAGCTTTTCATGATTTTGTTTCAAACACTCAGATTTTAATAATCTGAGAGGGCAACATCAGACCTGAAGGGACACTCTGGGTTATACTGAGATATAAGTAAGAGGAGATGTGAACAAAAATAATTTTGGCCTACTTTGGGACTCCAACCACAGACGGACCTGCTCATGGATTTCTTCTGCAAAATTCACAATGTCTTCTTTGTGTTCATCTCAGAGCAGAGACGTTTTCTTGATTATGCGCTTATTTCTCCAATTTAGTTGATAAAGTATGTGTTCAAAAAGCAGGCACTGTAATAACAGCCTTGTATCCCAGCTGTACTCGTTTTATCGTCTTGGAACAATACTCGTCTTATGTATCCAGGGTCTGTACTGAGATCCAGTCGCAATCCTCATGTGATAACTGTGCAAGTCACATTGACTCCACATCTTCCTATCACTAGTGTGCACATCCCCCAAATACTGTGGCTCCTGCAGTGGATCATTTCCTGAATTAAACACCCTGGTTGAACTCATCCCGGTTACAGTTAGTATTTTGTCTGAGCTAAGACTTACAACCTAGCAGGAAATATAACTGCCCAGCTTAAATTCTTGTCTTATTCCAACATATGTAGATCAAATAGAAAATAGAAAATAGTTCCTTATAATACTAGTGTTATGAAATCAACACACTCTTACATTATCGAATTATAACAGACCTATCCTTGGTCTGTGTATCCTAAAATAGAGCACCCAGCGGCTGATGGTTCATGGGCAGCGACAGGCCGTCTGACAGAAGCACTTCATGTACACTCTGCCTCCTGAAAATGTCTACAGCAGACTCTCTCTTTCTTTGTCTCTATGTCCCTTGGCTGCCCCATCCATTAATGTCTCTCCCTTCCCCTGCAACACATTTTTGCTTCATCTCTTTCTACACATGTCCTGTTCCTCTGCAGCTCTCTCCCTCTGTGCTGGGAGCGCCCAGAAGATGATGATAGGGCCTCTGCTGGGAAATGCAGTGGTCATTTGTAATGGGGAGGGGGGGGGGGGGTTCAACTGAGACTCAGAACAGGACTCCAACAACCTATTCAGGTAATAGACTGGACCATTTTGCCGTCAGCAGCACTTGAATATAACATGATGAGATGATGCAGCAGAGAGAATCTGCAGATAGCACTCAATTTGTTTCCCTTTTCTGTGTTTGTGTAAAGTGGCAGTTTGCCCATTCTCCCTCTGAATGATTTCATTTCTCTTATCCATCTTAACAGATTTGGCAGCAGTTTATACAGTTTACTGGGTATCTGGTTGCTTGTTTTGATTAGGATCCTAAAAGCTGTATTTACTGCAGTAAGTACACAAACAACTAAAACTAAACTAAAAAAAAAAAAAATCCCACAAGCACTTTAAACCATTCAAAGCCCTATGACAGGCTTTGAACTCTTCCAACCTTCATATTCCTATTTTTGTTTAGCTTTACATAACAATAATGCACAAAACTTCTACACATAAATTTAATATTTCAACAGCTATGATTTTGGAATGAATTCAAAATTACCAATCAGTATGGTTTCTGTTTTCTGTTTCATAATTCAAAGGAAAAAAATTAAATGGAGATTTAATAAGAATTACACAACATGTACATACAAGACAGTACAACAGGCTTTTTAAAAATACTGACATATAGTAGCTGGAAGTCTCAAGTATTGCAGTTCTGGCTGGCTGACTTTACATGCCAGTTTATTTGCTGAGACCATAAAAAGGAACCATAAATAGGAGCTACGGTCTGCAATCGAAACAAGGGCCCACACTATATTTCACTTGTGTTGAACTTCTAAACTGTAGTTTGCAAAACTTTACATTTCAAATATCAATTGATCTTGGAATGAGCTAGAAGAACTTTGTTCCATGACTGTTGTGAAGGTTGTGAAAAAAATACACTAAAACAACGTCTCAGTTAATTAAAATAAAGGGGATTTTATTACTGAGAGTCTCTTATTTGTTGTAATACTTGCGGGTGTTTCAATCATGCCTTGTGAAAGCTTAATGATTTTGGGAAAACTGACAAACCAGCAAATCTATACACATTTTCCATTAAGACAACTCAATGCATGTGTGACATTCCTTTCAGGAACCGAGGTCTTACATAACATGCCACTATCGATTCTCAGACACACTGGCTATAAAAAGAGTGTGTGCTCGTTTTTAGCAAGAAGCAAAGCGAGGGGCAATCTGAAAAATTTCCAGCCTCGTGCTGTTTTTTCGCCTCTCTTTTTATGGCAACACGAGGCTTTTGTTTTAGGGATTTTTCACTCTTCCTCTCCGTTTCCATCCTTTCACAGTAGGCGAAGTCAAGGTCACAGTGCTGGCTGTTGCTGGCACTGTGTCTGTCAGGTTCGCTTATTGCTGATGAACGGTAGGCTGAAGCGAACTCAGCTCAAGTCACTTCCCATCACTGCGGCTGCATTGCCTCATTTTACCCCAAAGCTATGACATTCATGGGTCGAGACACCTGTTCAATCATTTGTGTGTCAATCTCTTCTTTATCACACTGCTGCCCTAATATGCTGAATGAAAGGTTTTGTTTCCACTTTTTGGAAATATGCTAATTTGCTTTCTTGCTGAGAAAGAGTTGAGAAGATATATAGGCTGCCACTGTCACATCTGTATAGTAAAAAGCAAGCTGATAACTGAAGACAGCTAGCCTCGCTCTGTTCAGTAATCTCTAAAGCCCTCCTTTAAATTTCCTACAACCTAACTACAACCTAGCTACCTTTAATAGCTTTTCGTTTGTCTTTAAATGTGTTTCCTATGCCTCTCACTGCCCATTTCCCTACTCAGACCAGAAGTGGTGGTGTGTATCCCCGTGTGAGAGGCAGGTGTGTGAGGGCAAGGGGCACTAGCTGAGCCCACCAGGCCCAATCCATCACACAGTGACAGGAGCCATTAGAGCATGGAGGAGCATCTGTGGAGCCCCAGGTAAGAATGTATGTGGTGGCCTGTGTCTTCTACCTCATCTAATGCACAGCAAGGGTATGTATGGATGTCATATTTTGTATGCAGGGTCTATACCTCATATAAACACCTCAGTGTGTAAACATGCACTGCACACATACACGTGTTTGGCGGGACCTCACATTTTACATCTGCCCTCTCAGCTCTGTTCCATCTCTGACATCCGTGAGGTCAGACATTGGTGGCCTCTTCTACTCTGTGACACCTGAGCTCTCAGCCCAGGTAAACTCTGACGAATTACACACACCTTAAGCAGTGACCTTGCACTAATAGTCAAAGTGTAAACAGAAAATGGTGGGTGTGAAAAGAAAAAAAAGTTTGTCTAAGCTTGACATTCACCGAGGGCCAGCTGGGTCTCGTCCCAGATTTGGAAATCATTTTCCAACGGTCATCTCGCCGGATGTTGAACAAGGACAAAAGCAAGAGGTGTTCGCAGAGAAACATCTCAAATTTCTCTGAAGATGTATTTGAGCCTTGGTTTGTTCAGGAGGTACTGATGGATGCACAGCACTGACATGACATCACCAAGATAATTTCTTTTTATCCAGTTTACACTTTCAACAGCATCAAATTTCTGTATTGTTTGTTCAAAGGGTTGTTCTCTTCATGGTCATGTCAGAAGCGTCAGGCCCCTCCGGGACTTTGGCTTGTTCTGTACATCCATGTCAGCAATCAGTGTTGTCTCCCCAGTGTGTAAAGAAACTCACTTACACTTTTTCTTTGTGATTTAAAAAATGTGGACAGGGAGTGTAACATTATATGTACTATCTACATTCAAATAATTGACCCTCATGGCTAAACAACGCTACACATCAGAAGAAAAGATCTAAAATGGTAGTGAAGATGTTTACAGAGAATTATATGGCCAAACAGTTCTTGTTTTTCCCAGAGCTAGAGAAGGCTTACAGGCCAATTTCACTGTCTACCATTCTCCAAACATTTATTTTATTGGTAGCTAACAAAGAAGAAACACCCCAGGAAAGACAATTTATTGCATTATGCTATGGAATAAACACTGAGATCACTTTAAAAAGCATTCTTTCCTCAACTTAATTAAGAGCTCTAATTGTGTTTCAGTATCTCTTATTGAAAATGAGCCTATTAACTAATGCCGTGCAGGAAAAAGCATGTAAAAAGCACATTTTTTCCACATAAACTGCGGTTACACCACACACACTCACCATTGCCAACTATGTTACATTTGAATGTAATAAACTCATTGCTTGGGAGTTGCTCAATACATAAGAACACATGACTATAAATGCTTTAATCAGGCTCAAAGGCAACTGTTGAATATCACCACTGTAAAGGTCAGCTTGAGTAAACAAGTTAATGACAGGTTTTTTTTCCCCCACTTTTGAAGACTGTACATGTCTTGGAAAGAACTAATTAAAAACACATTGTAAACCGTAGACTTACATTGGCACTGGTAAGTGCTGGTGGGTTCAACACTAAACATACAGACTAATGACTGGAGGGAGGAAAAGGAACGGGTGTAATGCGTGTTGAAAGGTGTATACGAGGATATGGGTCATAAAAAGTTTAATTGCAACTCACTGTAGGTTTATTCTGTAGCAAAGAGGTATTTCCTATGTATATTTTCCCAAAAACATTTCAAGTCCTGAGAGGTGACTGACCTATCTAAAGAACACTGTTTTCCTTAGAAAGGTCACTCAAGCATCCAATGGTTGCATCAGATCTCTTAATAAAAGCTTTCTGCAGAGTTTGGATGCCAGAGGATGCCAAGAGCTTTGACTCCAGCCTCGCCGTTAACCCATATGTGCTTATTCAATTACTGTCTGGGCACGATTGCTTTCCTCTCTCCACCTCTGTTTTAGCCCATCCTTTCAGCCAGTATTGCTTACATGAACATAAACAGTCCCATGCTTATATTAGTGTTTATGCTGAATGTGCTGCATTATGTGGCAAATGTTTAGTATTCACAGAATATAGAATATAAATATAGAATATAAAGATGGCACGTGTTTGACTGATCCCTGTTAAAGATTTTGTATTGCCCAGGGACAATTAAATGTAATGAATGGAAGAACTGGGTCCTTGTAAGCTCTGAAGCTGACACAACACAGACAAAAGCCTGCATGAAAAGACACATGTGCAGTACACAAACAAATTATAGTCTATTCAATCTGACAGTACGTCCTGACCTAATTTAAACATGGCGTGCTTTAATGTAAAATGTCTGTTTTTCCACAATTATATTTTTGATGTAGCTAAAAAGAAATGATGTTGCTAAAGCTTTGTAGACCATGATTCCAGTGTTCCTAGACCTGCTCCTCAAATTTAAAGTCATGCAACATATAAGCAATAAATCAAGATAATATCCATGCATTACCTCTTCCCTCTGATTTGTATGCAGAGAGTCTGGAGTTAAAGTCTTGATGAAATGAGTTATGAACCTACATGGAATTACAGTGAAGCTCCCAGTCTCGACCGCCTGTAACCTTCAAACCGCACACAGAAGCCATAACAACACAATGGGAGATTTGCAGCAGATATAAAACTCTAATGTAATTGACTGTGGGCCACAATCAGATAAGCAGGCCCATTTCACCATTTCCAAAGTTAAATGTCAAATGACTTCAGCTGAGAGGAGAGCTTGGTGATAAAACGTAGCGCTGGCCCATTGTGGCCTGTCAGTCAGGCAACAAGCCGGGGCTCTTTAGTCCAAATGAAGCATGGGTTTTATGTCCTCAAATGAGGAAAAAGCTGAGACACGGTGACAGTTCCTTTTTCATTTTTTTATGCCTAGTTTCCCCTCTTATCAGAGAAAATTAATGCAACAATGGCACTTTGCCATTTCGCCCACTTCGGCTTGGGGAGTTGGTGGCCAACTTTTCAGCACCTGATAGATCTCAAGCTTGAACTTGATGGCGGAGTGGGGGTGTATTTATTTTCACAGTGATCATTTTCAGCTCTACAGAATTTAATGTTCACACAGGCGGCTGAAAGCTCAACTTGCCCCAAGGAATAACTCCCTTCGCTTATCATCAGTCAAAGTGACTGCCTCCCCCCTACACAGACAGAGAGAGATGAATGTACACGCTGCATTAGTGGACCGTTTGGCATGAGGAGAACAAATCGGGTCACAACACTCATACACATGAATCTGAGATCACAGACTACCATTATATTACAAGCAGAGGAGCGAGAAACCTCCCGAGCTAATGTGATTGAGGAGATGATGACAGCTCTCTGACTCTGCTTCCTTTTATGTTGTTGTGTGCGTGCGACTCGGTGACAATTGTCAGCTCGAAGTTGCATGTCAGGAAAATCGACCCATGTAACGCAGCCTCAGTGGCAAAAAGTTCGAGAGTTGCTCGAGACAAATCAAAAGAAGTAAAGGAGAATACGAGTCACCCTGTATTTATTTATTCATTTTAATCAGTGAAAGAATTACTAGTTCATAGAACCGTGAATCCTGAATAATTTAGCATCTCCAAACTCAGCCTGTCCCTTTATACCCCATGCTGCTGCCTAAGGTCACGGAACACTACAGGAAATGTACCTACGGTTGAGACAAAGACATATGGAGAAGCAGCCTTTACTCATTATTGACCAAATTCAATCAACATTCAACTTCAGATGCATCTGCATTTATATAGTTTTGTGTAGCCTCACTTGTACTGAGATATGTTACCCGACTCTGTTTTTATACTCTAAATTGCTTGCAAACGTCAAGAATCAAAAGTCTAAAATCTTTTGAAAAGATGTTTTATGTATTTTGATGCTGTATCTTTTGTATGAATGATGCCACACAGCCAAAGTTAAAACTGAAACTTAAAACGGCGTCATGTCAAAAACCATTCTTAACATCAGAAGCTGCACTGGATGTACTGCGCTAAGAGACACTTGCCAAGTTCGTTAACCATGATGGCAAACCATGAAAGAAATCTATAGGACCTGCTCCATGCCAGAATTTATAACTATCTGCCAGTCCATTTATTTTCCAAAGACAATTGGATCAGCAGGGTTTGTGGATTTTCAGTCAAAAAAAGTTGAAAATCTGTCAGCTCTGAAGCGTCAGCTCCTTTCAGCCCCTTTGGCCCTGTTTCCTCTCCAGTCTACTGGTGCCTGACAAGCCATTAGAGGGCCTGTCCGCCTGCAGCAGTGGATGGGCCGCACTCCAGAGGACACAGGGAGTCTGATAAGACTTAAATCACGAGAGGACAGTGTGGAGAAGACAGCAGCAGAGGCCCTCCGTCTTTATTACCACACGGGGATGAGCCCTAAAAGGGAGGGATTAGATCTGCACTTCAGTTAAATCATTTCTTCTCTTTGTTTCTGTCTCTCTTGGTTCTTGCCTCCATTCTTGCTGACACCTATCCTTCCTCGCCACATAACATTTTCTTAAACTGTTGTTTGCCACCCTCTCATTGGCTGCTCTGCAGCTCTTTTGTCACGTTTGTGCACACGTCTTGTTGAATTTGTTATGATGGGTAGAGAGTCATGGATGTCACATTGCCTGGACAGCAAACAATAAATACTTCTGACAGGAGCTGTTGGGGGAAAAGGCTACTTAATGGCTGGACGCCTCAGAAGCGACAAGATAATACAAAATGGTCATCGCTTTTTGTTTTCTCAGCTGTTTCTTTTAAAAAATGTTTTCATTTTCTTCTCATTGTCTCGCCCTGTGAAATGCGGATATACAAGCAAACATGGGCTCACACACACATGCAAACACACATATGTGAGTATAGTGCACACAAAAAGGAGGAAAACACATACACAAAATGTTTTATCCTAATGCTAATCTGTAACGTGTGGCTAACTCTATAAAGACATTAATAAACACTAATGGCTCCATGAGCAATTAGATACATTTGCATTTGGTTTCATTGACTAAATTGCTCTTTAATTTAGATGTTTGTTATGAATTCCTGTCAGAGAGAAGAAAATATGTCACTGTTAAAGGAGGCGCATGAAGGCTTGACTCCAAATTATATAACGGCACAGACTGTAACTTTGTTACCACTAAAAAAGGTTAAACTTAAAAAGATTAAAAATATAAGCCTTACTGATGTTTTACTGCCTTAATGATACTAATCATCCTTGTAGAGGATTCTTTCGGAGCATCAGTTGGTTAATCACATGGGTGCGGCTAAAAAACATTATTACTGAATGCGCCTCATGCACAGAATCAGTGAAAAATATGGTTTGCTTTCCTTTCAAACATGTGCACTTCCTTACATTTCATGGAAACCACAACAATCTGACCAGAATGACACAGCTGTGCATACACTGACAAATGTTTTTCAATTTATAAAAGCAAACAAAACACACAAATGTGGACACACATGCACACAGACATATACGTCTGTACATATCCACTTACAGTGTTATTTGCCAGATTCTTGAAAAATGGGGATTGGTTGCAGGAAATCAGATACATGTGAAAAAATCAGCACCACAGGCCGAGAACAAACTTGTTTACCTTGTAGAGGAGCGTGATGATCTGTCGCAATTTGAGCCTGTGGAAAACGCAGACGTCATACAGCGCAGATATAGCCAGGACAGTCACTCCAAGCTCCTTCCACAGCATGCTGCAGGCGGCGCAGCCCAGGCTGGCCAGGAACCAGGCCACGAGCCGCCAGGACCCGGCGTGGCCCCGCAGCGTACAGTGACGTATGTAACACAGCAGCGACAGGAGGAAGAAGAGAGCAGCGCCCTCGTCGGCCCTGCCCACGATGCCTGCCACGGCCTCGGTGTGGATGGGATGGGAGGCGAAAAGGAGGCCGGCCAGCAGGCTCCACAGGCCACCTCCAAGCAGCAGGCGAGCCAGCGAGGTAAACAGGCCCGTCACAGCTCCGTGGAAGGCCACATTAACCATGTGGTAACCCCAGGGCTCCAGCCCACCCACAGCGTGGTTGAGGCGGAAGGATAGGGTGCAGAGGGGCCGGTATGACTTATGACTGCCACTGTGTGTGAGTAAGGTGCCCCAGAAGTCATCGTAGAAGATATTTGTCCAGGGGGTCTCTGGAAGCAGGTCCTGATTGGTCTTGATTGCACGGCTGGAAAGTAAAAAGAAAGAAAAATAAGGTTACTGTACTGTGGGTGTATGGATCTAATTATTAATTAATGCTATTAAATGCTGACATGTCAATTAGTGTAACTGCTTCACTGTCTGACCACTTGAAAAAGCTGCATCTGAAAGCAGCGTTGACTGTATATTTCTACTGGCAACCCACTGCAGCCCCTCGGACCAGGATGCACAGCAACTCTTTACTAAATCAGACTAAACAGAAAAAACAGGTTGTTATGTAATTAAACTTTACATTGGCTACATTTCCCCCCTGAGACACTGGGTTTGCGGCATTCGCAAACAGAAAATCCGAATACGGGCTTTAAGGCCTGGGCAGCTTTGCCATCACAGCCACAGCTGCGCACTTGCAAATTAAGCAAGAGCACCACACCCTTAACCACAAACAAATACAGGCACGCAGTCTGGGAATGCCATGTTGGCAAAATGTAGCTTCGAGAGAAGGTGACTTGGGGTGACAATCAACATGGCAGCTCTGAGTTTGTCTGCCACATGAGGAGGATGGTGCAAAACAGACAGATGTGTCTATGTTTAAGGGCTAAAAACCATGTGTGTAATTTCTGAGAGCTTGACTTCCCTTCTGTTAGGAATGAACCTGCGTGACCTAATCTAATGCTGCTACATCAGCCACAAGCTGTGTGCGTCAGTGGGTGGTGGGGATGGCCAGCAGGGGTCAAGGAAGAAAGGCACGTTCCTCCCTACAGGACTTCTTTAATGTTAAATGTTTTTTTCCTATCTTTTCCTATCTATGAGGTGTCTGACAGCACTATGCTGCTTTCACCCGGAGACAGTGGTGCTGATGATGATTTGAAGGCGACAGAATAAAACCCCAACAGATCAGAGGTGTTGTAATTAAACGTGTGATCAATGGGACATTGCACTTGATAACAAGCCATGAGTGCACACAATTAACACTCAATTAGTTCAGAGAGAGCTGGGTGGAGAAAAGATGTGGAGTCTAAAATGGAGTAAATTATTATTATTATTTTTTTATCTATGAATTTAAATAAACATAAAAGTGAGAAAAGCGAATGAAGTGAAAAAGCAGTTGACTCATGAGTAATGAAGTGCTTCCTCAGCTGTTCTGAAGCTCTTAAGCATAACACTTTACTTTGGCAAACCTCGCTGAACAACTGCCGCCTCTCAATACCAGAAAGCTCACGGGTGAGTTTGGTGTGGTGCAGCGGGGATGGCGGCATTCATCAATTCATAAAAAAAGTCAACTAGATCTCGAGAATAGAAATAGCCCATCTTATGATGGATCTAAGGGAAATAAATAGCACCTGGCCTCGGGATGTTGGAAGGGGCACAGAAATAATCAGCTGGGATATAATAGAAATGCCTTGGATGTCAGCGCACAGATGATTGGGTTTCTCTACCTTCTCTAGTCAGACTGACGGAGGCTCCAGCCCTCCACCAGCAGGCTTAGGAGCTGGTAGCCCAAGTCTCCACTTCATGACTCAGATATGCCAGTTTATTTTTTCTGGCCCATTTGTCAAGTGAGATCTTCATTCCACCGCAAGATGCTCACATAAGAGGCATTATGGTTCAATTACATCTCAAAGCTGCTTTGGAGACAAGTGCGCTCTTTTTCCATTGCACACCACAGAGGAGCCTGTGAGGCCAGATATGTTATATATTGCCTCGAAACCACACTGGAGTATTCTGGCAGAAAAGCACAGGCAAAAAAGCCAGTGCCAGTCAGTCAAAAGCCACTGCGTTTATGGCCGTGGCTTCCTGAGTCACCACGCATGAGGTTCACCTCTCAGATTGTCTCCTTCTTATGTGTCGCAGGGGCCAAACAGAGCAGCTAACGTGCTGCGGTTAAGGAGCACAGAGAAATAAGGTGGTGTAACCTCTTAATGCGCTCTGTGACATCCACTCAGAGCAGATGAAAGGCATACACCCACCGCTGAATTAGCACATTTGCATTATAGCCGAACTAGTCATGGTTAGTCTTTCTTCTGCCACAATCTGCTTAATTTCTTCATCATCATCATCATCATCAGACTCTACTCCTCTACCAGCTAAGGGGCCAGCTGGAGAGAAAGATTGAGTTTCTGTGGCTGGCCGGGTCCATTTCTCACTGGAGCTGAAGGCAGGGAGGACCTCTGTGCACTGCAAACCTTTTCCAGCCGGGAGCACATTCTCCCCCCACCCCCCACCCAACCGCCGACTCCCAGAGGAACCAGGGGATCATGTGGCCACTAACAAGAGAAGCCCCTGAAAACTTTTCTACCTCCCAGAACCGCTCTTCAATCATCTACTTCTCAGTGCCACCCTGAATTCCTCAACAGCTTCTCTGGGTCTGAGTCATGCACCTCAATCTGTCACAATCTGTTTGTCGTAATATGGACTAAAGCGGGGATTTAAATCAGAGTAAAGTCTTTGTTTTAAATAAAGATGGTTGTACTTCTGTAAATACAGTATGGAGTATATACTGAGAAGGATAGGGTTATTATGTAAGGCTTTTGTGCCTTCAGTACACATTATGCTGTGCACAGTACCACTAATTTGAATGACTATAGTGAACCCAGAGACCCCGAAAAGTTAACATTTCCTCAACTCTGAAATGAATCCGCCAAAACAAAGATGTGTGATCCTGCTGAGGAGAGAGCACAAAGGCAGCATCGTGTCTGTTGTTCATATCAAAACCCAGACTGACTCCTCTCATTTTTATTCCAACACCACATCAGAGAGCAAAAATAGCACCCCGATAATAGCCCACTTCTTCCACAGCGCAGTGACTGTTCCCAGTTTGTCACAAAGCTCTTAAATGTGTAACATGGTCTTTGTTTGTGATCAAATTTTTTTTTTTTTTTTTTTTTTTTAGACCAAAATGGAAAGAGTCTTGCTTTTATTATTCTGCTCATTTGCATAAATGAAACCCTGACGAAGAACTATGGCTTGCACTGAGCTCTACAGCACATAATTATAAACCCAGAGTAAAATCAATTTCCAGAATGGTTGTAGCTCCAACCCTTTTCTTGGTGAGTTCAGAGGCATTTCCATGAAAAATGCTCCTGCTATCCCCTCATCTCCTTAGCTGAGAAATAATCATGTGAGCGCTAACCTCTTTACCCCTGGAACAGTCTCACTTATAATGCGAATGCACGAGCAGCATGAAGAAAAATAGCCAATGTCCAGTGACTAGAGTATCCCATGTAAAGAAAAAAAAATTGAGCATTGATCTTTTTTCTGGCGGAGAGTCTGGCACGGCAGTCGCACCACGTATGAGATGAGACTGGATATTAGGAATGAGATTGAAAACCAAGGACATGTCATCCAGGTTTGTCCTTTACAACTACTCAATGAATAGGAGATGAAGCTGTGAGTGAAATCGAGCTATATGACCAAATAACCCCCCCCCCCTTTTTTTTTTTGTCAAATTTTTCAAAGGAAAAGGAAAAGGACTTAAAAATAGGAAAACCCTCCTCACCAAAGAATGCTGGTTGTCTGACCACAAATAAATCACACAAGGGAAAAAGCACAAGAATTGCTTTAAATTAACATTGCTGAGAATGTGGGAGGCTTGAATTGCAAAAATGTGAACTAAAATTTTAAATTTCATGTGCAGCAACTCTGTGTGTTTAAGTCTCATTTGATTGTGGTTGTTTGAACCTGATGACCCACAAATGAACCACAACACTGTGGAGATACAACTGGACCAGTTAATAATATTCGCACTGATTCCACGGTGGGTGAGAAAAGTGTGGACTAACCAGCACACAGCCTGGGTGCTGAAGCACTGAAGTCAGCCATTTAAAATACAAAGCATATAAAGATTTCCATTTGTGACAGCATGTGAAAAGAAAATCAAATCTGGTGGGAGGCTGGGGAAAGTGATCGAAGGTCTGCCAACTATATGTCATCACCCGGCTTCAATATCTGAAAGAAGCACAGTGGTATTTTTAGACTGCCCACAGAGACACAGGGCTAGCCCGCTTAGTGTTTCCGGCATGCTCTTTTGTCTAATGTTTCTTCCCATGGGCATGCTAGCAGGTCATTAAAAGCATACCTCTACTGCACTTATGGCACCTAATATAGAAAAAAAAGGTATTTTCCTTTTGCTAAAAATATATAATGACAAAAACAAAATAAAAATAATGTCTTAACGGCATAATTTTAATGGGGCTATTTAAGAAAATATTAGTTTTTCTGCTCTTAAATCTTTTCATGACATGAAAAATAAACAATGTCCTATTCAGTGCCTTTAGGCCATGAGTGTGAGTCATAAATTTAGCTAATCCTAAAAAAAAAGCTAATTTCTACACAATACTTATTGAAAAAGCTGGGGATGAAAAGCCCAAAAATGAAGGGACATAATTTGTCACAAAAATAAAGGGGGGTAGGGGTTGGGGGGATTATTGTTGAGCAGAATTGTTACAAACGGCATTTTTAAAAAAACAGAGACATAGACTGGAGCCAAACAAGATAAAATGTAATCAAGCATTAACATTTTTAGACTCACTCAGCCGGGGGGGATAAAACACCTGGGTCCCATTCAACATGGAGAAAAAAGGGTCAGATCTATTTTGGCTTTGACTCAGAACTCTCCATCTCTGTATCTTCAGGCTGAAATGTAATTAATAAGTCCAGTATCAAAGTGTCACTAGATGGTTTTGATATTTTAGCTTTAGTAATGGGGCAGTACAGTGAATGAAAGAAGGGGACAAACAGAGAAAGTGGTTGTGGGATAGCTCACTGTAGCAAACACACCACCACCGAGGCTGCCGTAAAATCCCTATTGTCAAGAATGAATGGCTCCTTTCTCCCTTTTGACATATGCGATTTGTAAGCCTGTAGTAAAAGCTCTTAATAAAAGAAAACAGCCTCAGTGAGTGCTGAATGTTTTCACCACAAGCTACAACTTTTACCATGGCATTTTTTTTTCTTATTTCGGAGAAAATATCAAATTTCGATGTATTGATCTAAACCCCCTGTTCCGCAAATATTAATAGAACGGTAATACTCATGTTTCTCACATTTTTCCATCAAAATAATACAATATTATATAAATTGTACTGAAATATTCTTGAATTTGAAAGTTAACCTGTTTCCCCCCATTCACGAGAGCAAATCAAGGGGAAGCGCCCTTTCACTGTAAATCACTGTAATTCAGGCGAGCTAGAGGATGGCTGAGATACTGGCTGAAGCTAAACAACAAAGATACAGTAATCAGGGCTGTATCTGGGTCTGAAGAAGAATTCAGTAGTCTTACACTCCACGTTGCTTTGTATCATTAAGGGTTGCGTTTACTTACTTTGGTGTGCCTCCTGCTTCATCTAAATTTGCATCACTGCCTTCCCTCGGGTAATTTCTTTCTGTATACATACGTGATATTGGTGGGAGGTGAGTCTAAACAGACACATTTTCCCTTTGATTCCGAGCCACTGGCACCACCACATTTAATGTTGATATTGTGGTTCATTTTCTTTCTGTTACTTTGGAAATATCAAAATACACCTCATATCACCTCATATACCTTAAAATACACACTACAACAATAAAATTGATGGACAAACACTGGCTCTATTTGCTGAAAGTGCTTTATGAGTGTATGTTTTAGTAAAATACATATCACATCCTGAGTGTGCATGCATTTAAAACGCACAAAAGGGGATCCTGCTAAGGGCTTGTTAAAAGGGATCAAAGTGTTTTCCAGAGTGCAACATGCAACACTGTGTCTAATTCACCCAGCAGCACTCCCTAACTAAGGGGAATAGGTCTTCCCCTCAGGGAGGGTATTTGCATTGCTCCACTGGCACAATCATACACACTCACTCCATTTCATGGCACAGTAGACAAGCAAACACTGAGACACTGAGACACCGAGTCTGGAGAAGGGCAAGCTCATCCAGCTCTGCAGAGTGTTTTAGCTCGGTGAATACCCGTGCCTGCTGCCTAGCATCCATGATCAGCTTTTTGTCCTGTGCGGGACAGGCACAATAGGGCATGGCCTGAATACTGATTACCAGAGCTAAGCAGGCAGCCAGGAAAGCAAGCAGGCAACCAACCAGTGAGGCATACTTCTATCCAGCAGGAATCCTGGCAGGCCAGCATTGAATCCCTTCATGCGAAGTTATGAGACCTGACTAGTCTTCTAATGTCAAGCAGAGGCAGCAGGGGTTTGATAAAGCTTTCATTATTACTTTCTGACCAATAGACGTCAGTTTCCCAACACTTCAATACTACTTTTGCTTGAATTCTTTGTTTTAACAACTTGAGCTCATCCGATTGGAAAGATCTGAATTCTCTATGTAAAATACAGTCTAATTTCACTTATCGTATTCTAAACAAATTGCATTGATGTCAGAGTCACATTTTCAGTCCAAGTGTAAAGTTGTGTGATGTTTATAGTCAGTTCCAGGTGTAAAAGCCAATTACAGGAGCTGCCTGTGCAGAGAGCGGAGCGGGGTGATATAGTACACTCTGATTATTGTATCCAATAAATCTGTCAGCATGTGCAGGGCTGTGGCCAGACAGCAAAGAGCTGCTGGGTCACCCTTGTAGGCGTCTCACTCGCTCTCTCTCTCTCTCACTCACACACACATCCCTCTCTTTCTCATGCACTAACAGAAACTGTTGCTTTGTATCTGTCACTACCAACGTCTTCAACTGGCGACCTGGTTGGTAAAGCACACTGGGCAGTCAGAGCTAAGAACTTTCCACAGCTGGAGTTCAGATGGTTTTTATAAGAGTTGGTTTACTGCTTGAGGGTGAAAACTTCCACATAGTGACACACAAGCACCTGTCTGTAAAGGAAAAAAAAAAAAAGGAAAGGAAATGGGGGGGACAAAACGAATGGCCATGCTGGCAGCTCTGACAGGCTAAATGGTACTTTGAGCTAAATGTTCACATTAGCATGCTAACACGTTCACAGCAACAGTGCTAAACTTTAACAATGCTTACCATGTTCACCTTATTTCAGCATGTTTGCAGGCTAATATTTGCTTGAACACAGAATACAACCAAGGCTGGTGGAAATTGGGGCACTAGATGAAGAGTTAGCCTATTAAAAGTTACCCTAAGGGGGGCATGAGCATCAGCCACAAATTTCATGGCAATCCACCCAATAGTCATTGAGACCTTTCACTCAAAACCACAAATGTGGACCTCGTGGTAGTGGAAAACTCACAGGATAACCAAGGTTATTAAGGTTCATCCTCTGGAAACTGCAAAAACTAAATGCCTTGGCTATCCACCCAATATTTCATCGTGGACCAAAGTAGCAGACTGACAGATGTGACCAACACTCCAACAGAGGCTCACTGCTAGCATGGCTAATGAAAAGACATGAAGAAATGAACATAATAAAACACTAGTTTGGCTCAGCACAGCTTTGTAAACATGACCCTCTGCAGGTAAAAAAAAAAAAAATCTATTAAATTAGGATCTGCTAATTAGACCTTTGGACAAATAATCACTTGATAAGGCTATAACCACCACGTGACACTATATTTGCTTTTCTAATGAACTTGACGCGTCTATATTTTGCTGAAGTTCTTAAAATGGCCACATAATGGTCACCAAATTGAAAAATTCAATTTCTCAGTGTCTTCTTAGGCTTTGGGAAAATTTGACCAAACAGGTTTTATTAAATAAACGTCACAGCCCAACAAGAGTCAATAACAAGGCCTTTGTTCTCCAACTAGCTCTACCTCCATGTTTCCCCTCAGCCTGACCCATGTCGAATGCTGCGGTAGTCACCCAGACTCAGCTTGGAAGGGGCCACTCCACAGCACTCCTCCTCACAACAGGAGGGCTTTTGTCACACTCTGACCTTTTTGGCCGCATGGTAATAAATTACTTAGTTTTGTTCCTCCTCTCGTGTTTAGAGTGCTTCTCTTTCACATGGAAAGAGAGACCAGCGCAGGAGAGGCTACTCTTCCAGGGCTTGCTTGTGGCCCTGTTGCGTGCGAGACCCATCCAGCCCGGTCCCACCACTGGGCCGTTTAACCGTCCTGATTTGTGCTTGGAGGATGTTGACCCATTGAGGGGTTCAGTGAGAGCTGCACAGGACATGGATGGAAAAATCCTGAGCTCAGAACAGATCTCCTGTCCAGAAATTTGCCATTCTTCTCCCCAAATCTTTTTGCATGGAGGGGCTTTATAAGGCACAGCAGCCCTGAAGGATGAGCCTGAATCATGGCACATCACCGCAGAGGCCCTCCACTCACTGATGTTTATTGCATGGAGGCTTAAGTGCAGGAAGAGCTTTTGAGAATGCCAGTGGAGCAGAAAGGAGAAGACATCCTTAGTGCCCCAGCCATCTTATATGTTCAGCATTTGAAACAGCTGGGTCATGTCCCAGTTCTCCTCATGGCTGTAAGACTCCTCTGTTGAAATGCAGTAGCTGCCTGAGTATAAGAGGACTCATGGACCTCATCCTCCTTCAAGCCTTGTGATCAGTGGCTATTTTCTAGAAGCTCTCTGCAATCAATCACACACAAACAAATATGAGAAAGAACCAATCAGCTGAGGGCCCTAAGAGTGCGAGAGAAGGCGTGAGGCTGGAGACTGGGAGAAAGAGAGCAACCAATTATTTTTCTCTTTGTTCAGATGTCAGTGGTATTAGTTTTTTGTAAACACCTAAAGCTGATATTTTGTAGTTTCCCACTGCTCACCACAGGAAAGCAACCAGAAGAAAGCTTATTTGGTAAATTGGGACACACACACACACACACACACCAAAGAATCATTAAATTAATGAATAGCAACGTTCAAGGATGCAGCTCTGAGTCATCTCATTAGATACTATCACAACAGGCCAGTGTTCTTGCACTGCTCGCAACCCAGCCTTTTTTAAACTCTCCCATTTGGGCTCCAGTTCCAGGTCCTAATTGAAGGCACATGTAG
Source organism: Rachycentron canadum (assembly GCA_038496675.1). Lineage (NCBI taxonomy): Eukaryota > Metazoa > Chordata > Actinopteri > Carangiformes > Rachycentridae > Rachycentron > Rachycentron canadum. The sequence continues at coordinate 8,566,203 of CM076652.1, forward strand.
TCGACTCACACAGAGATCGAGAGCCCCCTTCGACAGCCACGTGTATGTGTGGAGGCTGTCAGTGTTAACGTGGAGGGATGGGGTTTTTGTTCTCCTTCAGTACTCAACACAGGTCTTACAAAAACAGACTGGACTAATGCAGCTCTGATAGCTGATATTGCCGCCTCATTGACTTTTGCTTGTTCTCAGATAGTCAAGGCCGGTATAAGCTACTACACAAGTAGGAAATAAGGTTAAGGCGCGATGCTAATCTGTTTATCTGAACTTAAATTGGAAACGGAAAACTGGGTTTAAGGGGGTTGATGCTTATATGCTACGAAAGGAGATAAAAGATTAGTTGTGCTGTAGCAGTGTTTTAATGCATAACTCAAAGAGTCAAACTCTGAGCAGAGAATGACAGATGAATATAAAGGAAAAGAAACACTGAGGAAAGTCCGGCCTTACATCAGGTCCATCTCCGTGGCCTGAAGCCTTGCATCAATGCAAAGGGAACCTAAATCTCTCCAGCGTCGCCTGCCATCGCGTGAGACTGCACTGCCTTGTAAACCTATAAACATGTCAGAGAGGAACCCAAATTGCCTCTTACATGTTTTTAAATGCTTTGTCTTCCACATGTTGTCAATTTGCATTTTTGCAAAGAGGCTCATTTACGCATTTAAAAGTTTACAGCAACCAAATCACACAAACCCTAACCGCCTCCTTAACCAGTGCCTGTGCCTTTTTACAGACTTTGGATTTCCTCATTTAGTTTTTTTTTTTCATTCGATTAAGAAAGTGTAGAATCTCTGAAATGCATAAATCTAATGGCTATTGTCACGTGTCCTGTTTTACTGCAATGCTAACTCTTACATTGGGTTTCAGCTTAACAGCTCTCACTTAACAGCTGTCAGTGTACACAATGACGGCATGAACTAATGAGGTGAATCCAATTAAAATCAAATACTCCTTATTTTCCCAATATTACAAGACCAATCTGACACGTGCATTTCAGTGTACATGTGTCTAATAATAACTCCTTGTTCCCTAAAATGGCCAAAAATGGAAAATCTCCTCCATTCACACTAATGTTTCCTCCTGTGTCTTCATGTCTCCTCTGTATTGTGTTGTCACTCGTGTCTACGCACCACAAAAGACTTTCCCCCGGCTAATCTCTTTCTCAGAGTCAATAACATTCACAGGCAATTTTCTTCAGTTCCCATTGTCAGGGCTAAATTGAATTCTAAACTAAGATACAGCATATACTGCAACAGTCAGCGCTATTGGATTTCCTAAAACCATTCATTCAATACAGGCAGTGGTCGGCTTTCAAACTCTGCCACATTCTACAATATATACAACACAAGAAATGAAATGAAATTAATAAGAAATAACAATAAAAGATGAGTCAGATTTTGTTGCGGCTGCATCATTTGCTGTAAATTACTCTGGAATGAGCTGAACAGAATCAATTGGATAAAGCGAGGCTGTAATCAATGTGTTTTTGCTAAGTCTCCCCCTCTGAGAGCATGTATCACACATCAGTAATCTATAGTGTCTCGGTCCTGAGGGCAGGTCTGATGGCTAAACAGACAGCTGCTTGTTTTCTTGTTCATACCTGGGTCCTGGGGGAGAGATGCTCAATTTCAATAATGCCCTGAGAGGCTCGTGCTGAAATTGAGAGAAAGCCCTTGGTGTTGATGAAGCACTCAGCGCACATTAAGTCTGTGCTGCATGAAGCAAAATATATCTTTTAAATCCTACTACAAACGTGGAAGTAAGTGCAGCACACTGGCCTTGGAGGTTTTGGAGCTCGTATTTTTTTGATGAGAGGATATAAAAGTTTGGCATGACTGAGATTGGATGTTACACAGAGTTAGTGGCAATAAATTGATGCTGAGTAAAGCGGGTTGGAAATTTTTACACAGGTCAGACTGATATTGAAAAAAAATAAAAAATAAAAAATCTAACCCAGCTCTCTAGCTGGAAGTTTTTCAACCCAGTAATACAAAAAGTTACTTGGACTTTGTAAAAACTGTGCCAAATACTAAAGGCACCATGGTGACCTGAATGACTGAGACAGAAAAAAAAAAAAACAGGTCTTGGGTTCCCCCCCCCCAAATGTTTTGGTTAAGGCTACCCAAGAGGTAGCAGTCTCCCTTTGATGTTTCCAAATACTGTATTCCTGGTTAGCGGCACAACAACAAAGGGCCATGTGGTGCAGGGGACCGCAGCGCTAGCAACTGCAAGTTAAGCTTCACTTTCGCAGGTCTGTGCAGGCAGCACCAACCAATCAATGCCATTCATACGGTAAACCGGAGAAGACTGGTGAATGATTTTATGAGGTACATAAAATGACATCCCTTCTACAGTTTAGAACCATTACAGTGAAATTCTAGCCAAACAGGGATGGAGATTTCATTAAATTGACATCATTACCATGCTATATGCCTCATTTTAATAAAGTGTCAGGGTGGTACCATCACTAGAGGCCTTGACAGAAGTTTTCTAAATTAGCAAGGCCTCCGATATAATGGAAGAAAGAAGAAAGAAACCTCTCTGACATGTGTGTCAAACATCAAAAAGCTCCACTCTATAGATATAAAGAAAAAAAAAGGAAAACCTAATAAGTCTCAGAATATAAAGATTTATGGTTGCAAAGTCAGACATGCTAGTGGACATGGAGACAAAGGGACATATATTAAGTTTTTAATGTAGTATCCAGACTTCTGACGCCTGTTTTTTTTTGGCTCTTTAATTCAGTCAAATAATGATAAATATGTCCACAGGTCTGGTTTAAAAAAAAAAAAAAAAAAAAAAAAAAAAAAAAGGCCTTTCTAGGATTCATGTGGTCTATGAGGGAGGTTATTCAGCCGCTGGGGACTGCTGGGAATGAGGTGTGTTGAGTTGTCTGCGATGCAAGCTTGCATGAGGTTTTAATTCACCAGCAAAGCTTGCATTTAATTTGGAGCAAAATGTTTGAAACTGCACCACGTAAACAACAATCCCTCACTCAGGAAAAATGCTAATTAAGCTCCTTAGAGCAAGAACCTCGTTTAAAAGTATGAAAAGATTTATTTTTATCAGTGGTATCCCAATGAATTTATCCACATCATCAGCTCAGCTCAATAAACGGCCCAAATCAGTCAGTAAAACCTCCAGAGCAACATAAAATCAAAAACCCCTTTTCTCCCTTCTTTACTTAAGTACATTCATGCTCATAGAAAGACTTGCATTCATTGCATTTCTGGAATACTTGTTGGCGGCATATTGTAGGTGGAGCGAACAAAGACGAGGGAGTGGACACTGGGGCACCGGGCCCCCAGATAGCAAGACAAAAGGGCCCGGCAGAGCCCAGTCTCGGTGAAAAGGGCCCTGACAAAAGGCTGAGAAGAAGAGAGCTTTCTGGGAAGGAGCGAGGAGGCAGAGCCGGGGCCTGTGCCCACGCACCGAGGCTCCAGGGTCTTGGTGAGCCGCTGAGGCACGACCATGTGTGGTCCATTATCGGACCCAGCAAGCAGCAAGCACCACGCCTCCCTCAATGGGAAGACGGATGCCCCCTTGCTGATTGCCCCCAAACCTGGTAAGAAAGGCCCGAGGAACAAAGGCACCCGCCCCGTTGGGAGAGGACCATTGAAAAGGTCGCAGGAGCATGCCTGTATGGGTTTGCTCCTCTTCTGGGGAGGACAATGGAGCTGACAGGTGCTGCGAGAAGACAGACAAGAGGACCGAGCCGGAGAAAGGAGACGGATGGGTTTGAGCATGGAGGTGGATTATGAGCATAAAGAAAGGGGTGACACTCCTAAGAAACCAACAGCCTCCTGGGGGGACCACAACAAGTGTTTGCGTCCTACATTTCGAGTTGGCCTGTTTATTGTCAGATCAAACAATAGAGCCATGCAGAGTAAACATGGTGATGTTGAATTGCTGAATCGTTAAAGACAGAAATGTTGTCGACAGAACTGTGTAGTATTTGTGTTTACCCATTTGTAACGATGCTCGCTACCCAACCACCCTCAAAGTCATTTAACAAACATGTCAATATTTCCAGTGTCATGTGCTCAAGCAGACACACTTGTCATAACATGCGAATAAAGCCGTGACTCATCCTTCCGTTTATTCATTTGTCTTCATCCGATCTGACTGTGAATGCTGCAGCCTTCAGGAGCAGGAAACAGATGGAGCTGTGTCCTTCATCAGATAAAAAAAAAAAAAAAAAAGAGTTCAGGCCCTTCACTGCCTCGTCTGCAGCCTCTATCTGCGTCAGCTGCTCATTGCTCTCTTTCCAGGTCAGCCGCCAAAAGGGGGCAGGGAGCAGGCGGTGACTCTTCTAAGGAAACCTTTCCTTAAGGAATTAGGGTCAACAGAGCGGAGCGACTGACCTTCCAAGCGCTCAGGATCACAGATCAGGGCAGAACGGAAAGAGGAGCGGGAGGACACTTACGTCATTCTGTCCCCTTTCCCCGTTCCGTCATCATCAGTGAGCAGGTCTCTTACACAAGAGGCTTTAGAGCTGCATTATCCACCGCTAACAGCAGATAAGAAGGGGGTTCAGAGAGCAGCAAGCTGGTGATGCTGCTCATCAAACACTACAATCCCTGTCGCTGCATGTCCAGCGGGTCATATCTCACAACTGTCACTGCATATCCATCAGCGTTGAGCATGTATAGCACACGCACCTTTCACACAGTGCTCAGCAGCTTGTTACAGTCTGTGACTGATGCCTGGGAGTGGCCTGGATGTGCCTGAGAAGCCTAACAGTACTTCTGTTTCCATGCAACAGGCTGTGTTTGAAATCAGCTTGGATAAGGTTAAATAAACGGGAACACTGAGAATGCTTTTGGCTCTCAGACAAGGTGGTGTGTGTCTTGATGTTGTAAAATATGATAGCTAATGTTATGCAGCTGTAAAACCTGTTTTTTTTTTTTTTTTCTGGAAATCCCAGCTTCTCTCTTGGTAGCTTTTAAGTGATAACATGAACAAGTCAGTTTTAACCGTGTGTTCACACTGTTAGTAACAAAATCAACAAGTCACCAGAGGGCCATTCATTTCTTATAGAGAGCAGAGAGAACAGAGAAACTCAAGCTTGTGCAAGAGATCTGCAGGCTGACACCACGTCTGAGCCTTTCATGGACATCAGCCATTCACCAACAACAGTCTGCATGTTCTCCTGGGTCCAATGTCATGTTTCGAACAAATAACTTTACCTAACAGGAGGGAAATGGACAAGACTACTTTGACTTTTATTTGAAAAACCCGAAAAACCTTTTTGATTTATTTTCAGTTCGTTTCAGTTACTTCTATCTATTTAGTTCTTTCCAGTAATTTCTAATTAAACCTGAAACGATAAAAAAAAAAAAAAAGGAATTGCAGTAGGAAAATGCAAAACTAAATTTAAAACATACAACAATACATGTTTCATTTAGTAGGGAGCACAGACAAATTGTACTTTTGTTCTGTGTGGCAATGTGTTAAATGTCATCAGTTTTTTACTTTTTACCAGAAATTACGTTTGAAACGGGGGAAGTCAAATCATATTTGAGGACCAGATGTTTATGCACTTACTTTCTTTGTCTGTGGCCATAATGTTGCTAGGCTAGAGAGTTTCTTTAATTTTGTTTGTAGTGTGTCTTGCAGACGGAGCCAGACCTAAAACACCTCAGTTAGTTCCGCTTCTGAATGTGATTAGTTGGAAAAAATTATTTCCTGACAAGTGACAGCAAATCAATGTTTTTACCTCAGAAATGGACTGTGGTCCGGATGTGTGAAGCAGCCAGGAATTACTGGTTTCTACAAAATGCCATGATGAGAAATCAAAAACCCAGTCTGCTAGAGAAAAAAAACCCCATCAATTTCCAATAGCTGGAGAGTGTGTATGTGAGTGAAAAGCAGAACAAAGAACTGCACCGACAATCCTACACTTAGGGATGTGGGTTCTGCTTTAATGGGAGTATTTCATGTTTCACTTTCACTACAAGAAAACCGGCTTCAGACTGGAGGGATCTTGTCCTCAGACCAACAACATTATCTCTGGGAAACTCATGTGTTTGTTATTGCCAGAGTTTACGAACACAGTTTTTGAAAAGCAGGACTGTCTACATAACCAAAACTGGGGCCAGTGTAGTAATACAGTATGTCCCTGTATCCCTGCTGTTAGGGCATCTCACTCCACCCTGAGAAGAGAACAACCCATCCGGCTCCTAATGTGAACACAATGTGAAAACAGAGGTGGTGAGAGCTGATGAAAACATCTGGAAAGGAAACATCCCTATGACAGTTTAGTGGTTTTGTCTGTTAAATTGTGTGGTCAATTAGTTAAAGGTCCCTGCTGTGTAAGGTTGAGTTTTTTTTCTTGAACCACCCAAACACAGGAACAATATTTGGTTAAGAAAAACGAGGCAGTAAACAGGCATTGTGCAACGTCGCGATGGGTGTGACCACCCAGGTCCAGCATCTGGGATCTAGTCTGGAAATGAGTCAAACACTATGCAGCTCTGTGCAACACACACACAAAAAAATCTACCCACATGTTCTTCCTGTGGTGCAGAATCACAGCTCTTCCCTTTAAGATAAATATCACCCAACAGGTGATATGTTTCATCGTCAGGCCAAATGTGGAGAGAAAACAATCATTTTACAACACGTCAAAACAACATACAGACTAATTTTCAAACGTCTGGGGACATCTGAGGAGGAACAATAACCTGAGCACTGCCAAGAAGCTTTTACTGTATCTGTTTCCAGCCGCTCCGGCATGTTAGCCTCTACTGCAGAATATCCCTCAGCTTATTTCTCTCTGGACTGTTTGAATTAGCCTGGGATACGCTGGATCACACCATCAAGACAGGAACATTTAAACAAGTGAGGCTGAGCCAGCTATGGCGAAACACTCTATACCCTATGTGTCTGGCCAAAGACAAGGTGATAAGTTCATCCTTGCTCAGTCCCCTCCACTCACCATCACTCCACTCCCACCTCAGCGGCAGATAAAGCCACGACATCCAGATATAAACTGAAAGAAGGGATCAAAGATGTTTGAGATGAGCAAGCCAGAAATACCACTCCGGGGTGAAAGTTGCGCTCTGTGCATTTATCCAAGTAACAAACTGTCATTTCTGGTATGTGCTACTGAATATAACTGGCTGGGAAGCCCCTCCACAAAGGTATATTTTTCATCTCGCAACACCTCCAGCTATATTTCATGCACAAGCCTCAGGCAAATGCAGAATATTAATAAATCAAGACAAAACCCATCCAGAGCTCTGCTTTTGGATGTTTCCTTCACACTAGGGAGTAATTTGTTATTGCAGGTGGCCCCTTACAAGCCCAGTGTTCCTTCTCAAGTATCCCAAATAAAGAAAACAAAGGCTCTCAGTTTTGGAAGTGCAGTGTTTTCTTACTTTGCTCAGCACATAAAGTACAAAATATAGAAAGCGCATCTTTGGATGATGAAAAATGAACAAATAAAAACAACATCTGAAACGGTTTTTGCTCTTGCAGATTAGCGCTGATGCCAGGGCCTGTGTGGCAAACACTTTGCATAAGTAAATTCACAGAAGTAGATTAGTCTACTTCTCCCATAATCCCTTTGTTGCCTGGAGGAAAAGGATTTGTTGGTCAAGCCTAAAGGGAGGTGGGGGGTGGGGTGAGCGTTTACTCCATGTCCACCTACAGCAGCAGGGAGAGGAACTATAGGATGCTTCGGCCAGACGAGCAGATGACGCCCTCCGTGCCTTGCTCCCACTCCCCCTCCCCCCACCAACGCACACCCAGACACACAAATGCATACATCCTCCCTCAGACAGACCAGGAACAAACCATAATGGCACAATGACCTACAAAACACAACCCCATGGGAATTATTCACAAGCATTCAAATCAGATTTCATTAAAAGTCAGCTGCAGCAATGCAAGAGAGAGAGAGAGCGAGGGAGGGAGGGAGGGAGGGAGGGAGTGGGATGCACACATCCCACCCCACCCCACCCCAAGGCCGTGCATTCTAACACACCATCATTTAATGAGCTCACTCCAAAACAAAAAGGCATGCGGCGGTCACGCTGAACACTGCTGCTTTGTTTCCGACACACTGTATGTTGGTCAACCAGCAGAGGGATTAAATGCAGCTGTAAAAAGAAAGACATAAACAGAAGTGAACGTGAAGTTGTAGGCAGCACAAAAAGCACCAGCAGAGGAAAATAACATAAATGAGCGAACATGACAGAGGGCATTTTATTTTTCTGCCTGGAAACAACTCGAGTCAAACGCACTTGTTGATGGACTCACAATAAAACTCATCCTGTTTAATTTCCAAAGCCCATAGTGTATCATCCCTTTTTCCTCTGGCTGAGTGATTAGCATAAACTGAGATATTATCATGGTAAGATATGAGAAGAATTTAAGTAATTAACCTAACTAAACCCAATTAAAACTTTGTGTAATGAAATGTAATTTGAGATAAGGGCCTTGACGTAAAAAGAGAACGTAGCTCCATTTAATTCAATGGGATGAGTTATTTATCATTAACCAAAGCAGCAACTACACGTGGGAGTGAGCCAAAACCTCTTTTTCCTGTTTCCCTCTTGTTAATATTTCTAAGTCAGAATGGAAATAAGCTGCTGCCACTGTGATACATGGTAGAAACCTTTTCCCAATTCTCCCTGCAATCGTTGGCTCTGTTTTGGTTTGTGGAGCTCGTTGTTTGCTCTCGCCAGAATCTGAATTTGATCTTGAACAGATCATCCTGGGTAGATAATTGGATGCAGTGGTTGGTTAAAGTTCGGGTTCAGACTCTATGGGGCTACACTTAGGCGCAGGGGTGCATACTGAACTAAATAGTCAATAATAGTAAACATAAAATCAATTAGGTGGTAAAACATTTTACAAATATAGTTTTTACTGTTACTACTATCATTAGCAGTACAGGATGTGTGTAATTTGCATTTAAAGTAAAAAAAAAAGTGCATAATAAAATTACATTTTAATGAACCACGTTGCTGATACATACATGCTTAGATGTTTAAGCAAACACTGCTTAGTGTCATAGAGCACAAAATGTGTAACAAACCAGTGTTGTGTCTAATCATATAGTCTGGAAGCAATCAACACTTTTACAGCTCTTTTCCTCTCAGCTGTTAAAACTGTGCCCCTGTTTTAAAAAGTTCCTCATAGTTGGTCCATGAAACAACGTGGCCTGTTCAGGGTAGAATTCAGAAAGTGTATGGAATCTCAACAACCTCAAATCAGTCAGTAAACTGAGACTACCTTCCAGGTTTTTTTTTTTTTCTTTTGGAAAATTGTTTGATCATTTACAATACAAACCACAGGGCCTCTTAGGCTGCCAATCACTGATCCTAGAAATATTGTGTTTATGATTCAATTTCCTCACTGGACGGAGAAAAAAGTAGCGCTACTGGTATAAGAAAAAAAAAAAAGTCTCCCAGAGCACACAGCAAATATGCACAAATACCCTAATTCCTCTTGTTCTCAGTGCCCTGATGGACCACCTGTTAGACGTGACGCTCATTAGGCTGGAGGCTGGGAGGCCGCCACGGGACTGTTCTATCAAATAGTCAGACTCATCCTGGAGGAATCCGGCCGTAAAACACACTCTCACTGGGAAATCACTCAGACAAGCTCATAAAAAGCATACGCACAAAACGCTTATTCACACAAGCTCACACACAGACACACACACATACACATAGCGCCAGTGTGCCCAAACAAACACACATTTGTCAGGTTTTTTCAAACATCAAACTGCTTTCTGTTGTACGCAAAAGCAATCACTATCACCGCTCCTGAAGGATTCAAAGGCCCATTATCCAGCGGACTGGGATTTGATTTTCTGTATGGGCAGCTCCGGCGTGACAAGTTGCTGGTGGAAATACATTATCTCACCAGGGAGTGAGAAATAACTTCCTTCAGCGCACAATAGAAGATGTATTGTAAACACTTTGCAATCCCATTCTTTACATTGATGAGAGTGTCTGTTGTCAGCCTTTACTGGTTTCCAGCCCTGTAGTAATTGTGAGACTGTCTTGTATCTATCCAACATCCCTGAGATGAACTGCATGTGATTACACTTTACTAAAGCCTGAAATTCTTCAGTGAACCCTTTTCCAGTTAAAAATCCATATGCCAAATATGTTATTTTAAACACTGTGATTGTTGAGATCTTAGTTTTTACTTCCATAAATCGTCCCTCACTCCACATTATTGAACTCTATGTACTGAAGCCACAGTTTTGGATAGATGCATGAAAAATATCTGGAATAGCATCGCCATGCCAGTCCCTTTGTCTCCTTCGATTAATCATAATTCCTCTCACTAGAGCGAGGAGATGATGTTAATCTCACCTCAGATATTTATAGGCATTAAACGTTCACATGCTGTTTCTTTACTTTTATCATCTGCTAAGCCGCTTGCTATTTATGTGACTCTTCTTGGGAAGCAGCATCGCCTCCACCAAACTGCAGAGGATGTAAAGTCTCCCACAAACTATTTAGAGTCTCTGAGATCAGGTTACACTGTTTTACATGAACATGGGAAGTTTTTCCAGAGGTAATGAGACTCTGTGCCAGCCCAGAAAAGTGCAAAGCACACTCAGAGGGCCCCAGGGGCAGACAAAACAGCATTAAGTATTAAGGCTGCTTAAATGGAAAGAAATTCACTGTGTCAACCCAATTTCCTCCTGAAGGAGCAAAGAAGCCATAATCTCAAAAATAACAGGTTAACAGAAGGTGTATGTTCATCTTGCTACCAGTGCTGGAATGACAGTGAGACGCAGGGAAATCATGTCAGCCCCGGGTCTGTGATCCTCTGACTTGCAGGGGCAGATTAGTAATCATGAAATATTTAAGACTGCTTTCAGAATGTATAAACTTCCATCACTATTCACCTGTTGGAGTGGCTTATTATATGACATAATGTACAAGACAAGCAGTTTACAGCTGAAATCATCAGCGCTCATGAAAAAATGCCAGATTTTCCCTTTTCTAGATTCTCTAATATGAGGATTTTCAGCAATTTCTTCTTGGTGTAAATGCATCCAAGTTGGGTTTTGGACTTTTAGTGGAACGACTTAGAAAGTTCACCATGAGCTTTAAAAAATTGTGAAATGTATCTTTTTTTCAGCCAATTTTCTGTCTGGGTGATTAATCCAATTTCTGAGGCGCATTGGTGATTTGAGGTAAATGCTCATGTTAGCATGCTAACACACTAATGCTAAACAGGTAAAGTTTACCACATTTACCATGCTAAAATATGCTAAGTGCATTAAAAAATGAAAATTGAAATTTAGATCATATGATGATGCTGGATGTAAAGTCAGAGGATCAACAAAATACAACATTTGTACAACATTTAATGGAACTTCACTCAGGATTTGGAGACATCTCACTCAAAAACACAATGGTGAACCGAACGATACTGGAACAGTCAGGTGCTTATCAAAGTCAATAGGATTCATCCTACAGGGACCACGAATGGTTTATAAAAAATTTCACGGCAGTCCATCCCATAGATGCTGAGAAATTCCACTCTGGACCAGAGTGGTGGACTGACTGACCTCGGGTTGAACGTGACTTGTATGAAACAAAAGCATCAGAGCAGTGGACTTGTATGGTGTCATTGTCTGGCATTGACGCTAAATCCAGAACATCATGACATGGTGATGAAAGCCTGCTTTTAAACTTACACTTTTCCCATTTACCACTGAAAGGAGAATAAAAAAATATAATAATAATTTTTTAATAAAGATAAAAATTCAATTAATCCACAACAACACCTGCTGGGGGACGTCACTACAGATTTCTGGTACAGTTATACTAAGCTCAGGTGCTGAAAATCTTTCATCAGTCCAGTCGGCCTCAGAATGCTGTGTGGGCATATTTGTGTTTATACAATATATCTGCGCATGCAAGAGAGACAGGCTGTCATCTTTACAGCAATGGCAGAACAAATCAGCACCGGTGAGCTCTTAATCCACTGATGTATTTAATTACGAGCAAACGGCACGCTTAATGACAAAAGAGGGACACGGTGGAGGACAGGCCATGTTGAAACTGAAGAGACAGAGAGGGATCATGTACGACACCGCTGCATGCAGATGTGAACAAAGCAGTGGGGTTTAATCATATGAACCTGCTATCATGTCAGATCCCTTATAACAGAGTTCAGCGGAGGACGAGGAGAGAGGAAAGATTTAATGGCCTGTTTGACCCATAATATGTCAATGAATTAAGGGGGGGGTACGATTCATTTCAGCCTACTACCTTATGAGCCATTTACAACCCAGAATTATGGTTTGGCTGAACATTTTGGCAACAAAGACTATTGCATATAGTCCATTTCTCTCTCAGATCTTGACTTACGGCCCAGGTGCAGAGCAATAGATTTGTCCACTTTTTTAGTCACGCTTGTGACGTTGCTTTGTGGATGTCACTGTTGGTTGTTTAATATTGCACTTTGGTCCAGACTGAAATATATCTATTTAATGGACTTTTACTGTAGTGACATTTGTAACAGTTGGGTTTGAGAGTGGATATCTTGACCATATGATTTGCCGCAGATATTCAAGGTCCCAAGAGGATAAATTCTAATGACCTGGGCTGTCCTCTGACTTTGTTTTCATGCCAACATCTGGTCAAATTTTCAGTGTGTGTAATTTTCCGCTTAATTACCAAGAACTTGTAAACAATAATGACATTGCCATCTGTCACAGGTTTACTTTGTGCCATGTGCTAATTAGCAAATGTTAGCATGCTAACACACCAAACATTGTGAACATGGTAAACATATTCCTGCTAAACATCGCCATGTTTGCGTTGTCATTACAACAATAGCATATTTGCAACAATAGCATATTTGCATTAGCATTTCGCAGGGAATGTTGTTACACGTGGTTGCTAGCATGGCTAGAAACGCTTACTCCTATTTTTTATTTGATATTTGATGTTGATTTTATTGTTGAAACATTTTCTGGGAAACAATTTATGAAAACATACTTTTGTAACAATGATATTCAAAGCCGCAGAGGTCACAAATCTGCTTCTATAAAAAAAAGAAGCAAAGTAATGTAGTGTTTTTTTTTTATTTAGCAACATGGAGATAATTGAAGTGACTTTTGACTCCGACCACACAGCTCCAATATGTATAAATCTGTCAGGGGTAAGGGCACAGTCCTCTTTTGTCAATTCATCAACACATAATTCATCCACTGAAGGTCACTTCTTGCTCAGTCTGCTACCATTACACGAAAGTAGTGGTGGGTGTTAGTTAACTCCTGCAGAATAATGAAATCACTTGCAGCAATGGAGAACCTGCTCTCTGTCCAGTCCTCTTATTCCAGTGCCACAGAGTTCATTCTTCAAGCTGGAGCAGATATTAAAAATTCAAGTCACGCAAACTGGGTTAAAACACCAGAGTGCGCACATCCAGTTCAGCTCAGTAGCCAGGGGTTCAGATCAGACTCTTGCATTTGTGTTGAATAAATACGCACTTAAGCACTTTGGAGTGTCAACTAGCAGCTGTGGCCGTGCAGGCAGAGGAGCCAGCAGGAAAAGACGGTTACTCATAATGTGATGTCCCGTCACTCTTGGATTATGAGACTGAAACTATGTTTTTTAATAGAGAAGAGGACTAAATACACACATCAGTGGTGTGAAAGTAGGCATCATCCTCTGTGCTGCCCTCCTCAGCGCTTCTATAGTCTGGTGGGACTTTAAGTGAGGGACCTTCAGTGAGAGGCCTTCACCAACACTTGATGTGTGCTCACAGGTTTTTATGAGGTGAAAAAAGAGCTTTATTCCCTCACGACCCCTTCAGCTGCCTTTCCTGAAGCCAAGGAATTTTCTCTAAACCCCAAAGAAAAACACTTGTATATGGATTTTTATGACTTGAAAAGTGTACCTGCAATTGACCTATCCCCTCTTTTGGCTCAGGAAAGCTGAAAGTTGGAAAGCAACGTTGCCAAATACTGCACTGCATGCAGGATTGCATACTGTGCATGTGAACAGATGAATGAATGACTTCAGCTAGTTTCATAGTCTTAGCCGCAACCCAGGACAAAAACAACAGGCTCACGCCATCTCTTGCTTCAGTGTCCTTCTTTTATTATTCATGCTATGCCAACGAATTATTCAGGCCTTGCCCCAAGCAAATGTCAGTATTTGGTGGAATTAATGGAGATTATTTTCCCCACTCATCAGGTATTGCACACTACAGTTAAGCCTACATCCCACAGATCTGAGCTCATCTGTTTCAAATAGAGCAGAACTCTGGTTATTAGTGGCTTCTAATGTGGTATTTCACAACACAGCAGCAGTGTGTGATGGCTCTACTCCTTTGTAGCTGGACTCCATGTCATGGTGTATTAACAGTAGTTGTTTGGGATTCACATTGCATTTTAGGTCCTTGATATCACTTACAATGATGGGCAGTTAAAAAGACTTATTCTCTGCCTGTTGGAAACCACATGGTCAAACATATGGCCACTAAAAACAAATGGTCCGTGCCACTGAGATTTTTTTTTTTTCTAATAACATCACGAGTGTAGTACGGCAAAATGCTTGGTTGGTAGCAAAGGCCCGAATGAGAACAAAGAGCTGCAGCACCATTTCCACAACCTCGTCATGTCGTATTGATCTTCTTGCAGGTCACAGACTTTTTCCCCTCATCCCTCCCTCCGCTTGACTGCACCCCAGGACTGTACTTGTCATCTCATTTCACCAAGCCAGCGGGGTGGGGGGGGGCAGGAGAGGCTTTAACAAGTCAATTACCAGCCTCCAGCCTCTTGCTAGTCAGCTGTATTAGAGGCCACCATCGGTCCTTGATTTTGGCATCACACTATGTTTCCATGAAGCTCTAAACCAAAAAATATTGAGTATTTTTTACAGTCTCACAGTGAAAACCTGTCTAACTATCCCATAGAGGAACATCAGCTCTAAGAATAAGGCTGGCAACAGTCTATTTTGTTCATATTGTCAAGAAACCTCGTGAAAATACAGAATCTATCAGTAAACTGATCCAGTTAACAAGTGTCAGTGTGGCCAGAGCCTGACAGCTTATTCCTCTGTGCCACAGACTGCAGTTGTTTTCCAAAAGCTATTAAAAAGACATCGATGAGCTATACCATTGGACTCGGTGACATGAAGGTGGGAAGCGTAGTTTATTTTATTTTACCGTATACATCGTCCTCCTGCCATAAATACTCAGTAGAGCAGCAAATGTACATCAATCCGGAAAGCAAGTGCACCATCTATTCCTGTTTAAATAAGGTAACATTTGCTAAAAACTTCTGTTCCCAGCTGTTGTTGAGTCATTTATCAAAATACAACTATATATTTGTGACCTATTTTTCAAGATTTACATGTTCAGTAATGGTATGTGACAGTAAAGAAAAAAAAAATAAATAGGGATCATGTTTGTGGCTACAAAGTGTGATAAATACCCAACAGACACTTAAAATTGCAATGTGAAGAAAGTGAAAAATTTAACTGCCAAACTTCCAAATATTGCGTGATAGATATTTTAGATGTGGTTATGGCTGGATAGAAAAAAAAACTGGATAATTACCCTGCCCTAGTCAATCATTCTTCCAGTCTGCCACAATCAGAGAGCATTCAGGGAAAATTAACAGTTCCCTTCTGTTTATTCTGAGTCAGGCACAATTACTCCATGCTTATCCATAAGAAAGCAGGTGATTTAGCAATACAAAAAACCCCCCAAAAAGCTCCAGAGTTAAACACTGCTATACACTGGTGTTTTATCCAACTCGTAAATCTTACAATTATCTGACTGGGCCTACTGTATACAGGAGAATACAGACCAAATAAACAAGCTTAAGTCCTGCTCAAATAAACCCAGCCACAACAGCCATAAACACATCACCAACTGAGCTAATAACCCAAAGCAACTCCCCTGACAATAGTGTAAGCAAGTATGCGCTCTCAAGCCTCGTGTGTGTATGTGAGGGGGTACAATGTTTTTGATGAATGCTGGGGATATGCCGGGATATTTGTCCACAGCAGTGGCAACAGCAGTTAATTATTTAGATGGAATTTAGCCATTTTGTCTGAGAAAAAAAATGAGATAGCCGATTTTGTTCTTGCATTGTTAGCTTCATTAACCTGCATCCTTTTCATTGGGTGCATTCAGATTTTTCTGCTTTCAAACACACCCCACCCCCTCCATTCCTGCTAATAAGAATGAGGGAGGGGGGGTTGACCTCCTAAGTATTTTCTAATGAGGGCATTAGAAAACACTCCAATTTGCATCCCATGGAAACATAAAAGTGGAAAATGAGGAGGGCAGCACAACTTATCAAATGTTTATGAAGTCTTGTCGCAATAAGATCAGGCGAGTTTTCCAGTAAAACCATTGCTGGCTACTGCACAAAGCTGGTGAGGAGAAAGGCCCATAGATCAGCCAAAGGTTTCACCACACACAGCTGAACTTGCATCATCAGCTGCATTATTGGATTGACAAGGTGAAAGCTCTCAGCTGGTCCACATTTTACATTAGGGTCTTGTCATACTGCACTCAGTGTTGTGACGGATGGGGTTTACTCAGTGTGTTGAGACTGACAGCATCGGATTCATCATGATACACAGCGTATTGTGAGGTGTTTGTGTGGAGAGTGGTTGTGCCTTATACTGCAGAGTGTTGCTGTTTGTCCCCAGCAGGTCGACACGCACGGTACGTTATCTACAGACTGAAGTGAACATCCGTAGGTAAACAGCACCAAGGTTTATGAATATGCAAGCGACCTCTGTTTCAGGGTTCAGAGCTGTCAGAGTAAATCGCTGCACTGAGGTGAAAACACTGTGCATGTGGGTTTTAGCTTTGTATCCAGCTGTGGCCAGTATAACATGGCAATTCTTTGAACATATTTATTCATATAAAATTGCTTGACCAATCAATTTTTTTGATGAATACTTTAACCTTTAAGAAATTAGCTTGGAGATCAATTGGTGCATCAAAAAATCCCATGCAAAAACATAATATTGATCTAAATTAAGTTCAACAGCCTCTCGACTGGGGACTAAAAGGTTTAAACTCTTAATCTGGTTTAGACTGTGGGCGTCAATGCTGCAGCAGCTGACTCACCCTTGGGAGTCCACTGACAGTTACATAGAAAGACTCCTAAGTCGGACAAATCTGCAAATAATTAAAGCTTTGGGCAGAATAGTCTGTTTCATTAAAATGAATACATCCCAAAATCCATTTTGGGGAGGCAACTGTTTAGATGAGAAAAACATGCAGTGTCGTCCATCTGCTTTCCAGTTTAAAAAGAAAAGCTGAATGTAAGAGGAGGTCTGCCAATATTATTGTTACAGTACTATCGGAAGGATTCAGATGAAAGGGCCTGCAAAACCACACATAGAAACCTGTTTGTGATGATTGTGGACAACACTGGGACTGTGAGGCACACGTACAACCACACCGAGCAGAGCAGAGCAGTCAGTGGATCTGTGGCAGCTCTTCAGCTCCGCTCAGGTTTCTACTCCCCACAGTGTCCCATTCACTGCCTTTCATTCCCTGGCCAAGGAGTCCTCTGATCACAATGATGAAATAGATTTGAATGGTGATGAACTGGTTATGCTAAATTGGAAATGCAATGTGGCAAAAAAAAAAAGTGACCACCGATGGAATCCAAGAATAAATAAGCAATATTTCAAAAGGCTATTCGCTGTATCAATCACATGCTGGACAAGATGGGAGACAGCCGAGGTGGTTTCCTGAAGAAAACCAGACGTCCTCTTAATAAATACCATGAGATCATTCATAATGATGATTATGTGATTATGGCACAGCTTCGGATGTGTCCTTTCCAACATTATACTCACTCATACGATGTACTGTAAAACTATTAGGCCTTGGCAACATGCAGTATGTCTGAATGACTAAAACTTGAGGAATTATATTGAGGAAGTGCTTTACGGCACATTCCTTTAAATTTGTACTTAAAATATTCTAATGTCCAGGTGAAATATTGATTTTTGAAAAACTGCGACAGGAGTTGAGAAGGCAGTGGAAACAGCTTCATCACAGCTCTCAGATGGGGAATTGCAATTGCGCATGGCGAAGGCCAAGTTTGCAATTTAGTGTAAAACACTAAGTGCCCATGAAAACAACTGCCAATTAGAGTGGAAAAAACAAATGTGTAACCATAGCCAAGATAAGAATAAGAGATAATTGTGTGTGTTAAATAAATAAATACAATAAAGACTGTAAATTGTGCTCAAAAGAAGTCGAACGGTCCAATGACAGAAGTTCTTCAGAAAATAATTTTACTGAAAAAATGTCTCATGTCAAACAGTTGCAACTTCTCAGTTTTCTTTTACACTCACACAAAACAAATGAATAACATTTTATCATGTTTTTTTTTTTTTTTTTAATAATTTTATATTCCTCACATTCAAACTGTGGTCTAAAGATGTTTCTCTGACAAGTCTAATGACTCCAGTAAGCAGTGCTTCTGCCTTTTAAATGTGCAGTTTATGACTTCCTGTCAATGCGAGACAGGTCATTTGCCTGCAGTCCAGAACACCTTGAAAAACAGGTATATAAACCACTTCTTTTATTCTTCCACAGAGGTCTCATTTTGTGATTTCCAAAGACCCCTAATTTACTGATGTCAAGTCTCTGCCGCAAATTAAAAGCTCATTGAGCAGACAAACATGCCAGCGTGGGTCCTGCCAACTCATCTGTTCACCGTGACAGCCGGTATCCATCATTCACCCACATGATTTACAGCCAAACGTCTCCCGCAGTAGAGTGTGAGATACACCATAATCTCCTACATAAATCTGATCTTTACTTGTTGGCCACATACAATAGATCACATATAAAACAAAAAAAAAAACAGTGTGGTTTATTTCCTCATGCTAGTATATCTTGATGTTAGATCCAGCCATAAAATACAAAAATTTTAAGCCGTTTTGGAGCAGTAACCACACCCACAGAGAATACATTTCACATACAAATGTATGCTGCTGTGCCCCTGCAGGCAATAGACATATAAGCCATTAATTTTCCAATATGGATTTGCACTTCATTGAATGAATGAATGGGCTCTGCAACAGTTGCAAGAAGGAAATACATGAAATCCTTATTCACCTAATAAGGGCCAGCCATCTGTGTGCTCACTAGGAAACTATGGGGGATTAGTCCTCCCCTTAAAATCAATAACCTCCCAATGAGCTGCTGGTGGTAGATGCTAGCTAAAATCAGAGCAGTAGGATGTGCAGTTTAGGAGGTGACATAATCTGAGCGCCAGTTGAGGTCTATTCTCCGCTGGGCTGTGGCTCCGGGGAGCGAACAAGCCCACGTGGCAGGTACCCCCGGCGCTGCTTTTCCCGCTTTTCTTCAGCTGTCATGAAAGAGAATCATCAGCTCCATCAATCAAGCGGAGCGATGGGCGCACTGCATTAGCAAATGTTTGAGAGGAGTACTAAATGAGCAGCGAAGGCAGGGAGAGCACTGCCCCGGTCATTTAATCTTCTGTTTAGTGCTGATAATGTATTTTTCTTTACACAAAGTGAAGGAAATCTGCCAGCAGGGTACGATAATTTCACTTCTTCCGAGACAGAATCTGACTCGCCTCAAGAACATTCTTAATATAAATGTCCTTCTCCTCATAGTCTAATTTGTCTTCTTCCAAGATAACAGAGCTTGTTTCCAGAAAATAAAACATTAAGCTTGTCCATGAAGTGAAAGGAAAAGGAGAACGTTTGAGGTTACTGACTGGCAGCTTGTTTGAACAGTCATGTGTCTGAAGGCCAGGGTCTTCACGGGGGACCCCAGCAGTCACTCACACAAATGAAAACAAAACTCTCAAACCAGCAAGCGCAGAGGATGGATTTCGCTCCAACTCCTTCCTAATTAAAACAGCCGCTGATGTTTCTACCATGTGGCGGTGGGGAAATGTGTCGACTGTACAGGCTGGACACATTTTGAGGAACTACTTGGGGGATCCAGTGTGGTTTTGGGCCCTCTTAACATCTCATCAGGTAAATGTTGTAAGGCACTTAACAGCTGGAGTTCAGAGTCAGGACAACACATGCTGAAACAGATAGCCTCCAGGCCGTCACAGATCCGGCCTTCATCTAATGCCATAATGCTCCACTAGCCATCTTTTGCATACCCTCAATCTCTGGCAGATTAGAAATTTATTTTTCTTGAGAGCACATGGAAGAAGTCTCATTATCCTTTCAGAGCAGCCAACAGCGCCTCTCCCCAGATCCTCAGACCTCAGGGGCTGGTGAGGGAGAAACAGTTGCGCACACTCTCTCCCAGCCCAAACTTCCTTTTCGGACCAAAAATAAACTCGGGCCAATTGTGTGTATCCATCTTCTGCTGAAGAGGAAGCCCTCACTTGGCAGAAGAGCCGGGGGGGAGTCACACATGCGAAAGGTCAGAGATGAGGAGGAACGCTGCGGCCACAGACACTGAGGGTCAACGCTCAGCCAAAATAAACCACTGAAATCAAGCCTGTAAACCATCATGATTCTGTCAATCTGTCACTGGTGTGATTTTATTCATGATGACAGAGAGAAAGAGGGAGAGAGAAAGAAAGAGTGAACGAGAGAGTTGGCTCTGTCTGTGAAATAAAATACAACACAAGCTGTTCTCCATCTGGAGAGATGTCAGACTCGTCTGCCTCACCGAGCTATGACAAGTTACATTAGAAGCAGTCAATTTACACTACATTTGACTGGATTTGGTAATGCCCCATACACATATCCAAACATAAAGAATATATGGCCCAGAACCTTAATTAATTCAAAACCAGATCATTTATTTAAATCCACTCTAAAAATTCCACAGGTGAATGTTTTTTTGTAGGAAAGGCAAAAAAAAAAAAACAGTAGCAAAAAGCCAGTACCAACAGTCAGAACCTCACATACCTATATATCTGGTTTCAGTCTTTCATAACCCACACAACCATTTAGTGAAAAGCCCCCTAAGGCTGAGATTACAGTTCTGGATTGGATTCAACTCTTGCCCTCTCTCTGTGTTTCTATTTGATGAAAGACTTGGCAAGGGTCACATCCAAGTGCAGTGGTTATTTTTTATTTTTTTTAAACTTACTTAAATGAAACTATATGAGGACCTGAGCCAGACCGGTCGTCTGGTTGTAAATAACCTGTGGTGTCCCAGAGGGTGGCATACTGCAGGCTGTTGTGCTTTGCACGCATTTTGCAGAGCACTCAAACCACACACTGGGTTCCCTGGGCTCCACAGTATCAATTAGGGCAGCTTGTGAAAAGATGTTCTTCCTCCGTTGCCGTGGTCTGGTCAGAGGTAGGAAGTGAGGGAAGAGAGAGGGAGGAGCTGAGACTATCCAGGTTCCACAAGAATCCAGACTTCAGCTTGATCCGTCAGCCTATATGCAGGTCCACAGGTTAAGAAAAGTGTACTACGACACGAGCCTGACAAATGTCCAGTGGCGTCCCCTCTCTGCAGTGACTTCAGAGGACACACAGCGCCAGAATAAAGACCACGAGGGACACATGTTCAGTTGCATCCCAGTGTTACAGGCCTAAGGGGAGCAGCAGGTTACCCACAGTGGCTAAACTGGCCAGACCACAGGCCCGTGTGCTGCATCTGACTCACCTCCTGCATGAAGGAAACTCCAGATACTGTAATCATATCTGAAAACCACTTAAACCACAATAATAACACAAGTCAGAGTAATTCCAACACTTGTGTTGTTTAAGGCATGAACCTGACACTGACAAGAGAGAGAAAAAGTCCTCAAAAACAATCATGTATATTCAATTGAATATTTTGCTTGATGACCTGTTTTCTCGAGTGAGTAAAATCAGTGTTTTTCATTCACCACGAGCAACAAAATTTAGACTAGATTTACATGTATGTGGCTTTCCCCATGCTAAATAAAGTCACTGTATTCCTTAGCGCAGAGATCGAATGCTGCAGTTGAACAGACTTAATCAACTTCATCAAGACAAACAATAACCTGTCAGCAGCAATAACACGAAAGACAGCTCAACAGTGAAAATACAGGACAAACTGAAACCTCCTCACGCTTTGAAAGGCAAAGCATGAATGATAAACACAACAGGAACAGACCAATATAGCAGCACACCACTGTGCTTCAGAATATCAATTCAGCAAATCAGGTTATTCTGGAAAATTTCCCGACACAGTTAATCCGTTCTCAGAAACAACAACAGTATGAAAAATATATTTCACCGTTCTTGATTTCACCGTTTCATCTGTAAAATGT
The DNA here is from genome assembly GCA_038496675.1 of Rachycentron canadum. Classification (NCBI taxonomy): domain Eukaryota; kingdom Metazoa; phylum Chordata; class Actinopteri; order Carangiformes; family Rachycentridae; genus Rachycentron; species Rachycentron canadum. The sequence continues at coordinate 8,588,431 of CM076652.1, forward strand.
GGGTTATAATTAAACAAGTCCATAATTACCCATTTTATAAATGACTAAAATATGGCATTCAAAAAAACGAGCGGCTGGCTTCCAACCTGGCAACCAGCTCTAATATGTGCCAGGCCGCATTTTCCAGAGTGCACTGTCTGACGCATCATCTTTCCAGCTATACATCCATGCCACCCAAAACTAACAGGATGAACTGGCCTACTCGTGACACAATGATTCTTCTGTTAGCAACCTAACTGTGAATCCGCCGCATCACCACCACCACCGCCAGAGTGGGTTCACCCAAATGGTCCTGACAGGTTTGGTCCACAGAACTGCAGCAATTTTCTGCTCTGTTCAAAAACACTGAGGTTTTGCTTCTTTGTCCCTCATAAACAACAGGCCAGTACAACCAGACCTTAATTTCCTCTGCATTCAACGACAAATGGCCTACTTCATTGGGTCCAGAGGGAACAGAGGGACCACACATTCCCTTCTTCTTACAATGGACAAAGGCACTGCCCACGAACCGGCCAACTTGTGTCATAACCTTATCGAGGCGAGCCAGTGCTCCTCGTCAGAGAATAAGGCCACCGGGATGGGGAGGCCCATTGAAGAGGGTTAGCCCTCTCCTCTTCCTTACTGAAAAGGGCAAACTATAGCATCCCAGTTGGAGATGGGGGACAGGGGAGTTTTTGTTTCCAATGGCTTGGGGTTCTCTGCTTACACGTTGTGCCCCCTCTCATCCACAGTCCTGTTAATCCCATTAATATGAAGAGGGCCAAGAGCCTGAGAGTGGCCACGGCTTAAGAGCCATCAGCCAGCATTAGCCCTCAAAATCCAAACCCTTGTCTAGACCCATTAACAACTTAGCCCTGTGGAGTCAAATCGTTTGAGACCCACATCTAATGATGGGAGCGTAACCTATAGCAACCCGTTACCCGTCATTACACCAGCTCAAAACGTTTTTGTGAATACACAGATCTGAGATGTCTCATGCGTCATGTTATTTGATTAGAAATCAGACTAATCTTATTTTGTTGGGAAAACGAAAAACATTTGACGCATCATATTGACCAACAGCCTTTCTCACATTATTGAGTAGATGTGCGAACGTCTGCCACACAACACTGACCATGTGAAGGATTTACTTGTTAGATGATTCAGTCTGGTATTACACATTATTCCCATTTAAGGCGATTATTATCCTTGTATGTGTGTGTGTGTGTGTGTGTGTGTGTGTCACCAGTATACTGTATGTGTGTGCAGCTCTAACCACATGATGTATTAGCAGAGATAATCTGTTGGCTTTTAATTAAATAGCCCAGCAAGGAGCACTGAGAATACCTAAAGTGGTCTTGGGTTAATGTCTTGTGCAGTGCAGCAAAGACAATCTTTAATGCCTCAATCCACCACCAGGCAGCCCACCATCTACATATGGCCCATTTCTCATCCCACTGTATAGCAGTCGGGTGATTACAAAACATCAGAGCCTGATTAATGCAGCTTTGAAGCAGCTTGCTCTGGCCTGGCTTGGGCACACTGAGGGCTTTCAAGAAACAGTGGGCACGGTGACTGCTTGTGAGCAGCTTTCATACCACAGCAAGCTACCACTGCAGCATATCACAAATGACAATCAGCTAAAGCGGGCAATCAGTGGAGTGTACTCAGCTCCCTACACCACGCCACGTATATTCAGTCTGCTTCAGTTTCATCCAATGGCAGGTAGCAGTTTGCTCCAGTAATCAAGGGTAGGCTGGTGTTACTGTCTTCTCCTCACTGTATGATCACTGTATGTGGACCCAGGGGGTTATGGGTCTTCAGTCGCTTTACAAGAGCGTCTTTCCATTATAAAATGTCATTTACTACTACTGTGATTAAGAGACAAACTTAGTGCCATCGTGATCAAATACTACTCACGTACAAATCAGCTTCGGTCACGGTGGTTTGTTTTATTGATTTGATTTCAATTTGTTATTATATAGTATTATGTGGCCAAATCTTTTAGTTTTACCTTAAGAACATAATTTTACATTTCACAGTTAAAAAGAAAGACACACAGTCTACAGCCATTGTCACGCTATGCAGCTAATAAACATATCAGTGTAATGGCGACACATTTTTCCCCAGAAATCAGGTCCTCTTCACTGCTCTAGAACAGTTGCTCCTTTTAGCAAATTCATCCATTTTGTTTTACACTGGAAAGTCCCACCAGTAAAAACACAAATTGGACAGTACGCAAGGCTTTAATTTTAGATTAAGATTAATTCTCTCATGAACGACAGTTGAATGAGAGAATAAAAGAAAGAATCCATGACATTCATATATTTATTAATATAGATACATCACATCCATGCAGGGTTAGTTAGTCAAGAGCCGTGAAATTTATCAGCTCTTGATATTGGTTGAAGTTCAGAATCAGTAATAGGAAGGAAAAAATGGTACTGAAACACCTCTACTTCAGTGAAGGAGCGAGCCTTGATTTTTGGTCGAATTCACATCCTTTCATGTGAACACCATAAGAACTCCTGCTTTTGTATTTCAGGACTGTCATATCCTAGTGAAGTCTTCCCTCTTTTTGTTGAATTTTTAAACATATTTTTTTTAGCATTTCTGCTTCCCAGCTTCTTGTTCTTTATCCACCGATACTAATACGCCTATGATGAGGTGGTGTTGGCCAAAGTACTAAGCCATTCAAAGTAAACATTCATGTGGACAAGAAAAAAATACATTTTGAGATACCAGGTGACCCAGAATGGAAAGGTAGAGAAGAGGAAGTCCACAGTTAAGCAACAGGAATGTAGTATTCTGCTGCAATGTGTGTGTTTCCACACTTTCTACATGTTCGACTAAAACACCAATAAAACACTTTCTCAAATTTAATCTCTATTGCACATTTTCCAAATATGCAGGTATTTCAGATTTTTCCTTTCTACCCTGACCACAGGGAATGCAGCACAAAGGCCAACATTTTCAAATGGAGTTTAGAAGGTGAAACTCAATAACCAAGATACAGTATAATGAAGTCTTATTCTGGGTCTGATGGCAGTCGGGGAGAAAAGGGAGCATCATATCTAGTCAGCTGTTTCCTATTGACCTAAATATGAACTCCCTCCATCCAAGACTCCAGTGCTTCAAGTAATTCTGTAGGGTTTTGTGGGTAAATGAAGCAACTCACAAACATATCAGAACCCCTCATTAATGGTATTTTTAGAAACAAATGCACGTCTGCCAGGCTAGCTTATCTGCAATTGTGGAAAGAGTGAAAATAACTATTTCTACCCTCATCGTCTATCTGTTGGAAAATGAGAGCTTTGGAAAATGGAGATCCAATCTATCTGTGGTTAAAAACTGAGCTGATCTTTCCGGGCTCGTGTAGCTCAAAAAGATGGTGGAAATGGCAGCGTATTCTAACAAGGGAATCATCCAACTCTGTAAGATGACTAGATGGCAGGAGATTGTTGCTGTAATACTTTGCGGGACAAAGGAGACAGGAATTAGAATGAAAATTGCTAAGAACTGTTCAGTATTTTGACAGACGGCGGCTACCATGCCTAGAACGTGGACAGCCTTGAGTTGGTGCACATATAATTGTCTAAAATCTGCAACAAATCACAAGCACTGTCTTGTCCTCATCTGACAAAATCTATCACAGATTATCAAGCGCGGGACAAACAAGATTGGGCAGGATGCCGCCACACATCTCCTTCCTCTCCTGCCAACAGATTGTACTCCCTGTTGGTTTGAGGGAAGAAATGCAAGGCTTCCTCCTCAAGAGTCGGTGCACATTGAAAACAGCCACTGCTCAACACGCAGCTCTTCAGTGAATTTCACAATGTCTTCATATTCTAGCTTTGACCTTCAATTTAAAGCTGCAATAACTGATTTTATTGGCCTCAGGGGGGCAGCAGAAAGTAGTTCTTATGATCTTTCACACTTTAGCGAACAGTTGCTCCTTTTTGCACATCCAGCAGATGTAGTTTTGATTTCCACCAAATATGCATATAAAGATAAAGAGGCGATGTCTTTAGCTGCTATATGCTCCGCTATCTATACTAAAGCTAGTTGCTAACTATGGCTGGCCTCAGTGGTGGTGGGCAGGTAGCGTACACTGGGGTTTTTTTAGGATAACACCTTCCTGGAGCTGCATAAAAACTCTGCATGGTCAGGTGATAATTCTCTGTGGTGATCCCTTCAACATTACACATACACATTTTATCCACAGTTATTACAATACTGCTTACTGACATTTTAAAAGTGGGTGTGTGTGCTTTAGTTTTGAGGCCATCTTCACCGACTCTCTTACGCACCGCCTGTGTCATCAGAAGCTTTGATGTCTCCATCCTGGCAATTACAAGCAAACACCAACATCCTCCATTTGAATCCACCTCAAACCTTTCCCTTTCAAACTGCAGAGGGGAGAAAAACCCGAAACTGCTTACCAAACTGGACCATCTGGAGGCAGTCATTGGCTGATGGAAGCTGGAGGCCTAAAAAGGCTTTGGGGGGGTAGTGGAAGGGAAGGCAGTCAGAAGAAACAGAGAGAGACGGAGAGACAGTGGAGCAGCTACGTCTACGGAACCATGTCGTGAGTCCCCTCTCTGCAGGCAGGATGTTAATTACAGGGCACAGACAGAGAAACCCTGACTGGGAGAAAAGCAGAGATGCTCAGACTGCTGGGTTGCCGCCCTTGGGCCCTCGACATAACCGCAACGATAACCAGCCCGTTTTATAGTATAGGCTACGAGAGTAGGGTTCCAGCTCAGTGCACCGACACACAGAGCCAAGGAAGAGGCAGCTGTGGCCACAGACAGCAACAGAGAGTCCACGTCAGTCCAACACAGACTGGTTTCCACCTGACAGGGACCACACAGAGCCTTCAAGTTGGTAGCAAAGGTTCTGTGAAGGCTAGAATTAAACTTTTAAGGGTTTGGGGAAAACAGTGCACAAAGAAGACGGCTTTGACTGTCACCTAGAGATTTTTATAAAGTAAACAGTCCACTTTTTCTCTGTTTGTCTGTGACCTCACAGATGGTGAAGTGAGAAAAAAAAATGCCAAACAGCAAAAAAAAAAAAAAAAAAAAATATATATATATATATATATAAACAAATAAGGATTCACCCCCTTTTTTTTCCATAACTCTGGTTGGTATGATCATTAAACATGAGTCACCCGTCCTATGTGGCTTCTTTGCCGTCATCGAGTCGGAGCTCACATCAAACCGCATCAGCGTGAAGAGTTTCAGTTCTGCCCCCAATCCCGACTTCTTCCCTAGTAAAGCTTTCAGGGCAGGGAGCAGTGCAGCGACTCGCCTTTACCAAGTGTCTGAGCATTATAAATCACCGCCCATGCCCAGGCAGGCTGCGTCCTTCACACATCCTCACACAGTCACACCCTGCACAACATCGCACTGAGGCCAGAGAAATGAGGTGGGTGCAGTTCATCACATCCATCAGCCCGCGATAATCTATAGAACCTTTGTGCATTAGTTTGAGATGACATACACCTTGAGAGGAGACTAATGCTTACAAGTAATAAAGGCAAAAAGTGTGCTGCCTTTCAGGCTTCATTCCTGCCAGATTCACCTTAGTTGACCCGTGGCACTAAAGCTTTCTTTGCTCAGAAACTTTAAGCAGTGCAACATAAATTTTGCCACCAGCAATCGAGCTAACAATGCACTGAGGCATTTACCAGGTTTCTGTGGTTTTTCTCTGCAAAGTTGTGAACGTGCAAGTCGCAGAATATTGCACCAGTATTTCTCCAGTGACATTTATCTGGGCTCTCCCATTCCTTCACTCAGCCTCTAACTGTAGATTATAGCAGCAGAGATATGAACTACATGACGCATGATTCCCATTTTCCAGGGCAGGTGTCAAAGCTGTGTATGTGCTAATGATGAGTGTGTCCAGGGGAGGGAGAGGAAACGCTCCCAGGGGGTGATTTGGCACCGTGGAGCAGGCCACTCTTCCAGGCTGTCGTTTTTATCCAGGGAGGGGCTGTGACTGAGTGTAAGGCCAGAAAATTGCCTTCCATGGGGTTATTTATTTTATTTTCTTCTTCTTTTTTTTTCTTGTCTGAAGCATAAAATTTCTCGTTAAATGTGTAAACTGTGTTTTCCTTTAACTGTGATCTCCCGGTGGCCTTGGTTTCTATGTCTAGGACGCATAATGTTTGCTCAAATTAATGTGTAACCACCGAACACACCTTTGATAAGAAGAATGTGACCAAGAGCAGCTTGACAATTGTGTTTTTTTTTTTTTTTTATTCTTGAACAGTCACTTTAGCATGATAGGTACACATAGGAGGAAAGCAACAAAATCATTAGGTATTCCGGAGGCTCGCTGAGACTCGCAGCCGATCGATTCCAAGTCCTCAGGTGCCTTTTACACCAGTCACAGAGGCATGCGGCAAAAACGCACACCAAAAACTTTTAACTTTTAATCACTCGATGAGCAAAGTCAATGCACTGGTTTCAGAGCCAGAAGCAAAAAGGGAAGCACAATCTGTCTTGTCACAGAGAGGAATCAATGCTGCATTGTGACAAACTATCCATATGTAATTCTTTTGCAGCCATTTATCATAAACATTCAATGAAAAACACAGTCTCCCCTTAACTTCTAAATACTTCTAAAAAAAAAAAAAAAATCAACTACTTCTGTTTAATTTTTGAGCATGTGGCCATATATTCTGTGTTACTTTGTGAAAAACACAAACTGAATGACCCATAAATTGTCACTGATTCTCAGTTGAAATAAAAAGTTGGCACAGTTTGATTTGTCACTCACACATTCAGTGTTTTCCATCTGTTTCTTTACGAATCACGTCAGCTCTTTTTTCTACACTGGCACAGCGTACGCTAGAGTTAGATAAGTCTTTGTGTCCAGGGCTGTTTTACTTAGCAGCAGAAATTTAAATCCCCCCCCCCCCTCAAAAACCACCCACCACCAACCCCCCTTTCTCTATCTCTCTTCCTCCACCGGTGGAGCCCGAGGGGACAAGAGACGGCTGCTAATTGCAAGTCTGAACACATGGTGTTAAAAACAGATAAGGCCGACTGACAGATCGCCTGTGATGAAAAACATGTCAGAGACAGAACACGTCAGAGAGAAAGAGAGAGATACAGAGAGAGAGAGAGAGAGAGAAAAAAATCTTTAGAAATCCCTGGCTGTCATTCATCTGTTTCGTTGGAAGCCTGCAATAACTTGGACCAAAATTCACACAGTAATAAATAACATTATGTTAACATCTTCTCACAGAACAATCAAGAGCTTGACTTTTCTGTCTCCCATTAAAACTTGGAGACTCCAGCCTCTCCAGCAGCCACACAGCAGCTGACTCTGCAGCAGCGGCGGCAGCAGCCTCTCACCTCTCCACAGCGCTGCCACTCCCTGACAGGTTTATGGACACAGAACACCATCTTTCTTGCACACGACTGCCTGATTCACTTGACCTGAGTGCAAAGTGCAAATGCATAGCAGCTCCACCACAGGAAAAGTATCACGCTTTCAGCAAAAAAAAGGCCTCGGGGAATGTGCTAAGCAGGGAGAGCTCTGTACACAGAGTTGTACAGGAAACACACCACTAATTGATTCAGCGGGTGTTAATGCACTGTTTGCTCGCTAAGCTGTATCCTTTGGGTTTGTTTTAATAGTTGCACAACACCTGTCATAAGTACACAAACGACGGAGTATCCTTTTGTGTATTTCATCCCCGTAGGTTTAAGTGTTAGGTCATAGTCAAACAACCTGCATCAGCTATAAAAGAAACAGGAAGATGACACAGTGATGGCAGGAAAATGATGACGCCTCTGACCTACATCAAGGCACGGATGCTGCATAACAGAGCCTGAGGCACCGGCGACCATTCAGCCATTCAGATATCAAAAGGCCAGCTTTGAGTAATGCATCGCCCTGAGCCCGTGCACACTTTCAGTTTCCAGTGGAGGACAGCGACTTGCTGCTCATTTTAATGTGAATTAATAGTAAAACACTTTACTCCAAGTTTCAGCAGGCAGCACATTTGGACAGGTTTGGCAAAGGGACTTTGGGACTGTGGAGTGAGGAGATCTGGCATACGTCTTCTCCAGAGATCAATTATTTCCTCAGAAACAAGTCAGGACTCAGAGCAAGTCCAGCCTCTGGAGACTGCAACGCTTTGCTGCCTATATTTACTACTGGTTTCACCCTTCTTCCTATGGACAGCTATGGCGACATTAAGCAGGAGGAGTGTGCTGCAGAAATGTAGCCTGAGATCACCGGATATGTGAAAACGCTGTCTGAGGATCACATCACAAAAAGCACTGAAAGTCTGCAGGAGACTGTAACAAGTTAGACACAGTGTAGCACAGACACACAAGTGTTGCTCGACAGATTTCCAAAGTATCATCCATTGACACTTGCCTTCAGCTTGGCTGCCTGTTGTGTTAATAATACATAATAATAATAAAAACAGCTCAGCTCACATGAGTTAAATGTCAACGCGTGTTGTCGGTGCAATGAAATACAATGAATGGAGCATGTGATTGTTCTACCCACAGCCTGGCAGCCTACAGGTGAGGGGGACACATCGGAGGCGGTGGTCGGTGTCGGTAACACTGGACTGGTTGTCACTCATTCATTCAGAGTCTCCTACCTGTCATCGTAGCAGAAATCGGCGCCCAGAGTGTTGACATACAGGACCAGAGCCACGGCGCCGCACAGCAATTCTGCAAACATTTCTCTGTCTCGCACGCACGCGGGGAAATAATAATAATAATAATAATGATAATAATAGTGATGATGATGATAAACAAAACGGGGGGGGGGAAGAAGAAAATAACAAAAAGACAAGGATGCAAAGCGAGGCAAAGAATCCCGGTCTGTGCTCCGCTCTCAGTCCCCGTCTTTGTCAGGATGTCTCTGTGAAAACAAGTCCGTTTCCCCCTCCATCATCCCCGCCGAAGTGCACAAAGTGGATAATCCATAGGTCGCCTTCTCCCTAACCCATGTTTGGGTGTGAAGCCGGAGAGCCCCGTGGCCTGCTGGGAGTTGTTGCTCCTGTGCGAGGTGGGACACGAGCGGCGTTCGGTCGATGTGTGACAGCGTCGCCCGCCGCGCGCCTTCCCGACACGGAGGAGGCTCGGCGCTCTGATGCTCGGCGGCCGCTCGCTGCTGGAGGAACGTCGTGATTCAGACCGACGTCAAGTCAGCGGCGATGCACGCGCAGCTTCCGGATAGGCTTTCAAAATAAAGCGAGCTGAGAAACATTTGCCGAGCACATTTTTAGTAAGCGACGGTAAGCTTTAACGGGGCAGAGAAAATTTATATATATTTATATTTCCCATGATTCAATGGAACATGAATCTATTTATACCTAAAATGAAAAATGTAACTTCCTGCAAATAATAAACGTCCGTGCTGATGATGAATTGCCTTTATGTGTTCTACAACTACTGTCACCTGAAACAATCAGTTTATGTTTAATTTATAAAATTAGACTATCCAGACTCTAATAACACAACTTCTCATAGCCACTTTCTGAGAAATCGGCCCCTGATCTGGGAAAGTCGTTTGAGGTTTTAATATGGAGGGGACACCTGCACCCCTTCCGCTTTTACTCTCGGCATCTCTGAGTAATTGACGAGGTTGTGATCCAAACGCATGTGGTTAGGAGATCTGGAGCGCATGCGCACCACCCCTCCTCCAGGATCTGGGGGTAAATCACACTACATAAGGCTCACTTACTACCATTAACAGTAGTCCATGATACGGAGGTGGTCCTGAGACTGACGTTCAGGTAGGCTCCACTAAATCCCTGAGCATGAATATTTAATTTCATTGCACCATTGCTTCATTCCCTAAGGGCTCAGCACTATAATGAATGGAATATTATTGTAATCAGTGGTGTTGTATTGCTCATCTACCACCTACAGTAAAGAATGAATTATGGTGTAGATAATAAGTATCTCCTGTTCATTAATTAGGAAAACACATAATCAAAGAACTGCGACGCTATGTAAAACACTATGGGTTTCTGTAAAATTATTCATTGTGTTATTTTGGTATTTGGTCTAGTTTGGTAAAACTTTTATTGTTACACTAGCCTGGCTTCAATATACTCAACATAAGTGATCACAGCTGCAGAAAACAGCAGCCAAAGGAGAAACATTGTGTGTGTCTATGCCTTGACTTCTGTTCACTGACCAAATAAATATATAAATTAATTAATTTAAAAAAAAAGGAAAGACAGAAAGAAATTGTTTATTTAAAATTAGTTCTAGCAGAAATCATAGTTTTGTGAGTGGACTTCTCTTTGAGTCCAGTGACGGGATCCTGTCAAAGTACAGCACAGTTCGATGTGGTCTGATGACTGTGTGATTAAATCATAAGAGGAAAATGTTTTCCTTTAGTTGATGTGAAGAAAATGTGACATGTTCATCACACCGGCCCCTGAGAGGCTCTCAGTGTCATTCCAATAATTGCTTTTTATTGATTTAAAAGGCAGTGCACAGCAGCCTGCACAGTCACCAGTAGAGGGCTCATAGTGCATGATGTCTGTGGGGGCATCACACCAGTCCTTATTTTAGTCTGTGATGTGAAATTAAACGCATTGCACATAAATACAACATAATTCCCGTAATTATCTTGTGATTATCTCTTTGTTCTGAAATAGTAAAGCAGCACTAAAGAAAAACAGGGTTCTTTTTCATGCTTGAATAACATCAGTGTCTGCTCATGATTAGACATTTTCTAGCATTGGATCTCGTATCATCAATTTCACGATGAACAAGACCTTTTAATTTCCAAAAACAATATACAGCATTTTATAATCAAACTCTTCCACTAGTTAAACTGTTCTTGGACCCTCTGTCCATGGAGGATATTGCACAATATAAAGACGTAAGAGACCAGTGGCAAAGAGAGGGGAGAAAAAAAGAATAATTGTAAAAGTGCTCCGCAGACAAAGCAAGTAGCCTGGCCCACTGCATATTGATTCAGGGTTGTTTCAATAGACAGACCCCATCTGTCGGGCCAGATTTCAATGTAGCCTTTCACAGGACAGCAGCAGGACACTATGATGTAACACATCTCAGGAATTAATTAGACTGATCAGAGCAACTGGCGCAAGGTTTTTAGCTTCTAGTCTACAGTTCACAAGGACTGATGAAATATCACAACATGAAAGGGCCAATGCTGTTTTCCCATTGGGTCAAATGCATTTGCACATATGTTTTAATGTCTTGCTTTATTACACGGCAGGAAAAAAGTCATAATTAGACAAGCTGTTACACAAGTAGAAGAACACCAGGGTTTTTAAGTATGAAAAGTTTTACTCAATGCATGAAATTGCCTCTGTAATAGTATCATATATTACATAATTCAATTATTCTTACAGTGCATTTATGTCTAAGCAGCACAGTTGGATGAGGTGAAGCTGTTTTATGAACAGCTGTAACTAACACTAACATCGCAAGAAGGGTATGGGTTTAAACCCCAGGCCTGGGGCCTTTCAGCGTGAGATTTTCATGTTCTCCCTGTGCCTGCGTGGCCTCCAGGTACTCCAGCTTCCTCCCACAGTCCAAAGACATGCATGTTTAGGTTAACTGGTGACTCTAAATTGCCACATAAGCATGAGTGTGAGCGTGAATGCTCGTTTGTCTCTGTGTGTCTCTCTGTCAGCCCTGTGATAGACTGGCTACCACTCCAGCCTCCTCACGACCCTGCACAGATAAGCATTTGTAGATTTCCATCAATCAGTAAATCTTTCAGCTATTTAGGGCCTAGTGGTTCAATATGTAATAATGCATCATACTTTATAACCCTTGTTAAGTATCAAGTAACTGTACCCGTCAGATGAATGTGAAAGAGTTAAACAGACAATATTTCTCTTTCACCTGTGCTGGAGTTGAGTGTCATCAAAGTGAAAGTACAAGTACCTGAAATTTGTACATTATGTGTTGCAGATGAAGCCAACCAACAGTTTATTAAGTAACTGACTTCATTCCATGTTGATCAACTACAGCTTCAAAATGTTGTATTTGCAATAAATATTCAATAATGCAATATATGTAATAATATAACATTAACAAGGACCAGTCTGCTGCATATTAATATATTTCCCCTTTAATATTATGAATATTTTGCAGATACGTCATCTGTACTTGTGTTAATCCTACTTTTAATTAAAATACTTATTCAATTACTTACCTATGAATCCTTACATTAACTTACATTAACTAGCATAAAATTACAGTTCAAAACAACTTGACTTCTGTTGTGTCCAACAGAAATGACCAATTAAATCACATTCAGTCAGATTTACAGAGTAAAATCTTTGTTTGTTAAACATCTGTGGTAAGGAAACATAGTAACTGTACATTGTGACGATAAGTTCTCAGCTTCACATATGTAAAGTGTCCAACCAAAGTGAAAACATGTGGGGGTGTTTGTCTGATGCATGTGACAGAGGAAGACCTCCCTGAATGTCTTTGGATCGTGGATGGGTTGACGGAATTACAGGGACACTGCTCTGGCTGTTAGATAATTACAGGTTCAGACCCACGTCTGAGGGCCAAATCACTTCGGCATGGAAAAAAAAACCCAAGGAGAAACGTGAGTGCGGTAAAACAGAAAGTGATGCTTAACGCAGGCTCCCTTAAGTACGTCCTTGCACGAAGCCAGGAGGCTTAATCTGATCTGTGGGTGTTTGGGAGGGACTGACATTCTGTATTAAACAAGAAAATATATATCAGGCAGCATGTAATGAATGATAACTTGAACAATACAGAGAAATACAGGAGGTGGTGTAGTGTGATAAGCCAAAGTGAAAACAGAAACACTGACGCCACTTTTTTATCTTTATATAATGATGCATTCTCACTTCCCTGACACTCGCTATCTGCTTCTCATCCTGCACTACACAAGTGACTCCAGCAATCAGGAAAAATCATGACATGATTTGTGTGAATATTAACTCTGAATATTCATCTTAAAGCAGCTTACTCAGCGGTAAACTATCGTCAGTAAATTGCTTTTCACTTCAGAATTGACGGTGCAGCCGGACAGAATGAGACTGCTGACGGGCGGACCGAGAGGAGGTGGAAGAGGTATGTGTCTGTCAAACAAGATGCAGTGGCATTTCCATTCCAATATAATTTGTCCTTCTCTTTTTCATGAAGGAGTTAGCTACATGGCAGATCCATCTACTGTGATACAGAGACGGAGGAGCAGGAGGTTTGATGGATGGTATCGTATTGAGCGTTGATACAATTTAAGAAAAAGGTCTTGGGAGAGTCTAGCTGCCAGGCTGCGTGATGTTAGGAAGATTACACTGAACCTGGGCCTACTAAACATATACACAAGGAGATAACTACTTGCGCACACTCCTACATGCATCCTCCCTCCGTGTGCGATGGTGTGTGGAGAACATTTCCAATTTAAAAAGCAATTAAATTCTGAACAGCAGAAAGAACTGGGAGGAGAATCCAGCGTATTACAAAAGCTTTGCTGTTATCTTTAGGGTAAGCTTGCCTAAATCAGCGATACATAACACAAGGATCTTTGGCTCTTTTAAAAAAAAAAAAAAAAGCTGCAAAACTTTTATTTTTCCTTAAGTAACCACCATCTTAGGAGTCCATCAGCACAACCTTGCGCCTTGCTTTGAACCCCAATGCCCCCTGCAGCTTCTGCCACGCTGCTGCCTCTCTCTCTCTCAAGTCTAAGCAGAGCAGGAAAGTCTTGATCTTTGGCGAGGAAGGGCAGACAGTTTTTTTTTTTTTTTTTTTTTTGGTCTCTCACTCGCTTTTAAGTCATAAGTTCTGAGGCAGATTCTTGTTATTTTCCAGGTGAATTAAAGCAAGTTGGAGTAGGTAAGTCATGGCTGACGATATCTTTGATTTTCACCTTCTAAGTAGGTAGGAGTTCAGCATGTATTTGCACTGTTAACCAGTCGCATGCGCTGTGAAGCCCAGAACGTAACAGAATCAGCAGAAGCGATAAGGTTTAATAAGTCAGCAAGAAGGTGACTGTTTATGGCTGAAAGGGAGAACAGTAAAAACTAGTCTACAAGAACAGAAAGCCAGCAAATTACCCACAAAAATGAAAAGTTTTCCATGGTGCAACACTTTGTGTGAAGCCTGTTATATTAAATGTCCAGTTTAATTTTTGTTATCATTAGCATAGAGTGTTCAGTAACTTCCAACTCTCCTTGATTGTGCATCAAATTCTCCATAGGATTAAAATGCCAACACAGCAGCAGCCTGCTATAAATAAAAACAATAGATCCTACAGTAAAGTTAAGCTTGGGCCCAGTGTAGCCAAGTGCTCCCATCTGTTTATGCTGTACAGACATAGGCATTGTCAGAGGAATGCTGTGGGTTTTTCTGAATGCCATTTTTCCCTGTTAAGTCAGCCCAAGGAAAGGCGATCACTGCCACTGATCAGATCGCTGTGGTGGTGGTGGTGGTGGCACACTCTGTGCCAGCGCCATGCTTGTCCTGCCAGCCACACGCCGGCCGCGTCCTGTTCATTGCAGTCACGGTGACGGCAGCACTCACGCTCATCTGCATAATGAAAATACCCGGAGCAAGGTCTCCTCCGTGCACGAATCAACGTCTCCACTCCAGAGACAATCGCTGAAACTTCTGTTATACCTAACCTTCGGTAACCCACAAGACTGGGGACTGGCAGGTTCTCACTGTATACCAGAGCTGTGTGGATTCATACTAGATCCTTGTTCAGCCTTTAAAAGCTGCAGAAATGACATTTTTTGGACCAAAGACTTTTAGCTGACTGCCTTTCCGCACAGCAAAAATGACCCTCTCCTGCACTTGGCTTTGTTTTTTGCCTGAGAATATCCCTCAAATTTCCAGCAGCCAGACATGCTGATTTTTTTGGAAGTGGATTTGGAGACTGTAAACTGCACTCTAACAAAGAGTCAATAAAACTGTGCTCTGCTCTATAAATAAGTTAAATGAAACTGAGTGATTTTCAAAACATAAGTGAGAAAAAATATTTAAAGTTATACACACAAACTGGAGTATGAATCTGTAGAAGTGCAAACTGAAATCTGTTTTATACAATAAACCATGTAAGTGATCAATTTAATGAGACCCAGTGGACAACTGCAGCAAGAACATCTCTCACCTAAACCCCACAAATATGCTCAGTGTGTGTGAGAGGATGTTTATAACCATTTTAATGAACACACAGCTCCCTGAGCTCAACTTGAGCTGCAGCTGCATATGTGTGAGTGTGTGTGTGTGTTTAAGTTAAGGTGCTGTACAGTATGCGTGCCAGAAAGACCGGCTGTGTGTGTGTGTGTGTCTGGATGCTTTGCACATGCACAAAAGCCGGTGTGTCCGTTTACAAGAGGTGTGTGTTTGTACATCAATCCCATCCACTTTTTGATGCATCACATCTGAGCGGCTCTGATGAGAAGTGCAGCTGATGTGGGTTAATGTGTTCAGCAGAAGATTGAAGAGGAGAGCCCAGTTGAGGGATCCTTAAAACGTCAGCTCAGGTCTCCTCCGCCCCGATCCCTCATCTCCTCCGGTAAGAGCACACCAGAGGAGGGATAAGTATGTATAAAAGTCTTGTTGATGTTAAGGAATTGTGTATTTTTTGATGTCATGTCTTGAGACAGAGTCAGACAGAATTATATGGTTGCTGGTCTAATGGTCCCGCTGCAGTTTGGCAGATGTTTGAATGAGCAACAGACTCACCTCTTTGACCTGTCACTAAAAAATACCAGCAAGACAAAATACATGCAGCTTTTCAATTTTTCCAACAAGCTTTGGTCTCAGCAGACAGTTGGAAAAGCACATGGAGTACGTCAAGTTGCCAAACATACTAATAATAATGTGCCAATGTCTTTTATAAAGTGTAGGTTGCCCTGCTTGAGGAGGTGCAGCAGTTAGAGTGTGGGAGCTGTCAATCAAACTCTGGAAGTCTTGAGACAAGGCCTAAGAGACAAAATAAGTGGAAACACCTGTGTTGGGGTACCACAGGTAATGTGTGTAACGTGAAAGGGGTTGCTACTAAACAGAAAGAACCACAGAGAATTATCACCTAACTCTGCAGTTCCCCTCAGCTCCACAGAGTTTTATAGCATCTCTGAGCTCATTGTTTTGGTTTTCTGGCATCCAACTTCACTGTTTTTATGCACTCTCACTGCTCTCATATCATCATTTTGGGCCACAGCTGGCAGCTATTTACAACGAAGAGTCTCCAAAACCCTGCTGTGCACTACTTGCTCAGCACCAAAACGGCAGACAGACGCATTTAGAGACTAGATGGTGAACATAGTGGAGCTTTTAGCAGCTAAAGAGCCAGATATTTTCAGCATGAGTTAGTGGAGACCAAAACAAGAGCAAGCGGGAGAATGGATATTCGACTCGATTCGCCAGATGGCCAGAGACACTACGCCAAAGAGATGCTAAAGTTGCTAAAGGCTGGTGGGTAGCCTGTGAAATTCAATGAGCTGTCTGCTGACAAATTTAAAAGGTGGCAGCGTGTGTTGTGTCAACAGCCTGTTTACACCAGTCCAAGTGACCAAAACAGTCATTATAGTAGGTTTAGCATCTGTAGCATCTGACACATGCTGATAAATCTGCACCCTCAGACTGGCGAAGTACCGTGTCAGAGCTCAGCGCCATCTCACACAACCACCCACTGTGTACAGACTAACCACACACACACCTCCGCACACGTCAGACTGGTCGGTTATAATTTGGTATCCTGCCTGTTTATGCATGAATCATCGCTGGACTGCTGGAGCTCATTATTTCTGTGCCTCCCAGCCTCTTCCAACTTTTTTCAGCTACTCATGATGGGGCATTTTACAACACAAGATGGACCAGAACAAAGAGTGAAAAGACATTGGCTCAGGTCCAAAGAGGTCAAATCTCTAGCACCACTTGCTGTAGGAGAACAGAAGAATTTTATTAGACAGACTTTGCTTTGCCCAGCTTTGTGGGATTATAAACGGTTCCACCCAACACTTTTTCAAATCATTTATTTCTGTTGTCGTTCATGCTCAGCACCCTCTAAAAAACATTATTTCTTAACTCCTTCAAGTATCTATTCATTTTTTAGCTCTCTTGTTGTCGTGTATCACTGAGGTTGGCTCAGCTGTTTGAGAGTGATGACATATTCCACTTCAATCTGCACTGGCTTCCAGAGACTGGGATCAGTGCATAGACCCAGGCCTAATCGTAGCGTAAAGAACAGTAAGATCCTGCTAAATTTTTAAACTAGCTGAAGAAGAGCCATAGATGCTATCAAAGACACTGTATCGTGAAAGTGTTTGCTCACAGAAAACCCTCAGAAGGAAAATCAGTTAACTGAACTGAATGAATTGCAGGAGGACGTTCCTGGCAAAAGAGCTTTTATTGTCTGTTGGATGCCAATTATCAGTCAGATCAATTTTATCAAGATGTTCTTCTAAATGCCATTAGCACAGAGAACCAGCTTAGACTGCAGGCTTTTGCACATAAAATCAAAATCAAATGTGAAGTGCTCAGAGCGGTCTCATGGTGTGCCTTGCATCAGCAATAACCCCTGCACTCCTACGCTGTAAACACGCTGTTTGATTTATAGTGGAGTGAACACAGTGGAGAGTGACTACTCGCTGAATGCTAATGCGCCAAAGTTAAACCTTGCATACAAATGTCCCCGCACTGCCCTCTTTGCCAACACGCTTCTCGCACTATTTCTCCTTCCACCCTCCCCTGTCTCAGTTTCCCTTCTGCCACTCTCCCCTTCCTCCTGTCGCTCTGACTTACTCGCCTGCTCTCTCTCGGGAGACAACGTGCTGTTGACAAATTGTTGGGCCATGCTCGGGCTTTCTGCGTGGCGGAATAGTTTCGGTGGCGAAGACGACGCGCGTGCTAGGAAAAGGCGAGTGGCTCCAACGTTTTCCTTTGTTCTTCCTGCTTCTCCCTTTTTCATCTTGGCTCCAGTGCTGATCAGTGCCAGAAATTCACATGGTGCTTCAGTGGTGCCACACACCAGGATTTCAGTCTGGATTGATATGGAGGGGACATGCAGTAACCACTGTTTAAGGCTCACAGAAGTAGACTCAGACTGTAATTTCCCCATATAATGTGGTTTGGGGGATCATATGTTATTATACTTCAGAGAAAACCAATATCTTTTACACTGGTAATAATATCATTACATGTATGAAAGAGCAGAGATGAGTGTCATTGGAGGCAAACAAGTGGGATTAAGACCATGACAAAAAAAAAAATCATCTGTTTTCCAATGTAATACTTAATAAGTTTCATCTGTCATTGGGATCTAGTGACATGCTGCAATGATTTTGTCCCTTCCAATGCTGACATGAATGTAGATTTTCAATGTAATACACACTGCGCTGAGGGGTCAATTCAAACTAGACCGACTTTAATACCTTTTCTATTGCTTGTTCAGAGATCAAAGAACAAGCGGTGACAGTTTCAAGTGAAGGGAAGCTAAAAACATATATGACAGCATGCTCCTCTGGAAGTAGCTGCTGTTACAGTGGAGCAGATCTCAGTCTCAGCAGTCGCGCCGGGCTGCCTCTCCGTTGCACACAGTACGTGAAAAACAGGAGAATAAGGAAAATGCGACCTTTGAAACTTGAGAGAGTTAAACTCAAGATCAAGCCTGAGGGATTGGTCTCGATACGAAACCTGAGGAATGTAACCCAGGTCCCTTTGCATTCACTTAAGAAGACATCTTTGGTGTAAAACAATCGTATCTTTTCAGACAAGCCTGAGTCTCCCGGTGCATTTTCTAAAACAAGCTGAGAACAACAGCACATGGGCCCTCGATGCAGCCGTGTTTGCCAGCTCACGCAATGCGAGGCAAAGAGATGACAGATACTAAACAAAGGCTGAGTGCTCAAAATACCACAACGCCACAAGCAGCCTTCTACATATTTTCCGTCAAATGTAATGAAATTGGATTTAAATGTTGCATACACGAGAGCGTCTGCCAGGCCCAATGTACATCAGGGCCATGCCTGTGAAACGGCTTAATGTGATGGGCATGTTAAAAAAAAGAAAAAGAAAAAAAGAATGAATGTATTTTGTTTTGTCCCCCCCCCCCCCCCTCAGAGGGCTAAAACTGCTTTTTTTTTTTTTTTTTTTAAAAACTGTTATTTTGGCATTTTAACTGAATGTTACAGCAGACTATTTTCCACCATCATAATTTCTACTTTTCAGTGAAAAAGCATAGGGCGCAGCAGACATTGTTTGCCACTGATTGCCATTATTTTTCAACTGCCCAAAGCTTGCAAGCAATCCATCTTAAACCCGCTGTTTGAAAATGAAAGTCTGATTCATAAGTGGCCCTACGGCAGTTATTTAAAACTGCTGTGGTGTACGTCCAGCATGCTGATGTGATAAGCGCAGTAATCAATTATTGTTAATCAGCACTGAATCAGTGACATGTAGTAAAAGAGAGAGAGAACGTAGTTTAAAGTGTGCTGCCCATACACAGACTACTTCATTGTCAAAGCCTGGAAGATAATAAGAACGGAGCCAACTCTCATATGAAATTACAGAGAGTGCTCTGACGCTGCAGCTCAGCAGCCTCATATCACAAATAATGACCCAGAGCGAAATTCCTCCACACGCGTAATGATATCTTTTGTCCTTTGCTGCTCCCCAGGCATCGAGATGTTTCAGACTGTTTATATCGTCAACTGGGATCACTGCAATTTTCACCACGCTCCCCTGTGATATCGGATCCGGTGTCACCGAGCCTCTAATGGGCCCTTTAATCTGCACATCTTTTCAGCGGTGCAGCCAGGCGCAGCAGACATGGGTGGGGACAGATGTGAAGGATGTAGAGGAAAATATTTTGACTGGTGATAAACAGTGGCTTGATAATGTTTGGACATTTTTCCGCAACAGTTCAATTTTGAAGGAGATTGTGTTGTGCAGGTCTCCGTGTTTGTTTGAGCTTATTTCTGTCATAGACATCTGGAAGCGATTCAATGAAAATGTCTACTTGTTTTTTGTCTACCTGGTATTTTTAGTTTTTCTTTTTTACAATTTGTTTTCATTTTTCTGTGCAAAAAGTGAGCAATGTACACATACACATACGGCACCTTACAACTTTGCTGTGAATGTTTTTGTATTCTATTCAGATAATGTCCGTGCGTACCCAGATGACATTTACAATCATGTGACATTTACATGCTGAGGTTACCATGGGGACTTTCCCGCAGGGAACTTCCCTGCTACTCAGGAGGACCCACTTCACCCTTTCAAAACAACACATGTCCAGTAATTCCAATTCTTATAAAACACAGACTCTTTCTGCTCGTATGTGTAGAAGCTCAGTGACACAAGGTTACGGTTTTTAGCGGAGTAAGAAAAAAGAAAAGATCCCTGACACACTGTTTGTATTCTTCGACCAAGTGACAGCCCACCTTGACTTCACCGAGTGGTTTGTGAACTGCTTTTTTGATTTATTGCATTCGCAAGTTGGACATCACCATCTTGGTTTTTTGAAACCAGAAGAAACCATGTTTGAATGAGAAGGTGGAGCTGAGGAGGAGTGAGGGGTGGATCTGACCTGCTCTGTTCTCTATCTATCTGTTGATGTGTGTGGTAGCCACGCCCTAATGCATACCCTGCTTTATGCTTTTTAAAAATTTGAAACAAGAGACTGATGACTGTTTTCTGGGGTAATAGATCAAGTGAGCGTGTGAAGTCCCATTTTCCCATAGACTTCAGTATAATCTGACTCCTTTTTGCAGTTTAAGGCACTTTGGCATTGGCTTCACTTTTCAGACCCACATCCAATGAATTAAGTTTTACTCTAGTTCCAAGCTTCAGACAGTATATGCAGTGTCCTCTTTGGTATCATTTGCCCTCTGCCGGTTTTATCAAAGCACTTGCTCCTCAACATATCCACTTAAGAGAGTAGCAGTGTGTTCATTTGATATTTCTTTTTAGAGCTGGCAGTGATACAGATGGTTATAACAGTACAGTAAACCAATAGATTTTAAGGTCGCAGAAAAGAAAAGATCAAATTTTAAGTTATAGGGATCCATTTTTGCTGCCCATCTTGTGACGAGGATGATGATGATGATGGTCTCCCAGTAAACAGATGCACAGTAAATAACTCACAGAGCATTAACGACCTGTTGCTGTAAACACACTGCATCATTTTTCAGCACGTCCACGCTAATATATTCGCTGCTAATTTAAAGGCATGTTCTGATTTTACACACAAAGCTTGTAAAAGTCGTCGGATGTTGTCATCCGTGAGCCAAATGGCAGCTTTCAAACGCTTGAAAAATTAACTCTGTGAAACACACTGCTGAGTTGCACCATGGGAAATGTAGGATCAGGGTGTTTTGGGGCTTGGTTTACACTAGAGGCTAAAATTCTCCGCTTCTCTGATTTTGAACACTTAAAAAAAATAAATCTTTCTCTTGTGAGTCCCCAGCTTTATAGAAGCACAACATAAAACCACTGGAGTATCCATTTAAAATAAATATGTCATCTAAAATTTGGCAACCAGCCACAATCTCTCCAAGTGCTTCTAGAGAGCCAGGGGCTGTTATGACTTGGATTAAAAGCAAAGGTCACAATTTTTATAAATGCAACTGAAACCAATTAACCAGTTACTCTGAAGAATAACCTGACACAAGTATTTGTTCTCATTTAAGGAAAGTTGTTTTTCATGTCCCTCCATTTGAAACTGGCAATATTCAGTTTGCGTGTCGCAAATTCATCCCTGGGTTCGTTGCTATGAACACTAATGGCAGGCTTTGATTTCCAGACGTCTCCAGACTGGGGTAATGATGATGATGATGATGATGATAAGTGGGTGGATCAACCTTGAATTGTTCATTGATAATTATGCAACAAGTCATCCAAGCAATTTTCTGCCCTTTTTGCAATCATTTACTGCAGGTTACGCAAGGTTCAAGTTAACAAATTGTTTTCATTAGAGGAAGAAGAGTAAAAGATATACTGCATTGTTTAAATTCTACCAAAAGCATATAGACCAAATGTTTAATGATTCAGGTCTTTAAATGCAAAAACAGAAGGGGACATACATACAGTACATGATATACAGTATGTTACCGTTCCTTTGACTAAAAGTGAGCTGTGTAAAAAAAGTATTCAAAGCAGCAGATCATCACATAAATTAGCTGAAGTTACAGAGTAAGGTCAAAACCTTGCAATATTATAAAGAAAGCCAACAGTTCCCACTATGATTAAGCAAAAGAAAAACTTTTAACGGGACAGATCCGGACTGAGGGCAGACGGCCGTCTGCGTCAGCCGGACGAGGTGCAGATTTGTTGTTGCTGAGTCATTTGGTGGACTAGAAGTATTGTAAGCTATATGAAACAATCACTGTAAAGTTCAGAGCTCGGAAAAGCACGAAGGATGAGGCAAGGCAAATTTATTCGTACAGCATGTGATCATACAAGTCGTTCAATGTGCTTAACAGAAATGAAATGCATAAAAATAGGGTTATAGGCATTAACAGTATTAAAACAGTATAAAACACAGATTATAAAATGGATAATATATAATTAAAAAGCAAGACTAAAAGATGAAGGACTTAAGATGAGGAAACATAAGTGCAAGTTCAAGTGTCCAATTACTTTTGGACTTTTGGTTTCATGGACAGCAGGTGCTTTTACCACAGTCCCTGCTGCTCCTCCCCGGCCTTTCTTTTTTTTTCTTTTTGCCCAGTCCTCTCATCATTGCTATCCCAGCTCTCTGTTAGTGGCGGTTGTTTTCCTGGGCTCCTGTGAGTGTGTGAGCCTCATGATCTAAACACAGGTCATTTTTCCCTCGCAGCGTACCATAACACCAAGAGACACAAGCACAAAGAAAGTCATTCTAGCTGTTTTCCCACTTTTTACTGGAAAAAAAAAAAAAACAACTTTTGTATGGTGAAATGCTATTTTAGAATTCATTGCTTGCTCAGAAATAAGTACACTAGGTCCTGTGCCAGTGTGTGTGCAGTGCTTCGCTTTGCATGCCTAAAATTAACTAACCCGACCACATTTATTTTGGACCATAACTCGCTGCTTTGAAACCATGAATGAAGGTGAAAGTCCTGCCATGTAATAATGTGACACGGAAACTTTTTATGCCTTTGGAGCAGGTAACTAATGTGTTTAAGATGTTGAAGAAGACCTCTGGCAGCCTACGAGACCCATTTTCCACTCTATTTGTGCAACACGTTCTCCACTTTCCACTTCCCATAAAGATTTTTTTTTTCTTTAGTCCCAACAGAACTTGTCAAGGTCATATCTTCCAATTCCAATACTCCAATACGTTTTCTTTTACTCCTGTATATGGAGGTGGTGATGGAGTTTGTTTATTGCTGCCAGACACACAAGGACAGTGTTGCCATTGTATATCTGCACATGTTGCAGATCAGAGAGAGGGAAAGCACACAGCATTACAAACAACAGGATGTGACAATGCAATGTTCTGAGTGGCCCCCTCTCTCTCTTGCTCTCTCTCTTCTCTCTGTCTCTCTCTCTCTCTCTTGCGAACATCTTGAAGTGCTTAATCTCATCAAGGCTTCTTTTTTTTCTCTTCATGCAGCTGCTCTGTTTTAGAAGTGGCAGGCCGGCTGGACTGAGCACACTCCACCCACATACACTTAGAATTGTGAGAAACCAATTAGCCCCTGGCTAAATCCTTTGCCGATAAGGACCAGTGGTTTTTCCTCAGGCTAGGCGCAAAGATATTCTTGAAGCTAGAAAAACAGCATTTCCTGCAGGAGGGAACAGGGAGGGAAACGGCAAACGGGACTAAATACAGGTGTGTTACATTGGGGGAAAAAAAAAAACAGAGACTGCACAGAAGTGCTCCTCAGTGACACAGTAAAATTCACGCCCAAAAACTACAGAGAGTATGAAGGATTTATTTCTGAATGGAAACATAATCATTGCCAGCAGTGTTTCTTTTCCTGCTCCTGGTGTCCCAGTGAAGAGCAATCAAAAGAATTCTCCGGCAGAGCAACCAACTCATCGCAGTGTGGATGCAGCAGCGCTGAGGTCACAGATCTCTCTCCCATCCCACACGTTCACATTACAAAGCCACTGTTCATCCATAAATCTCCACCATCCAACCATCTGGAGCCCATCTTCCTACTCAAACTTCTCACACACACACACACACCCTCCATACAGGCATTGACCTCACTCACACAAGTCCCCTGTACAAAGGCCCAAGCACAATATCAGTCCGACTTTGTGTCTCATTGTACAAACACAGGCTCATCTGTGCAATTTCTGCATTTACAAAACACAATGCACACGCACTGCAGAGTGTGCACCAGAGAGGAGGCGTCATCCAGTAAACAGTGAGATGACTTAGGAGAGGAATGATCTGCGGAGCCGAGCATCACATCTCTCTGTTTTTAAAGAGGAGTTTGACTCAGTATGCGTCAACTGTTGGGTTTAAGTAACTCATAGCTTTGTGTTTGTCAGGCAGGTATTAGTTTACCTCGCTTTCAAAGTCTCCTGCTTGCGAGCTACATTTCACTTTGACAATTCACAGTTCAATGTTTCATATTCTCAAAAACGCAAACAGGTGCAGCTCCTGGCGGCGCACCAAAACAACACATGCAGGAATGTTAGACAGTTGCTCAAAATAAAGCCTCTGAACTGTCACATAAATAAAACAACCATCCAAGGCATTGGGGCGGGTGGAGGGGGGCTTTCACGAAAGCAGAGCTGCGTTCTCAGATGAACACCAGAAGGTGCCCAGAGTGAAACATATGAATGTGAAGATGCTGGAGCTGGCACTGAAAAGGCTGATTCATGATGTTTTGACAGAGCTCAATGATGGACATAATATTCTAGCATTCATTCTCTTCTGGCATGTTTCAGGTTTCTGAGATTACAGTCCAAAGTTCAGTGAAGTCAATTTATTTGGTGAAGCAGATTAAAAACGACACATGCAAACCAAATTGTTTTCAGAGATTAAGTAAATGGAGTAGAAAAATATATTTTGAAAAAAACAGGGGTTTTCACTGTTCACAGCAAGCAGTGACAATTGTTTTTCTTGTGATTTTGATGATAAAATCCAAAATACAGCCATGACAGCCTGCTGATGAAAAAAAAAAAGAGAACATGACATGACGACTCATGTGACAAATGTGACAGTGGCACCTCTTCTCTTTTGTCCGTGTTCAGCATCTATTGATTAATGAGGCCACGACTAAACAGTGATGCAAATTGATGTAAATGAAATGCTAATGACACACGCTGACAGCTCAATGATACGCCTCCTGAAGCGAGCTGACCCATCTGATCTGCCTTTAAAAGGGAGGCAGTTCAGGTACAAGGTTGTATCTCGCAGACAGAACAAGCTCAGTGACATTTAAAGGACACGCAAAGATGAATGTCCTTTCAGCGGTAATGAAGCCTTCACAATGGGTTCTGTAATTGCTGTAAATGTTATACTGAGAGAGGCACTACCTCTCTATTTTGTCAGTGTTTGCATTTGTGTGTGTGTGTGTGTTTATGAATTTGGGTGGATGTGCATCCAAAATCCAGGCTGCCCAACTCACTGTGGTAGACCTCCAAACCTGTTTAAAAATTGGACTAAGTTTGCTAAACTCCCTATTTCTATTCTACACCAAGTAGATAAAGATAGATTGATTGGTTAAATGAATGGTTACGAGGTCTTTCAGTTATAATTCGGTACCATCGTTTCATGCCCACATTTACATTCACACCATTTAAAAATCCATCTAAATAGATATTTTATTTATATGGGCTTGAGCCAGTCCCAGCTGATACTGGGCAAAGGTACACCATGGTCACAATTTAGAGTCTCTGATTAACCAAAACATGCATGGACATCTTTGGACTGTGTGAGGAAGCTGGAGTGCCCAGATGGAGGCAGGCACAGGGAGAACATGCCCAGGAATCGAACCCAATCGAGTCTTTTTCCTGTGAGTGCTAACCCCTACACCACCATAATCATAATTGCACTTCTTCCAAAGAGTGTCAGCGCATTTTCTATTGATGTCATAAGAACAATTTAAACAAATACAATGATGGGGAAACACGGAAATTAGACTACCGATAGAGGCTCTTAGGATTTACCATTTCTAATTGTGGTGATAGGAAACAGCAGGTTTGCTGCACTGCGCAAAGACGTCCCTTTCTGCCAGACTTTATTGTTGCCACAGACAGACACATCTATAGTACTGATCCCTTGTTTTGTAGCGTCTGTCTGTGGGGAACCTGTGAAAATCAATAACTGCTTTGTTGTTATTTGTGATTCGCACACAATTCAAACCTCAAAGGGATAATAGCAACATATCTCTATATTTTCGATCAAAGCAAAACTATGATTCACAGCTTTATTAGGACCAGAACGCTGAGTAAGGGAATTATTTCATGTGAAAACAACGCAGGACACTGAGGAGGGATCTTACACCAAGCTATATGGGGGTCATCACCTCTGGAACATATTGCATCATGTCCATAACTCATCACATATATTCCCACATGGCAATAGACTGTCCTTCTTAGAGAATATGAGATAATGCAAGATCCTCGTGGATACACAAGATGAGCTTCAGCTTTCCACCCGGCAAGTTTGGACTCACTAAATCCCCAGGTGTGAGATTTTATGAAGCAGTTATGCGACGGAGAGAGATTCCTTTTGTATAAAAGGCACTGTCCCATCTAGTGGCCTCCAAAGCTTGCTGCTTTGGAGGCCACTAGCTTTGTAATAGGTTGCGAGTGATGTCTGCTGCTCTCCTGTAATTTGGGCTGCAGTCAAGAAAAGCAATCAACTTTATTATGTATGCAGAAAACTGGCAGATGGTCGCACATATAGCGGAGGTCTCATAGCCAAGAACAATCAATGTACTGTATCTCTCCAACATAATTATTTACCCTTATTGGGTTATAATAGGTCAAAACATCAAACGATGAATCATGATTTAACCTAAATATCAAAACTACCATCAGTTGTGGAGCTGATTCGCCGCAGCCGAGGCATCTTTACTACATTAGAGGAAATTCCACACAATGAAATCCATGAGACCATCGGCCGTAAAAGTGAAGGATAGATTGGCTACATATTGAGCTGCATTTGACCTAAGGATCTCAGGCCCTGCGAAAATGCAACCTGTTCTGAATGTACTGTACATAAATGAGAAACTAACGGCTGTATGACATGTTCACATCCTGACCTTTAAACTGCAGCCAAGTGGGAAAAAAAAAAGGAAAAAAAAAACACAAGCGTTCATGTCAGCCTCAAACTTGGAACTCAGAGGTGGAGATATCAGGAATTTCTGATGCAAATGATACCCCACTGAGAGAAAAGAAACGCTAATACAATTAATTCAGATACTTTTATAGGCGCGATATACTGTTTGTATCTGGAAATGAACTGCTGAACTCACAATGTCGATACTGTTTCCTCCAGTATGTTCCCCTTCCCAGTTGTTCTGTCTGTCCCCAGTTTGTCCCCTGATTCGATGTGTGTGTGTGTGTCTCCAACTGAGCATAGCTGACCTACTTTGACTCTCCTGCCAACTCACCTGCAGACCCAATGATCATCTCACTGATCACTGACCACAAGACAACCTGTAGTTTAAAAGCCTGCTCTCCAATCTTCACCTGTTTGTCGTTAACCTCACAGTGGTAAAAGACACTACAGCCATTTCTTTTCTTTTCTTTCTTTCTTTTTTTTTTGTTTTTGACCCTCTATACGACCCATTTGCCTTGTTTCCTGGACATTTTTCTTTCCTGTTTTTTTTTTTTTACCTGTCACACCATCCAATGTCATCCCAACCAGGAGCCCTGACTCACCTTCTCTGCCGTTCAGTCACCTTAAACCTGCCTTGCAAACTGTGCAACAAACTTAAATAATCCTTTGGGGGTCCTGTGGGTCCAGTATTTAAATAGAAAACCTTAACACTTTATTGTTTAGCATGTTTATTCTCTACGTTCGGCTTGTAACCAAACACAGAGTGCGCCTTAGGCTGATGGGAGTTGAGTCATCAATCAAGTATGTAAAATGTTTCATAAATTGATATCGAATGTCTGTGCCACCCAGTGGAAGTTGGGATATTCCACTGGATAAATGAAAACAAGTGTGGTCTTTCAAAGTATTAAATCCCAAGAGCTTCTGCTAGATTGTTGTCACCAGCGATAAAGTTTATTAGGAACCACAGGAATGAAGAAAAAGATAAAGGGTGATTTCTGGGGATGAATTAGTCCCATCTGCTGAACTAAAATGAATCTGACTCTAAGAGGTTGATGTTAATTAGTTCAATTAAGTAACCCTAAGATGCATAAATGAAAATCAAGTAGCTGTTTCTGTCCCTGGGCTACAATACCACAGAACTGTTGATGCAGATAATCGTGTGCTCTCTGTGGGGAAGTTAAACCTCATGACATAAATAATAACACAACCCAGATCCCCACTTTCATTAGACACATTTTTGACAGCATCCAGCAAACCCTGGTGGAAAAGTATGTTTTAATAATCACTTCAAGGAAATAAAATATAACATCTGGTAGAGTACTGATGGAGCCCCACAAGCTCCAGAACAAAACAAGCTAAATTACGCAAAATCATCTACAATATGGAGCTTGCGTGTTTCTGATTTGATTTCCGTGGGTGCACAGACAATTTGTCCCAAGCTCTAATTAAAACTTATCCCCCACAACGGAGAGAAGGATTACTACTTTTACAACTGTGTCTGTTTATGTCATGCAAAATACCAGTATGTCAGTTTAATTAACAATCTGTGGTGTAACAGCCTCCCGCAATGACTGTTTTAATAGAGTGCAACTCCCACCATATTCTCTCCCTGCAGAACAGTTTTGAGGACCTCCTCTCTTTCCTCCACCATTCATCCCTCGCTTGTTTGACAACTGGATTACAGTCCGGCCCCCATGGCGCTCACCCCCACAGCTCCCTATACACTCCTCAACCAGGATACACTGGGTGTGGGGTTACAGGAACAACCAGAGGCCATGGTGGCTTTTCCAACACAAGCACCCCTGTCAGCAGGATCTGTGAGGACCTGCTCCCCTCTAAGGGACAGTGTCATCTTGAAGGAATGAGATGGGTGGACAGCATACGAATATGAGAATGACAGTCCTGCACACTTCTGTCTCTGTTTTGTACTTTTCCTCACCCCTGACTTGGAATATCTTAATTTCAGAGCGCATATGGAGGAGGTTATGCCAACCTATAAAAATGCAGAATGTCAATTGCCATAACTTAGACTGCTGTGGTAAACTCATCCTAAAAGCATTGCACTGGAGATTGAGAAAGATAAAGGTTACCAAAAATGACCAGTTTACATAATTTCTAAACAGTTATTTTTTAATCCAGAGCCAAAAGATTTTTCACTTGTACTCACTGAGTATGAGATATTATGTTTAAGTGCTATTTAAGTAAACATTGTCTGTATACAGTACATTATTTCCATTTAAACGCAAACTAGTTGGGGCAGCATGGTAGTGCAGTGGTTAGCACTGTCGCCTCACAGCGCACACCGGGTCTTTCTGTCTGTACTTAATTGGTGACGCTAAATTGCCCATATGTCAGCATTGAAATAGACTGTCGACCTCTCCAGGGTGTACCCCGCCCTCACCCTATGTCAGCTGGGATCGGCTCCAGCCCCCCGACCCTGTTTGAAAAAAGCAGTATAGATGATGGATAGATAGATGGACAAACTAGTTGGCTGCACTGTCATATGTATCAATGGAGATTGGTGAGGTCATGAATGGCCACAAAACTGAAACGACTGATAAAATAATCTTCTTTTTCATATTTCAGTGAGGAAACTAGTTGCATTGCTGCCATCAGGACAGTTCAAGGGCACAAAAGTAGCCTACATGAATTTAAAAAAAAAGGAAAAAATTTAATTGTTTAGATCATGAAAAATAAAGTATCATCAGCTTTTGGGTCGTTGGCCATTGAGGCAGCTCATGAGACAGCTGGAATGAAGCTTTGGTAAAGATAAGTTTAGCCTGTGTCTTGTTTTGAAGATGAAACCCAAAAAAAGTCCATCATGCCAAATTAATACTGAGGCTGTCAGCAAGATATAGTTTTGCCTCAGGTTTGTGTACATCGCAAAACTTGTGTGGTATTATACAAACAGAGATTACTCAAATGCATGACACACATAAACACACATGGCTAACACACACACAAAAAAGACTTTCTCACAGACTTTCCATTGATCTAATTTCAGCAGGCTTTCAGAATGCAGTTGCTGGAAACTGAGCCTGCAGACATGCTGTGTTTGTGATTTTTACATGTGCACTGCACGTGTTAGGGTATTAAACCAGTAAAAGTGGTAAACATGAACACGAGATAACAAAATGTCATAACTGTCCATGGGAATGTCATAAAATCCCTGACACATTTACTATATGATCTGATCTGCTTTCTGGTTAAAATTACATATTGTGTTAAGAAGATACATAAAGCTCAAAGAGCCCTGGCAGCAGCTCCTGTAGTAGCCCTTTGTAAGTTAAAGTCTGGCTTAATTAAAACAACGTGGATCTTACCACATCCTGGTATTTGAAATGGTTGGTTTGACTTTGTTTAAATCACATCTCAAAGATTAGTAATTTAGGTATGCAAGCAATTGATTGGCTCTCAGTTAGGCGAGATCTGATCAGTGGTTAGATATCAATGCTGATATCTCAAACTGATATCCCAAACCTCAAGCATGGGCAAAAATTTTAAATTTCAGGTGACTCCCTGTCTGAACTAAACAGCACACAATAACTATATTGTACTTTGTACATGCCACCAATGAAAAGAGTAATTCATAAAATAATAATTCATCCCATTGTGGTGAAATATAAATTCCTTATTTTATTGATCCAGAAGACTGTTGTACAACAGGTGACAAATAACATCATGGCAGCTATATGCCAGAGATATTTGATATTGCTTTTGTATACTGTCCAAACTTGAAGCCGTGGCTTTGTAATTAACAGGGCTGTAACTGACACAACCAGTGAATATAGCACATTTTTTTGGTGCAAGGTTTATTTTTCCACTGTCTTGAAGCAGGATTCTCTGATCCAAATGTGAACAAAGCACAGCCATGACACTGAAATCAAAACCAAAATGTGGGAACCTGCTTTCACTTTCAGATTGGTGGACATCTAAGTAACACCAGACATGCAAGTCATGTAAATTGATCCTGTTTTCTGGGGTGTACCAAGACACAGTCTTTGCTAAAATAGGCTAAAATAGGTTGAACTTGAGACATCGCTCCTTCTGATTTGGGGTGTATCATAATATACATGAATTGAGCATAGCCATAGCCACTGTGTCAGCCACTACCAGTTACAAGCTATAAAAACAACCTAATCTGTGAACTACGCTTACTGGTTTGATACGTCTTCTTGTCGCCAACTTGGTTCCACAACAAACTACTCAGAAACTCCTGAGTCTGGATCTGACTGGGGCTCAAACATGTCTCTCAAACACATCCACCACTAATCATCATAATATTGCATTACAACCTAGCACAAGCAGTGGTGGAGGGCTTTTTCAATCCGGATTTGATCCAGATTTTTCAATGAGGAAACTAAGTGTGGATGAGCTTTTTTCACTATTTATGTGGTTTAAACAAAATATGAACCATGAGATGAATTCTACATAGTTTAAAACATGTGAAAATGAACTTTAAAACTTGTAGTAAGAACCTTTAAGTAAGATTTTTTTAAGTATACTGAACTAATACAAGCAGCGGAGTGAAGTGGACAGAAATAGAAAGACACATCACAATCCCTCATTCCTCAGTATTTTCAAACTCACTGTAGCAAATACTTTATGCAGGCAGCCACATGAAAATTTCTTTAACAACAAAAATATGTCGGGAGGCAGGATGCTCTGTCTGACAGGCAGCTCAGAGCTCAGGCAGCTACATGTGCAGAAAAAGAAGCAATGACTCATAATCAGTAGCCTCTCACTCATTAGCTGTATGTGCAATACATCAGAAGTAGAACTGTGTATATATTTAATCCTACTCAAATGGTGCAATTTCCTGTGTTTAAGAGAGTTTAATTTCACACTAAACATTTGCAAAGTAATAGCCTCAGGGGTTTATATTGTTCCTATGTGTTTCTTCTCTTTTACATTTTCCTATACAGCTCCTCTGTGAGAATGAACGTATAAACAATGGTTAGCTTTTGCTATAAAGCTTGGCCGCAGGCACAGAAAAACTTCCAAACACACAAGTTTTCTCTATTCTCTATTGAGCATCCAGGACAATATCCATATGTTTCGTGAAGAACAGACTGAAGACGTGAAAAAAAAAAAAGAAAGAAAAAAACACTAGAGTATTTATTAAAAAAAAATATATATTTGAAAAGAGAAGCAGATCTTGTTTACCTTCTCACCCCACATGTCTATTTGTCCGAGTCCAGCAGATGAGCTTCTTAAGAGCCAAGTTTTACAACAGACCCAGATGTTAACGCATATCATCCAGTCTCATCATTTATCTTAGTGCTTACACATAACTGTCCTCTTATCGTAAACTCTGGGTATAAAACTTAATGGAAAAATTCACATCTGATCCATAATTACATTGGATTTGCACTTGGAGTGTTGAACACATGACAGATAAGAGAAACTTTAAGAGTATCCATATCCCCCCTTGTCCTTTGATAATGATTCACCCTCTCCCTGTTGTTTATTGGAGAATTAAAAAGATGCAACTCACTTACATCTTCAGCCTTTGTGTCAGAGCATAATAAAGAGTATAAAACATGAAAACAAAGAGATAGCTCAGTATAATTTATACTTTAAATAATAAAATGTGCATTTAATTTCTTTGATCTGACTTCATTGGTCGTTGAAAGTAAAAGTATTAAGTTCATGCGGACTCTAAGACCAAAGGGAGTTAAATACACCCTGAGGATGTTTGTTCATCAGTTTATTGACCTGTCAAAATGCCTGAAGTGATGGCCATATAATGTCACAGTGACGATCACAAATCATCAGCATGTGAGAAGCACACTATTTATCCAATCTTTTTTTATTTCTACAGTCTGAATAACAAAAAACACTGGTTACATTCAACATATTCAGAATAAATTGATATTTGCATGCAGATATCGACACTGTATATTCCCTCTCAGCCACTGGGTTTTCATCATTTGAATTTCTAATGAACAAGCGCTAAAGATGGGCCATTAGACATCTGACATGTTTACTATCAGTCAAAACAGAGTACATTCAGACCTAAATTGATCTCCTCAGATGGCAAAGACAGCTTCGGGTGAGACGACAACTGCTGGTCATGTGTCTAGTGAACTTGCATCAATTTCATGGCCAAAACTTTCCCTTCTCCGGGGACTCTATGAAAAGCCACATCATCTTAGTTTTACCATCTGAAACTCATTGGCTTCAAACTGACAAAGGTTTTGTTTTCAGTGACTGACATTTTAAAAGCCCGGAGACTTTTGTTTTAATGGTCAACTCATGCATGATCGCTGCAACACAATATCCCAGTTTGGTTAGAAATGATTTACAATGCATTTTAAAAATATGAGTGAATACGTCTATTAGAGCAGTCTTTTGAACTTTAGAACTCAACAAACCAAACCAAAAATAAAGTCTGTAAGTATGGCTGGCGTAAAAAAAAAAAAAAAAACAAACAAAAAAAACAACTCTGTATCAGTTATTTTGAGATACTTTACATCTTTAACATGCAAAATAACCCCATAATTATACTTATGCCAGTTAAAGTCTGTCAAACGCTGTGCGTGCTTTCCCCTGCACCCTGATATCAATGATGATGGACGTTTTGCATCTGGCACCACCTCAAGCCAGGCCTGTGAGATCAGCAGACTGCCACAGCAGATATTTGTAGTTTTATTTATTGTGATGTCAAATCAAATTGAATACTGTTGTTTTCATAGTAGGGCACCATCCTCAAGGGGATACTGTTGTTTTCGTTCTTTGAGGACACAACTCATCAGGTCTTTAAAAAAAAGCCTGAACCTGGAACGAATCACCAAACCTTAATTTGTGTACAGCAGAATCAAAGGAGAATTTTAGCAATTATGCAAGCATTAAAGAATGTCTTTTTTTGTTGTTTGTGCTGTATGATATCAGTGTTACTCATCAAACTGACCCCTCTCCATCAAAAACAGAAAAACTGGGATTGCATGCAGAATACAGCCAAGCCTTTTCGTCCAGGTACAGTCCAGAAGAATTTATCGACCATGTGGTGTGCAGACTCATATGATACTTAATCATACGTTGGAAAAGAAAAGATTTGATTCATGGTTTCTTGCTCAGCTTGATGGCTCTTATCTTTTTTCTGACAGCGGTCTTTGCTTTTCAAAACCAAAACAATAAAAACTGGAAACATATGGAGAGATGGAAAAAAATCAAAATGACCTGCTGTGCTCTCCACAGCCACAAAAGAACATTTGTTTTCAAATGCCTTCTTAATTCATTTATTTAACCAGTGTGTTGTGTGTGATTGAGGTGAGGAGAATGAGGTAATCCATAGCTAAAGACAGATGGCAATAAGTCCAGTGGCCCACTAGTAGTGGTCATAAAGGGATTTAGATTTTACAATTTTTTTTTTTTTTTGATCCACCAAAGATTTAGGTTGTGTCAATTCAGGAAAAATAACTTTTCATTTGGAAGTACCCCGGGGGCCCTGAGGCACTGGCAGCAGGCATCTGTATGTACAGTACACCTAACGTAGAAAAGACGCCACTTTCTCTACAATCTCAATAATGTACTTGAATTTATTTCAAAAGTCAGCAAGACAACACATACTGTGTTCATCTGCCAAAGCAGGAAACAAAAATCCATTTTCCAGCTCATTTAGCGTCACAATCGCTGTTGAAACATTGAATAAAAATGATGAAATGGTCATTAATTCTTGCAAAAAAGAAAAGGTGTTATCAAATTCACGTTTCCTTTATTTGTCATGTTTTGGAAGGTTAATGTCATGACAAAAAAGGACAGGTGATGAACGAATCTGCCCTTGAAGGAAGATACACTTGAAAACAGTGGACTTATCATATCCCAAGAGGACAATAAATAGAATAAACTATTAGTATTTTTTGGATCTGCTTTGCAAAGATGTACCTCAAGGGATGGATGATTGATCATAATCAGTGCTGCATTGTGGAAAATCTGTGTCTTAGCCTGAATAAAGCTTTCAGGAAGTCGAAATGAGAAAATAGCAGTTCTTTTTCTCAACATCCAGAAATGCTACATGAATTTTTCAATTGTCTGTAGGTGTTTATGGGCCCTCATGCTAACTGTGGAAGAAACAACAATCAAAGTCAGTCAGACACTAATAATAATCTTATAAAACAAAATTAAATAGACCAAAGTAGACTGTAGATGTGGACTAATGGCAACGTACAGGTTCACCAACTTCCCATTATAATAAAGAGACACCTGCATATCATGATTTACTGCAAAGGAATCATGGTGGATTCCTTGATTTTTCCTTGGCACTGCCAGATTCCAATGAAACATAAGATTTCTGCTGACTGAAGCCAAAACACACTCCTCCGCCACCATCAGATTATCATTCCAAGGAGTTTATTTCCTCACAGAGTTTGCACTTCCTTTGCCAGAACCAGAGCTTGTTTAAAGCCAGTTCCAAAGTGTTCCCTGTACTAGCAACACTCAGAAATGATTAATATGCTGAGAGGGGCCAGCACAACTCTGCCATTAACAAAACTTAAGGAGCAGAAACTGAAGTCAAGAACAAGTCATCCATCATGGATTAAAAATGACTTCATTTTTAGGTGATTACTTGGAAGGGTGTTGTGTTTATGTGCTCTGCATAGCTGGACGTATCCCCCCACCCCCCATCTCCCCATCTCCACACACACAAACACACACACAGGCCTTCGTTACATTCATTTCAATTGTTTTATCTCAAGGTCAGATGCACAGCAAGTTTAGAATATGACATTTGATATCGTGGACCTGTGTGAAAAGCACAAGGAAAGGAATGTAGCAGGTTTCAAGGGGTTGAAACCTTATCATGGAAAATCGTGAATGACAAATTAGCAACAGGTGATTTCTGTTACATAGTTATACATCAACTTAATTTGTTCGATGTAGTCCTGCAATTTATGGATACTCTTGTCAGAGTAACAAGGACTGGCAAACAGATATGAAAATCATTCATCCTGCAAACTGAACTGATGTCAAATGAATATACTGTGGTTTTAAAGTGGGTTGTTAGTAATAACGGGTGGTGGGCAGCCACTATTTTGAGTCCAGAGACTACAAAATCAAGAAGCTACACTGAGTCATAGGCACATCATTTTTATTACATTTCTGCAGGCTTCATGACATTAGATTATTTTGACATTACATTCTCTAATATGGGGAATAACAACCTCTTCTCTGTTTTAAAAAAAGTCCCATAAATTGGAAAGTGGGTGCATTTGTTTTGATATTACATCATAGTCTTTGGTGCTTTGTTATTGTTTTGAGGATAGCTCAGTAATAGTACACAGAACACCTCTTTGTCTGGTGAGTCGCTGTAGAACAAATGAGTTCACATCCACAACTCAAGCTGTTTCCAATCCGGATTCCCTTGAGCAAACTGTAAGGGGCAAGCAGAAATGCATGCAGAACTTGCAGCTCTGTATATTCATGTGCATGTCTACATGGCAATCTATTCAAATAATCCATAACAAGCACCAGGATACCTCACACGCAATCTATTCATAGGGACATCTGCAACAGGATGTGGGCTAGAGAAAGGCACTATAGTTAGATTTATTTCAGGGTAGACTGGAATTGCAGCTAAGTGGCTTGGGTTTCAGATACAGAGTTGTGACAGCCCCCATTTGACTTCACACTCTGACAGGCGTAAAACACATCAAACATCCAGCTTTTGTGTGCCTCAGAATTTATTGTAGAATGTTGACCAAGAACTATATCGTTCACAACTTATTCCTTTTTGCTTTGGATGTGATAGACTCAGACAGTCCAGACCCCTGAGGCTGAAAGGTCAAACCATATAAGTGGTATGTTTTGAAGACTGCTTTTACTGAAGTAAACAAGCCACTCGTGGATCACCAAATCCCTCGCTGCAGCAGTGCTTGGATAAGGCTCTTTCATGGCAAAAATGTAGACATTTTTATTCCCAGAATACTTTGTCCTTCCAACCACAAGCCTCTGAAGCCAACAGCAACTATTCAACACCTCCACAATAGATTCCTGATGTTATGTGTACCTTGCTAGCTGAACAGTTGTAAAAGAAAATGTTTTAAAGGGCATTTACTTTACCTTTATTTTGTAGTGCAATAATTTCTTATTGTTTTATAGTAATGTGATACATAAGGGATTTGACTTACAAGTGTAGTAATTACATTACAGTAATTAAAAAAAATAAAAAATAAGGAAATCAGCTTTTTTTTTTCTTTTTTTTGTCTTACCAGTAATTGCACGAATGGTTGGTGCCAGTTTGGACTTTTCTATTACACAAAATGTTTGCATGGCATATTGGAGGTATGGGGAAGTCGGTTAGCCACCACCAAAAAATAAGAATCGTGACTCCAAAATTGTCTTAATTACACATTATTAGCATTCTTTGGCTAGAGTGCTAACAATAGCCACTCGTGAGCTAACTTGAGTTTGGTAAATGTGTGAACCCGTAGCTTCACTGTGTGAACAGGATGGGACTGTGTGCTAGCTGTTGATGCCTAATGTGTCTAAATGGATAGCAGGCCAATTTCTACGCATCTTGAATACAGAATATGTGATGTGGAGATGTTTAAAAGCACTTTTATTACTGAGCTCTACTGTCTGACAAATGTAATGTTATGAATAACAATAGTAAAAATGATTTCCCATGATGGCAAATGATTTATTGTAATGCCACACAATACTTAATACTTTTTCCAACAGTGGAGATGACAAGAAGTTTTAGAATCCCATAACTTTAATGTAGTTTTTTGAACAATGATTCTGAGACACATCCATCCTCAGATCCCAATCTGAGCCAATTCAGTGACCCACTTTAGTCTGATTAGTAGGCTAAAAGTATACACCACCATCTGCCACCCCTAAAGCTTTGTGGTATCATTCTGTGGAGACTGTCTCACTAAAGATTCAACAAGACAGGAACAAGACCTCGGGCCTCTGACAGCAACAAAAAAAATCAACTAGGATTAATAGCAATACTCTCTCATCTATAAAATATTGAAAATACCAGTAATGCTAAGATCATCTAGAAAACATCTTTGACTTATGGGGCAGACTTTTGCAGTTTTCATCTTCTAACTTTTGGCATCTTCTGCCAAACGTTAATAAACTAAATTGTTAATAAACTTAAATTATGTTTTAGGTTCTCAGGTGGACCAGAGGAGACTATCCTAAATCATGATTTACACAAATAACGAAACCTTTTTTTGGTGTAAAAGAGCTCTCTGGAAAATAGACTGACTTCATATATCGCATTGCTGTGATGTACAGGAATGTGGAGGCATGGTGATAATGTCAATAAAATTCAGCTCGAGTTACAATCATGTCCATAAAGTAATATGTGAAAGAACTTATTCTGTCAACTTTAAAGCAACATTTACTATATTATTAAGTTACATTTATGTTAAATCATGTCTGACACACCAGTGGAAGCAATCCAGCATCCAAGTGTTCAGTTCTCTGACAGAATGATCAGCTGTTGTGCTCGGCCTTGGGTGAGGTTGTGTGTGAAACCTCTCTCCTCTGGCCTGCCCCTCAGTCTGACCTAGCACGTGGCTGGTGCTGCTGTGGTATTTGCCTTCTGGTCAGAGCAGGCATTTACAAGATGTGCCACCCAGTGAGAAGGCAGTGCCCATTCAGCACAGTGATTATCAGTGGGAGGTCCAGTCTCTCCCCCTCTCTCTCCCATTAATTACCTAATCCGACTCATGTCTACAGATGAATTCCTTACTACATGATAAACTGTTCAAGGTTTGATAAGCATTGAGCCAGACAGTTTTCAGATCATATGTGACAACGATACAAAACCTATGAACCTAATAACTCACCTGAAAACCAATCATCCACCTTGAAAAGCTGTTGTACCCCCCCCCCCGCGGACATCTGGAAGTCTCTGAGGCTGCTGAGCTATGTGTGCTGTGCTCTCTGGTTTACAGATTCTCACTATGTGAAAAAGATTGCACTTTGGCAGAAGTGCTGACGGAGAGCCAAGATGGAAAGTATCAGTAGGAGTCTGGCTGTGGAAAAGGAGCTGTAGCTCTAGACTGAAGCGCCCTGATCCCTCGAGGAAGATATAGTTCTCACCACACTCATATTCTACAGAGCTTCAGGGTGATATTAAACTTATTGAGAGAGCTTTGAAGCCAGTTACATTCTGGCATTTCTCTCACGAGAAAATAAATGTATTTTTGTGCTACTATTACATATGAAAAAAACAGTAGAGAGTGAATAAATCGAACAGAATTGAGTGAAATTGTCTTTCAGACCTTTCAGACCTTATAATTGTGAGCAATCCAACTGAAAAAGTTTCTATTATTCTCAAAAGTAGGAAAGTATGGGTAGCAGCTCTGTATGTGAAATGTGGGAATGAATTTAGTGAATGATCTGCTGGGATGGGATTTTACCTTATTCACAAAATATTTTTCAGTCTATTCTTAGCACTGTTAGCACAATATTTCTGCTGTTTGATGCTGTTCTCTCTTTTTCCTCTCTGATGGAAATAGATGCCTGCTGTGCTGTTTCTCCGACAAACTAATAGTCGTGAGCCACTGATATTATAATTATGGTTTCTCATGATAGATCTCTTCCCAAAAAAAAAATCTGATGATGACACAATCCTAGCATGTTTGATGCTATTCTATCTTTATTAATTTTATTGCCGTCATTAGTTCCTGCAGGACAGATCCTTTACTCTCCTCCTTTCTTATGGTGCTAGAGCATGAAAACATCTATTTAGTCCTGAGATTAAGAAATGTATCCACAAAAACACGGAGACATACGAAGAACTCAAGACAAGCCTACCACTTTAATTTTTCTTCCTTGAAAAATGACAGGAAAATGACTGATTTTTAACCCTGCACCACATCCTATTTCAAAAAGAGTTCTGTTGCATCTTGGGTTTCTTGACCAAATGCCATTTGCACACATCTCACATACTGCTGACTATAGTGGAACTTCACAACCATTTGAAGATGTGCAGTGTAGCCATGCTATATTGATGTTCTTTACTTCCTCTTATCGACCTCTTAAAGCGTTTCATTTAAGCATATGCTTTATTTTTCAGCAATGTGATTGTGATCCTGGGACCCCAAGGACCTGATCAAATACTGGGGAGATATGTCCTACTAAGCGGGTTTGAAAAGTTTATGAGAAAAGTATGTTTACTGCAGTGAAGTCAGACAATAGAAGAAAGACTCGGGCATTACAACCTGCATGAACTAAGAAACAGAAGTCGGTTATTTCATCTTCATCTTCATAAATCAGTGGTGTATTTATGATCAAGCCTATAAAGAATTTGGTGGACGGGAATATCATTTTTACATATGCTCCACCATGCATATTGTTCTGTATAAGACTGATAAGTTGGTTTGAAAACTTAAGGAGACCCTGGGGAGACCTGCTATTCAAAAAGGTCAAAGGTTGCACTCAGATTGATAAAATTTAAGTGGGTGTTAAAATTGTGCAAGACACACAATCCAGTTTTATTACGAGATATGCATAAATCGAAGTGTCAGTTCTGCTGTGAGATGGTGTTTAATTGATTTATGAATACATTTTATTCAGATTAGGTTTTCAAAGGAGACATGTTTCCAGACAATTCTGCCAGAGCTCGTTTTGTTTCATTTACACACCTGGCTGTTTTAGTTTATCAGTCACCATAATTAATAGACTAACAGAGGAACCTGTCAGATTTCCATTTTACGAAGGGAAACCTCTGATGTCATCTTCCTCTCTGGCCCCAAACCATCGCCTTTTCATAGACAGCTGGGCAATGGATCAAGGATGGGTGGGTAATAGTGGGAAACATGTTGGACATCACAGAATAAAGGTTTCACAAATGTAAAAGTGGGCTTCACACAGTGTTCAACACTCTCACAACAATAAGAGGTGCAGAAAACGGAGAATCAGTCACTCAACACTGCATGTAAAGGTTCTCTTAACTTTCCACTTAAGTTGGAAGCCAACTTCATTGTCATAGAGCAAGCTGCAGTGTACTTATATTAATAAACGCATAGCTTGTAATGACAGACTGAGGAAACAAAACAGTGCAGGTAAAATAGGTCAGGACTTCTCAGCTGCCTCACGAACGCTGACTTGCGAGGATCACAAGGTAGTTTTTTTCAGCTAATGTTCACACCTTACTAAAAGTTTCATCAGGTAACAAAGGAAATTAATAATTCTGAGCTCTGTTGTACCAGCTAACAGATGCAAGCCCTGTAAAGCAGATTTACATAACTGTGCCTCCAATATAAGGAAGATGTGATTGATGCTCTTCATTTCCCACAAGAACAATTTAGCCTTGTCAGCTTCCAATATCTTCATTGGTTTTGACAAAACACCCACTATGTCTTTATTAGTTTTACTGACCAAGGAGAACAGCAATGTATCTGTAAATTCTGAACTGTATAAGGTAATAAGTCAACTTATCCATCAATGTTTATTTCTTTAGTCACACTTTTTTGTTAAATTATGGCTAATTCCATTTTCTGCTCACGTTTCCATTGAAATTTAAATGCTGGTTACCAGTCACTCGATACCAATCATTTCATGTGGATGTTACAGTCACAAAACATTTTTTCATCCTCAGATAGTGGCTGCTGCAGTTGTGAAGCTGCAAAATTAGCAAAAGGTTACAACATCTGTAGATCATGTGAAGTCATGAGTTGGCAGAAGGTCCAGACATTGGTGGAATCTCTTATGGCGTAATCTTTCGGTTTAAATTTAATTAACAAATTCTACTCAGCTAAAGTGGCTCTAGGAGCCACTGAACCTTCTACCACTCTTCTGATTGTTAGTCTTCACAGGCTTGAATACACAGTATAAACATATCTAAACATGCTTGGTTATCTAATAAAATAAAAAGGGCATTAATAGTAAGTATTAATCGTTTTAATCTGAAGATAAAAATGGAAAAACTATGTTACAGTAGCTGCTAATTTTGGCCATTGAACCTGAATTTCATATTGGAATATAAACTTTTGATGTGCGCTTGTTATTGGTTTATGTTTAATTTAATTTTCTCATTCATGGGTTTTGATTTACATCGATAGTTTTTTTTTGCTTTCAAACATTCTGGCCCTAAATTTCCTTCATAAACAAACTGATTATGCGTTTTCAGTAGCCAAATATTTGCTTTGGACCTGATATTCATGACAGCACTGCCACACGAGCGAAATTGGCCTGGTATTTTATTTATTGCCATTATTAGCACCAGGGATGCAAGGAACCAAATGCATTCACCAAACACAGGATTGATTATGTAAGAGCTGCTGTTTGCAAAATACTGGTGTGGCTTTGTTACTTTTAATGTAAATGAAAAAGTTATTAAAAAAAAAAAAAAAATTCCCTAATTTAATTTTCCACTACTATAAGAGATGAATCAGTGAAGATTGGGTATAAAATACCATTAAGTGAGACCAAGATCACAAAAAAAAACAGCCCCACCAACCTTTTTTGCATTTCTGTATTTACATTTCCAGAATACAAATGTTTTTAATCCTGTCAAACTAAGAAAAGTAGAAGCTGTGTCAATCTGCTGAGTGACATGCATCTCTAACACGTATAAGGCATAATAACAGTGTAAACAGCTCTGTCTCTTCTATCAGGATGGGTGTATTCTTTAGTTATGACTATGAGCCACAGCCTTTTACATGACACAGAGATGCAGTTTTATTCTAGTCTCTTTGGTTGGACAGTAAAATCACCATAGCTTAGTTCATCTTAAGGCAAATCTCAGACATTAACAAAGCTATGGTATGATTGAAATAACACCTGCAATTCATTTATGCAAGCAGCATTTATCTTAAAGCTCTGTAGGCCAGAAAATTGGCCTTTTTCTTGCTGTGGGTTGTAAAATGGGACTTGTGAAAGTCTGAGCCAAATAAAAGATAAAAAGATAATGTTTTCACTTGCCCAGGTTATGGAAGCAGCTGAAAGTAAAGCACATGTTTCAAATATCACTGAGAAAATGTTTCTGCAAGGCTCACTGGTTCTTTTATGCGTTTTATTGAAGGTCTAAAAGTCAGTTTACCCCTTCATATTACAGTTCAGCTTTGTTGGTTAAGGATATTGGTTCAGGGACAGAGTGCAAAAAAAGAAGGAGATTAATTCAGCAAATTGGACAATACACTTATTCAGTTCATTTCCATGAATTAGATGAGAAGATTAATACAACTCTCATGTCTGTATGGTAAATATGAAGCTGGAGCTGGCTAGATTAGCAAAAGGGAGGGAACTACTAGCCTGTGTGTCAAGATTGTTTATAAAATCTGACTACCAGCACACATATTTTACAAAGAATACATTACTGTAAATCTTCTTTGTTTAATCTGTACAAATGCACAAGGAGGTAGCCGTTTCCTTTTCCTTTGCTTAATGCAATGCAGATAGCATGGTATTAGTCCCTAGTCTACCTTTTGGAAGAGCAAGAAAGAATTTGCCAAAATGTTAATCTATTAAGGAGCATATAACGTCATGTTAATATTTATTAACTTGGTTTACTTTAACAGTGCAGTTGCTCCAGGCGATATATTCTGAAGGCGAGCTACATAAATGATAAGAGTCTGCTGATGTACACAAGTGCAGTGAGATAATGGAAAAGTCAGTGTGGTCAGCGTGAACATATGAAGAAACCCTTGAAACAATGGGAAACACATGTTCTTGTATTCCCCTGGGGGGAGGCCTATGGCAAGTGGTACTTACATGCAATCATGTCTAATGGCATAAATCCTATTGAAAGAGTGAATGGAATTCCCTGATGCAAATGTACAGTATGGCTGAGTGCAGATATTCAACACTGGTCGCCATAAGAGCTTCACTAATCAATTGGAGGTGATATGTTCATCATAATGGAATCCACACAAACTGAATGGGGTGAATTGATGACACCAATCTGGCAGATTCCTAAGATTTCCATTATGTCACACATCAGGCTAAAAATTCTGTCCCTTAGTGCACCGGCAGCCAATATGTAAATGGAGCGTGTAATAGCTTGTCTCGCACAATATGACTTTGTGTGATAAGAAGCAACAGCAGCAGTGTGCTTGCTTTGCATATGCACACTACTGTGCTTCCAACTTGGCCACAGTCAGGGGCCAGGTTTCCACATGAATGTGCGCGCAAACATCGCCACATCCTTGGAAAATAAGTCACACTGGTCTAATCTATCTTTGTAATGTAAAGATACTGAGAAACAGCAGACCTAAGAAGGAGAACATGACGGATGCCTGCCAGTTGTGGTATTTTGCTGTAACAGCAATTTAGCCATAGCACCCACACTCACAACCAATTTACAGCATGAAGCACCTTAATTTGTATCCAAAAATAATCCGTTTCACAAAGCTACATTGGAATCACATACACATGTAATCACGTGTA
Organism: Rachycentron canadum; assembly: GCA_038496675.1. Taxonomy (NCBI): domain Eukaryota; kingdom Metazoa; phylum Chordata; class Actinopteri; order Carangiformes; family Rachycentridae; genus Rachycentron; species Rachycentron canadum. Next base: position 8,632,957 of record CM076652.1, read on the forward strand.
GATAATAGAATGGAAGAACTTAGATTATTCATTCATAGAAGCATTGCTATAACACAGCAGAGATAAATTCTCCATGACATACTGTATCTCCATATCCAGAGTCCATTAGTGAGTGTTCTGGCTGCAAGATGAAGTCCACAGGTGCTGAGCTGGATTATTTCAAGATATTGGCCTACTTTAGAGTGCCACCTAGAGGCTCCTGTGTGAAACCCCAGGGGAGCTGTCAGTGAGACATTACAGACCCGTGGACTACAAAAAAAATAAAAAATATGCATCATTCATTAGGTCTCTTGTTAAAATGTCTGTATAAATCATGGACTTAAATAGGTAAATAAATAGGTTGACGTTATCTTGAGGCTGCGACAGAACAATTGCCACTGAACCTTAAGCAAAAGGGCACAAAAGTAAATTAAATCTGAGTGCCATTGGGGAACCTCGAGGTGAAAATAAGAGCAAACACTGCATCATAGATGTCAGAGATGGTCTAAATTTGGAGGCCTTATATGTGATAACAGCCCTTCAAAGTAGGTCTGCCCTACATGTGAGTTTTCAATTGTTTACCCAGACAGCGGAGATACAATGACAGAAAGAACTCCCCACAAACGTTTAGTCTTTGTGCTGCAGCACAAATATATGAATGAGTTCTTCAGTTTCCCTGGCACAAAATCCTTTAATCGTTACGAGACTGAAAGCACAAAAGGGCAACATCTGTAGACGAGCAAAACCCGAAAACCGTAGCCACAAAGATACAAGAAAGGCCATGGATTTGAATGGAAGAAATGTCCACATCCCCAGCCACTGGCATATCTCTGATCATAGCCACATAGCGTGATCCCAGAGGCACTGAAAGATCACTAAAGTAGTGGCACAGACGACTCCAAGCCCCCAACCACACACCCCCCCATACTCTGAGATGCAGAGCTGAATGAAACTGTCCAAGTGTGATGTCAGTCCTTCCAGGACCTTAAACCAGAGCAGTGTGGTGACACTGGCTGCTGACACTCTACTCTTTCTTGCTACTCTGCTCTGGTTGTTCTCTGCGCAAGTGGAATAGGCTCCCAGAGGTCGTGAGTAGTGGATCTTCGCTCGTCAGCAGAGCCTGGCTGTAGTTTTACTATCCCCCTTTTGAGCTTCACGGATGATGGTGTTGGAAGAATTGTAACAAACGGAGGAAATCGATACAGATCCTTAAAGCAGATAATTATGTTTCTAATACTAGATATCAGGATTTTATATAGGTATTGAAAGAACAAACTCTAAAACCAAATAAGGAACTGGAATCCTGGTGTTGTCTGTTTCAACTCGTGCACAAAATGAGTGCAACTAAAATGTTCATCACTCAGTGTCGTCCAGTGTAAACACATCTGGCTCTGAAATCTAAGATGGAGCATTGCCCTGCGTGCATGTGTTTGCTGCAAATCAGCCTTTGAAAAACAACATGGAAGAGACAGTCAAACTCAAGGGCCCTCATCACCACCACACATGTGAAACATCATGTATTTCCAGTCTGTGAAGTGGGAAAGTGTGACAGTCATGACCTATAGGAGAGTGTTTTTACACCTGCTTGGCTGCTGTGTGATGGAGCAGACACATTTTTATGGTACAGTATAAGACTGCTCCCCCTGTAAATTAGACACACTTGTTATAAAACAGAGTCTAAGCTCATCTGAACCATTTATAAGATGAGATGGAGGGTGTAAAATCTGCTACACTGTGTTCAAAGGTCAATAAGTGCATTAATAACTTCTGTAAAGCAGCTGATTAAACATAAGTTTCCTGCTTTATGATAGAAAAACTAGTATTGAAGCACAATTCATTTAATCTCAACAAATCCATAGGAGGTCCAATACTGCCCCCATCTGAGAGTCAACGGTACTACAACTGCACATGTCATTGTCAGCAGAATGGCGGCGCCTTACATTGCGTAAAACTGAGCCAATCCCATTAGACAATGGGCAAGGGCGGGGTACACCCAGGACATCTTACCAGTCCATTGCAGGCTGACATAAAGAGGCATACTCACACCTATGGGCAATTTAGAGTCACCTAAATGTGCATGTCTTTGGACTGTGGGCAGAGACTGAAAATCATGTGAACTCCACACAGAAAGGGGCTAGGGAATCGAACCCAGAACCTTACTGCTGTGAGGAGAAACTCAAAGAAAGAGAGAAAAAATAAATAAATTATTGGCATTATTGGTTGACTCTGAGGGACTTTTGCATCAGTGGGCTTCAGTACTGAATACTATCTGAAGACAAAGTAAAATGATCTATAATAATCTAATTTAATATATATCAGTACAGCAAAGCACTTGGTGCCTCTGATCTGTACCGTTTTGTACAACACGAGAGCAAGGCCTGCACTATTGCATTGGTGTATATGTAAAATCATATGATGTCAACAGGAAAACAGCAGCTCTGGACATAACCATACTATGTCTTCTACTGGAGCTCAGTTCTACTCGATCATTGTATGATGCTGTGTTGAAATTACATTTAGTTATCGTCATCTTATTATAATTAATAATAAAAAAAAAATTAGCCGACTTGCTAGCCAGCTAGCATGGATATTTTCTTTTAATAAATACAAATCTCATGTACACAAACATTTTGTTCACATGCAGAACCTTGAATTTCTCCTGTAGTTTTTACAGGTTTACAAAGGTTGATTTACAACCACAAACACTGGAATTATTTGTCAACATCACTTTACAAGTTCAAAACCATTTTGACTCTAATTTGAGCCCATACAGGTATGAGGGGTAGTCATTCGCATTACTTACCATTTCTTGCTGGTTGTGGAGGACTGCAGGGTGTGGTACTGGCTTGAGGTGGATCCTGGTGTCCCTGTGTAAACAGATGGACATTACATATTACATAAAATAACACGTCCATTGCACTGGACATTTCAGAGGCTCTTCTGACTGAAATGTTTTTGATGCGGTCTGACGCCTTAATATACGATTCATCAGAGTTGTTACTGAATAGCTCATTATTATATTACAATGAATACCTTAAATCAGATACAGCAAGTTTCTAAGCAAGTATTTTAGTCATAATATTCAGGCCATATATTAATAATCACACTTGTTATCTGGTGGATTAGTGAGTGTAATAAATATAAAAAAAATAAATCATTGTAACTCAAGTATTCAACACTTTAAACGTGAAAATAATAATTTACAAAACACTCCGATGTCTGAGAAACAGCTTAAAAATTCATGCCACTTGCAACATTATATTGGCCTCATGCTGATGTCTGCTATTGGATCAGTTGAGGTAACTGTCAATGTTAACAGTCTATGGCCAGTAAGTTGTTTCTCTACAAGTGGTTTAATTTTTAAAGTCAGACAGTTTAATTTAATTGCAAAATAACTTCAATGATGGTATTGTTTGATCAGTAGTTAAAATTAAAGTTTGTTACACTCACTGTTGCATCTAAACATAAGATGAGTGTGATTATTACATATACATGCAACCTGAATATTATGATTAAATTACTTCTGTATGATTTGTTGTGAAGGAACTCACTGTGATATAATGACAAAGTTATTGGGAAAATACACAGTAACAACTTCATTTAACAAAGCCATACAACTACTTCACATCTGTTTAAGACATTTGTTGTAATGTGTCGCATATGACCCTCTAAGAAAGTTTAGCAGGTCAACATTGGGATTGAAGATGCAATGTGCTGTTAGCTTCAATAGCCTAATGTTCGTGAGATATGGAAGTAGGAACGGTCACTGATTACAACATGTACTCATTTTATTTATTAAAAATATTCATTAAAATCAGAACAAATGACACATAGGCTCGTGTTGAGGTAAGACAAAGACCCTGAAAGAAGAAAGGGTTTTGACAAAATCTTAACAGATACAGAGCAGGAAAGTGTTAAAACTTAGTGTTCAAAGTTCCCATGTGGGACGATAAAGGTTCAAGCAGGATGTTGACCCCATTCCTATAAGCCTGAATCTGATTGGAGCATGACAGTCCAATCAGGGGGTAGGTGGTTCTGTTCCCTTAATCTCTGCTACAGATCCTATGAGGCTGAGTATATTTTCAAGCCTGCGCCATCATCCATCTTGAAAATACACTGCACCAGAAACACCTGCCCTCTGAATCAACTCTGCTTTGTGATTGGACCATTACCGTCCAATCAGATTCAGGTTTAAAGAAATAGTCAACTTTCTATTTAAAACTTCAGTGTCAGTGTGGGGACTTTGAGCACCAAGTTTTAACACAGGTTCCTGCTCTGCATATGTTCAGAGATTGTCAAAACCATTTCTATCAAATTATTATGAGCTTGAAAAGTGATGTTAAACAAATAAGTTTGTTGCTGCAAAGCAACATTTGCAAACATTTAAACAAATCTGATGAGAAATTCAAGTTGATGGTTGTGAAAAATGTGTCGAAGAGATTTGTTAAAAACGTAAATCAAATCGGAACAAATGGAGAAGACACTGAAAGAAGATACACTTTCATGAATATTTGTACAGATACAGAGCAGAAAACTTGAACCTCAGCACAACTTCCCTAGTGTCTGACACTTTTTTTCAGATGCAGAAACTTGGATTTAGAACTACAAACTTTGAAATTATTTGTCAACATCACTTCTCAAGTTTAAAACCATTTTGAACTGAATTTGAGCCCATACAAGTATGAGATGCCGTCATGCACACGACTTACCATTTCTTGCTGGTTCTGCACCGCAAGTGCGGTACTGGCTTCAGGTGGATTCTGCATCCTATGAAAACAGACAATTGTATTAAATAAAATGATTTTCCGTTGCAGTGCAAAGAATGACATTTTAAGCAGCTCTTCTTTTGACTATGAGATGTTTTGAAGAATCCTAAGGACTTCACATAAAATATTTATCACACATTTTTAATAACCCATTTAATCTTTGTTTACATAAATTAACTACTTTTCACAGCACAAAACAAGTTGTTGAACCTTACATCGCTTAGCTGTTTTAAGTGGTATTTTATAGTTTGGCGAGCTCTGGTCTGTAAAGTGACAGATCAGAGATGTTACTGAGAAGCTCCTCATCACTATTACATTACAGCAAGTTCCTTCACACAACAAATCAAAGCCAGGTTTCTAAACAAGTACTTTAATTATAATATTCAGGCCACATATTAATCAAATACTGACTATTTTCTATTTTGTCAGTGAGTTCAATAAACAAATCATTTTAACTCATGTTAAAATATTTAACCATGGACAGATTTAAAATTAGTTAAGATTTTGTTTTACACATCAATGTATCAGAAATTAAGATGGATGTGATTATATATTATGATGAAAGTACTTGCTTGGAACCTTCTGTCTGATTTGTTGTGAAGGAACTCATTGTGATATAATGAAGTAATGAAAAACTACACAGTAAGAATTCTGATTTGTCACTTTATTTACCAGAGTTATACAATGGAAAACAAAAAACTACAAAGACTACAATATATTGACGGATTTCACTTTAGTTTGCGATACAGTTCTGCTGTAATGTTTCAGATATGACCCTCTAAGAAAGTCTAGTCAATCTAACAGTGGGGTGTAAGATGCAATGAGCTGTGGAAGCAGGAACTATCACCAATTACCGTCTCCTTTTTGTCAATGTCTGAACAGATACAGAGTGTGTGAAACTAAAGTTACAAATGTGTTTTTTTTTTTTTTTTTTACTTTAAAAACAAAAACCTTAATCTGATTGGAACATGAAAGTCCAATCACAAAGCACAGTCCAATCAGGACAGGTGGTCTAGTTCCCTTAATCTCTGCTGCAGATCCTGAAGCGCCATCATCCATCTTAAAGATATACTGCACCACCACCTGCCCTCTGAATCAACTCTGCTTTGTGATCAGTTTCAAGTGTAAAGAAATGGAGTCAATCTACTTGAAAGATCACACATTGTGCAGGGACTTTGAGCACTAACTTTTAACAGTTTCCTGCTCTGTATCTGTTCAGCTTTCTCAAAACCATTTGTGCTTTTAGTGTCTGCGTTACCTCACCACTGATATCATTTGTTCCATCATCCCACGACTTACCATTTGTTGCTGGTTGTGCTCTGTCAGTTTCAGAAGAGGTGGCTGCACACAGCTTCAAGGAATCCTGGAAAGATAAAAGAGTTGACATACTTTAAAATGTTTTTTGCTATATTCTAAATAATTTAAGTCCACACACCCTGTCAAAGAAAACAGAAAAGGTCAGTCAAGTGTGAGTGGTTATATTTCTACAAAGAAAACATACATACAGGTCAAAGTCTGTATTATCTGATAAAATCAGTACATCCATGAATTCTTACTTTAAATATATCATGTGATAAAGCCAAGGAGATTAGATGTACTACTTAAAATAAACTTGATTTGAGTTAATAAAATTAAATTAAACAAATCAGTGTCAAGGTTACACAAAGACACTGAAAAGGAGAAATAACTGTCAATGTGTGTGAACAGAGAGCAGAAAATTGTCAAACTTGGTGCTCAAAGTTTCTATACAGTGCCAGACACTGAAGTTACCATTTTAACCCCTCTTCATCATCGAATCTGATTGGACAGTAACAATCCAATCAGAAAGCCGAGTCTAATAGCGGTTCTGTTGCCTTCACCATCGTGCAGATCCTGAAAGGTGTAGTAGATTTTCAAGATGGACGACGGCGCGGCCTTGAATATTTACTACACCTTTCGGCATCTGCGGCAGGGATGAGGGGAAATGAACCACCTCCTCTGATTGGACAACGACGGTCCAATCAGATGCGGGTATAAACTTTTTTTTTTTTTTTTCAAATTGTACTTCAGTGTCACACACTGTGTAGGGACTTGGAGTACCAAATTTGACAGTTTTCCGCTCTATAAATGTTTAGATGTTGGAGGGGAAAAAAAAAAAAAAAACACTTTCTTTGTATTTGCATTACTGCCCTGATATTCAAAAGATAAAGTAAATCCATTTATTTTACCATGCAAGTGAGCCATAAAATAGGATTTCTGTTCAACTCCAAACGTCCAGCGACTTACCTCAGAAGTTAAACGCTGTACGAGAAGACGAGGGTTCCTGCTTGGTTCAGATTTGAAGACCAGAACTTATTTATTTATTTTAATTAATTATTTATTTATTTTTTTTTTTTTTCATTTCCTTCTCTTTCTCCCACTTACCGACTGTTGCCTGCGCACAGAGGCCGCCAAGTCCGCTGTGGCCTTCGTGGTTTCGCCGTCAGGTATTTAAAGGAGACATGGCGGGTTTTCTGTCCAATCACCGCACGAGGGCAGTGTATAAACAGCGCAGCTCTCCTCTGCTCTGTTTCCTCACCGTCACTTACTGCTCGACCGACGTCTGCAATTAACACAGGTGTTTGTTCCCCCCCATTTTAATTTCTTATGCTATTAAATGCGACTCTCGCAAAGTCTGGGCCCAGAGAACCGGTGCTGAGACGGGTTTTGCCGCTTTTCTCATGGACACGCAGAAAAGAGTAAAACCAGGAAAACATTAAGTCTAGAGGTGGACTGCAAGTGGAGGACTGTTTAAAGTTCATGACCTGCAGCTAAAATCCGTAAACCAAACAGCAACTGTGCACCATTTACTAATATCAACTATGAAAAGTTCATTAACTTGAAAGCAACATCAAATATATATCAGGATACTCCACAGACACAGGGGGTTCTGTTGTGTAAGCCATTCAAATATCCATTACATGTGACAAAATAGTGGCCAACAGGAACTGCCTCACTTTGGCAACTCACTTTACTTTGAACGCTCCACATTAAGAGGTACCGAGCGCCAATGAACTAATACAGCACAACGTACTCTAGAAGCACAGATTTGCTTGCTAGTGTTAGTATAAACACATCAGCTTTCATCAGTCAGGCTACCGAAGTTATATAGCTGAAACTACCAAGAGCCCCTGGCAGAAACTAGCTACCTTTGTTAATTCCATAATCATAGTAGCTGTGTTGTATACCCCGCCAACTGTTCTCATCCCAATTTTAATTTGGACAAAGTTTAATTTTTGAAACACTCGATGTGAGAAACAACAATTTTATGGCCTCGCGTGATCAGATCCCCATTCATAATTACAGAACATTCCTTAATTTATGGTTATCCCTTTAGGGAGAGAACTGCATGTTCAGATACTGGGAAACCTGTTTCAGGGAACATGAATAGGAAACCTGAATTCTACAAGAGATGTAATTTTCCTCTAAAAGCACAATCATGTTGTATTGTGCCATCTTCAAAGCATCTCGTGCAGAAAAATATCAGATAACAGACTAAAATTGTCTAAGCCAGTATAGGAGCCTATAGGGTAGTTAATTGAAATGATCATGTAAAAATTTTATTTTCCACTCATGTATATATTCTAGGATCACACTGGACTTGACTTTATATGACCAAAGTAGAAGCAGTCAGCAGGTTCCAATTGTTCCTAATTGTTTGCTTTAAGTCAGTCAGGTGTGTGTGGTTACAGGTGAGTGATTATATTTCTACAAATAAAAGAAAGCATACATACAGGTCCAGTTCTGTATTGTCTTGAATAAAGTCACTACATACATGCATTGACTTTAAATATATCATCACAAGATAACAAACCAAGGAGATTAGATGCACTACTTAGCCAAATAAACCTGAAATATAATGCAATAAACCTGAACAAATTACATCATTGGTGAGCTAACACAAAGACACTGAGAAGGAGAAATACATTTGTCAATGTCTGAACAGATACAGAGGAGAAAATTGTAAAACTTGCTCAAAGTTTCTATTCTGTATGTGACACTGAGGTTACCATTCTGACCTATTTTTATCCCTGAATCTTATCATGCCAGTACATCTGTACATTCTGACTTAAAATATATCATCATGTGAGAGGAGATATATTGAAATAAAGATACTCACCAACAAAGGCGAAATGATAAAAGAAACCAGCTCAACTGAAGGCCAAACAGAATGAGCATAACAGGGACCACTCAAGGCACCTGTGTGAGCTGCACAGCTGTAGTCCAGTTGCTCTTCAACCTAGTAGTCATGTGACCCCATTTCCCCCAGTGTGCGTTATTTAAGCACAGTTGAAACAAAAAAAGTAATCCAATTCCCATTTTTATTTTCACATACACATGTGGGCGTTCTATGACCATATTGACAGTTAAATCTCAGATACTTAACCTGCTATACAATAGACAATATCCAGATGCAATAAGCAAACTGCACCATCAGTCCATTGCATTTGGCTGAATAGTCTGTTTCTGTGTGTGACTTTAATTAATAGTACCTGTTCTCAATCAGACTGCAGATGTAAACATCAGAAGAGAATGTATCCTCAAATTACTGGTCAACTTGTTCAGCACCTCATCAAATAATAGCAGGTAAAGGCATCACCAGAAGAATATGTTGAGTGGCAATATAGTACTGTACATGTGTTCTTGGGCATATGTAATGAATGTAATGAACATTGGTTTGATATTTGAGTATGTGTGATATGTGAAAATTTGTCAGGATATGAGCTTTTTGACATCTGTTTTTTTCTTGTCAAAGTCACAAAATGCGCAACAAGAATCAATGACTTCAAGTGAAAGAAAGCAACCCTGTCAACTTTTTGCAAGAGCCACCATAAGGACAAACTGCAAATGTATAGTAAAATTACAACACAGTGTGCTATAGCATTTCCCCTATGTCTATTGATTTGTGGCAGCACCACACAAATAATATTGACCGCCATGTTGTGATTTTCTTCTCTTTCAAATCCTGTTGGGAGTCATCATGAAGAACAAGCATATCATCATAACAATTTACAATGTTGTTTCAAACCCCTGCTTGAATAATTTTTTTTTTTTTGTGCTAGTATATTTTGTTTATACTACTTTATTTAAATAGTTCAATCCTGTTTTTTGTTTGTGGTGAGGAAAGGAATACATATGGTCCATGTGTCCAAGTAAAGTTGGTTTCAAAAAAAGTGTTTTCCTAAGTGCTGACGAATTGTCCTTCGTGTCTTTTCTCGACCTAATGACATTTTCCATCGAGGTCAAAAGAAAGTGGTTGCTAAAGGAAATTATCTTAATAATTTTAGTAATATTTGATGAACCTTTGACCTTTTTTCTAGCACCGACAACAGGCTAATCTGACCTAGTCTGTCCTCATGCCATTTTTTTTAAAGGATCCTTTCCATCCAACCAAACACATTAAATTAAATTGTCATTTAAGGAAAAATAGGTCCTATATTCTTCAGGCTCGCCCTGAAATGACAGAATAAAAAATAAATTTTCAACCTCAGAAGAACATAAAACAGCAATCACATCTGATTAATTTCGAGTTCTGACATTAATGTTTCAGTTAGTGTAAACGAAAGCATGTCATTTTGATATGTCGTGTTCCCTTTTCTAACAAAGATTAATCAAAGTAAAAAGAAAGACGAAAAGGAAACCGCGTGTAAACTTCCGCGTTGCTGTTGCTATGGTTACCAGCGACGAGTCCCTCCCTCCAGGGTTTCTCCGTCACTGCTCAAATGCCTGCACTCTCACCAGTTGACACTTGTAAACAGTGAACTCCACATGAAGCAGATAAGGCCGAAACAGGGCAGGTCAATGAATTCCTCCAAGGTGAAAATCACTTTTACCGGTACGTAACTAACCTTTGTTCCCACAGTGAGCAGCATCAACCAAACGTCCTGCTGTTTGCTTGTTGACGTTAGCTTGACGTTACAACTACCATCTATGGCTTCTTTAGGGAACTTCCTTTCGAGCTAACGTTAACTTTACACTAAGTTTGTGTAAAACGTTTGTTAACATACTGTCTTTGAGGCTTTATTTGTCACAGGAAGTTTCATAATGAAATACAAAACCGTGGCTACAGGGAAGGAAGTAGACGGTTCTTTTACAGGTGCCCTCAAACTATTGTTTTCCTTATCACGTCTTTCCGCTATTGTTGATATTATATAAGCATTTTGAAAGCGTTACTTCTATGACATGTAGTAACAACGAAGCACCCGACAGGTGAAACTTGGGAGTTGATTGCGGTTCTTCACCCCCCCCCCCCCCCCCCCCCCCCCCCCCCCCCCCCCCCCCCCCCCCCCCG
>CM076652.1:8644284-8674461 GCA_038496675.1 Rachycentron canadum
GCTGTTGTCGGTTGTTATGAAAAATGGCCGTGACCTCGTTCCAGGAAACGGGCCAAATTTCCAATTGTCGACTTGACTTGTAAGACCTGAAAAACCTCAAAGCTCCAGGAAGAGCTGGATTTGACAGTCGGTGGACAGAAGGATGGGTCACAGAAGTTAAAACTCGTCCCAAAAAAAGCAATGTATTTAAGTAGAGTAGCACGACATGAACTCAAAACACGACTTTTAATTTGACAAAAAGAGGCTTCAAGAGACAGGTCACAACTACTACAGTCTATTACTCTGCTTTTTGAATGAAAACAGACAGCGTGCCTCAAAGGCTTTTTTCACTGTTTCTTTTCCAAACTGCACTGTCTTTTGTTATCACAGACATTAAAAATAAAATTTTACCTGAGTAACTCTATGTACATTTTTTTTTTTTTTTTTTTGGTGGGGGGTAAATAATGTAATATAGCCAAGTGAGTTATAACAGCTGGTTTTTCTTCAGTGCTTGTCACATTTTTGTCAGACACAGCAATGAAAATGAGAGGAGTGAGACATGGCAGATATATAACATGTAAACATAATGTCACAGATATTTGAAATTGTTATCGCCTTTTGAAATCATTCAGTTGTTGTCACTTATGACACATGCGAGTGTGGCATTTTTTTTTTCAAGCTGTTGTGGTCACAGCTACAGACAGCTAAATTAGTTTCTCTGCGACCCCCACCCCACAGTCATTGTCGACTTAAATATAACTTGTAAGGTCTGTATTCAGGTAGACAAGAGAAAATGATTGTTGAGCACATCATACTTCATTTGTGTTTTGCCTGCTGAATGTAGTGACTATTAATTTGTGTTGTTTTAACACAGTTTGAGTTTCTGTTTGAACTTATTTTGCGTAGCTGGTAAAAACTGCTGTAGCTCTAACAGCTGTTTCAAGTCAAACCCTAAAACAGATAAGGTAACTGTATGCAAAGCAGTGAGTTCCAGCATTTAACCATAGATCATAGGAAAATGAGACATAGTTTTGTTTCAATTCAAATGTTTTATTCCACAAACCTGTAATTGATCACAGTTTAGTAAAGTTAGACTGAGTTTGTGAATGAGTGTTATCTTGACATGTAAGCACAGGCAGTTTAGTATTAAATCTTTTTTGGTCTTGTTCTGTTGTAGTATGTGTATGGAAGCGAGTATCCTGGAAAACAGCACTGGAGTGTCTTTGTCGTGTCTGATATCTTTCCTATTTAATTTTAAGTCACTGGCCACCTGCCTCAACAAAGTTTTAACAAAGGAGCCGTAAACATTTGGCTCTTGGCCAGTGGAAAACTGTAAAGATTAGACAATATCATGTTTTATCATGTGTCTGAGCACAAACATACTCCATTACTCTGTCCAAATAGTCCAAATAGCAATAGTTCCCTTTTCTTAACCCCCTCCCCCAGTTTAAAGTTTGAATGTCACTCGCTGTGTGTTGGTGACTTTCCTCGTGAGGTTTGTCGTGCTTACAAGATGTTGCACAATGACATATTCAGAAATGGTAAATATTTAATGAATACCATGCCACTATGTGGTAACATTGAGACAAATAAACAGTTTATGCCAAATCTGGGGTTTTAAAAGAAGTATTCAAAAGGCACATTATAAAAATGTTTATTTTATTATTGAGTTTCAGCATAAATTTATAGAAATGGAAGACAGTTAAATGGTTTATGAGCAAAAATTTTAATTGTACCTGTAAAAGTACTAGAAGTAGAAGGGCTCAATTTGTTATTATGATGTGTGTGTGTGTGTGTGTGTGTGTGTGTGCATGTGTGTGTCTGACTCTTAATTTTCTTCTAGCCTTCTACCTGCCTATATGCACGTCACTTTATTTCCTCTGTACGTTTGTGTGGGTCAACACTCACACATACACACACATACACTGTCAGATGTTCCTGTTCATGAATCGACTGAGCCAACTCATGGCAGCAGCCTCTGGAAGGCAGTCTTCCAAACCAGTGCACAAAGAACTGTAGTCTGCGTGAGACCCACCACTAAGCAAGTTATATCAGTCAATATTTCCAGGCTGAAAGGACCCCTTCTTGTCATACCGCAACTTTACTTTCAGTTTTGGGTTTCCTTTTTACTTATTGATGACATTAGTCTCAGCAAGAGTTGTACCTGTAGGAGGTTTCAGAGCAGCAGTTGCTTCAGGGTACAGCACACAATGGGCCATATTTATTATTGCATCTCTAGCTATATCTAAATCAGACTGGTAATATGTGTGAAATAGTGGCAGAAAAAGAGAAACTGGCAGAAAGAGCAATCATTACTAAATATACAGGTGCTGTATATTACCAGTGTGTTAATGTGCCCTTCAACACAAATCAAATTCTCGTCAAGTTTGTTTCTTTCAATAGATATGAGGCTGAATTGTCGGTGTGCTGGAGGCAGTTGTGCTATATCGATTTTGCAACTGTCTTTATGATTTGTAGATTTAAATAATCCTATTTGATGCAGTAAATGTATCTAGAATATTGGTATAAACTATAGGCAAGGTTATACTTATTTAACTGAAGACTGCTCTTGTCTTGCTATCCTAGGTTTCATTGACTAATTAAAGAGGTGGTTGCTAAGAGATGGCAATCTGTGACATTGGTGAAAGCGTCTGATGTACAGCAGCCTGAAGCTCGACTTCTCCAGGATCTTTTTCCAGTACACCTCTCTCTGTACCTGACTCATGTGAAGGACACGGGAAACGCTCTTATATCAACAGACTCACAACTACCATGGCAGCTTTTACTGCACCTTGTGCCATCGCTGATACTACGACCACCACAGTGGCCCGGACTGGATGGCAAAGGCAAGGAAGCAGCGAAGAGGAGGGAAAACATGAGAATGGGGATGTGGGACAAAACACTATCCGAGAGAAAACCCACGAGTTCTTCCAGATGTGTGACATCGAGAACAAGGGCTTCATCACCCGACGTGACATGCAGGTAAGGTCACTGATACAATAAGTATTTTGGACCCGTTAAGCTCTTGTCTTAAAATAGTATGACTGATCTGTGTTGTATTCAAGTAATTAAAAGAGAACTTTATTTTTATGAGAATAGATAGTAATAGAAAGACATTCTTACTAACTTTAATAACTTGAAAAGAAACCGAATTGAAAAAGTATTGATTGAAGCACTGATTTTTAGCATGCAGTGTGTTCAGGGCATCACGTTCAATCTTTCTTCATTTTTAGAGATAGTTCATTCATTCAGAATAGGCATAAACTGCAGGGATGGTTTGTGCACTCATTAATGATTATGAGCAGCACATGAATAGGGCATATGCACCTTATTCAAAGCAGCATAAAAGAGACAGAGACACAGTGAGCCATGTGGCAGCTTTGTCACGCAACTCCTCCACACACATTATTGTGCAGATTCACTTGCATTTCAGATATTCATCCCTGCTACGGCTGATCCTTTGATGAAGCACTTGTAGGCTTTCATTCCGAGGAGCATAAATACACAGAGGGAAGGCTTTGATCTGGTGTTTATCATAATGAATTGGAAATTAGATGGCAAGCAGGACAGTGGTCCACTCAACCACTTGAATAGAAGAGCACCAACCTTACTTAAAAGTAGCACTTGATACTGTTATATGTTTGTATACACTTTCTATATGTCAGCCAAATTTTGTAGCTTTGACACAGTATGTTTGTTCACACAATATTTCACTATAACAACATTTTCGGTGGATTTTCATGGTTTAAAGAATGTGTCACACCATGACCACCAACAGACAAGCTTTACAATTCTACTGTTTGCTTACATTAAGGGATATGTTCTGCCCAGATAACACTTTTACAGGAACAGCTGATAGTCTTACACTGATGCTATCCTCTCCCCTGTATGGGTTGCCTCAGTCAACATTTGCAGCAGTGTAAACAAGCTATAAAAACCAAGCTGCTAACAGAGGTGTGGTTGTATTGGCTTTTCTTGGGAATGGTCCAAGCATGGTGTTTTTTTTGGGAGGGTCTCACACTGAATTGGAACCTTACTTGAGATGCAGTTGTCACTCTTCTCTCAAGTACTACCTCTACCTACTTCTACTACTATCTTTTGAGCCAATATCTGTTTCAGTGGAGCTACCTAGTTACACTGCTCAGACACCAGATTCTAATCTGTGAAACTAAAGTATGAAGCACTGTGTTTACTTAAGAGAATGCATGTACATTGAAGTTATTAAATATTTTTGATTAAAAAGAATTAGAAAGAGGTTATTTGGAAAATAACTCATTCACACTCACTCACATCCTGTGTTACCAGCTCTAATTTACTCTAATTTAGCCTGGCAAGGGTTAAAACTATGGGGGACTATCACAAATTGCTCTGTAGCACATGATCGCCACCGCACAAATGATTGTCCTTATGAGTCTCAAGTAGCAGTTGTTATAGCTACAGTACAGTTAATGTTCTTGAGGCTTTGTTCTTGTCAATAGCAGCTGTGCTTTGTGTCTTCTAAAGCAGAGGCTGAACAGCGAGCTCCCTCTCAGTGCAGACGAGTTGGAGAACGTGTTCGATACCCTTGATTCCGACAGCAATGGATACCTTACCCTCGATGAGTTCTCCTCAGGCTTTAGTACGTTTTTAGTTTGTTTCTGCTTGTAACAATGGTTCCAGTATCATCAGAAAGTGTAGTCTAATGTTTCAGTCGTGCCACTGTGCTTTTGATTTTTCAAGGTGAGTTTTTATTTGGCCGGAAGATTTCTGTAGAAGACGGTATGGAGGACAGAAACCCCCATAAGAGCCCGTCAGAGGACCTGTACCAGACCCACTGGGAGGAGACCCCAGCAAAAGGAGATGAGGATGAAGAGGAGAAACACTTCTGCATGTTAATGGAGAGCCTTGGTGCAAACAGTGTCTTTGAAGAGTAGGTACTTTGTGTGTGTGGGTGTGGGTGTGTGTGTGTGTGTGTGTGTGTGTGTGTGTGTGTGTGTGTGTGTGTGTGTCTGTGTCTGTGTGTGTTTTTTCCAGCCTTGTCAGGTCAACTTCATATCTTTGCACACTTTGTCAACATTTCCTTTGAGCCTACACTATATTTTAAGCCTGAGACGATAATCAGCTGTGCAAACTACAAAAGAGTTGGAAGTTTCCGCTCTCAAACAAAGCTGATCCTGCACTCCCTCTGAGACCAATCTGCTTAAACTTTCAAGCCTTTCCATAATA
This sequence comes from Rachycentron canadum, assembly GCA_038496675.1. NCBI lineage: Eukaryota > Metazoa > Chordata > Actinopteri > Carangiformes > Rachycentridae > Rachycentron > Rachycentron canadum. The sequence goes on from CM076652.1 coordinate 8,649,469, forward strand.
TTGCATTTGAAACATGGAAACTTTCAATCTGATATTGTACTGATACCTAGAGATATTGCTTTGTTAGACTGGAAGATATAGATATATAATGACAGGATCTTGCTCGAAATGCATGACTAGACTCACCTTTAGCAAACAACAACTCAATAAAAGTAAATAGCAGTGGAGGTGGATGCCAGATTTACACATCCTATTGGCTTCCGCCCACCTGGTTAGATCTTAAGATGTCATTTGAGATCAGATCAGTTTGTGCAGCACTAACTGAATTTGATGCTTGCCAAAGTTTAGGATAAGTATTTGTAACTGAAAAGTCTTTCATGAAAGTGCCAGATTTTTTGCTCTGAGGATAAATGGATTTTTCAAGGCAAAGAACATCATTTCCTGTTAAAAGCCACTATAATCTGGTTCCTCAGCTGCCTCTATGTTTGAAATTATGTTGGTTTGTTGCCGTGTTACAATTTCTATCCATGTCCTTGCAATATTATTTCTACTTCTATTCTAAAATAAGATAATCAATTCCTGGTGAAACCTCTTGACAAATACTGCAAATATCATTAAAGAAATTGACTGCAATGGTGCACTCAGTTACATCTGCTCCTTCATTCTATCCCGTCAGTCCTGCTGAGGTGCGCGGTCTGTGGGCCCAGCTGCGCCGGGATGAACCACACCTTTTATCCAATTTTGAGGACTTCTTGGCCAGAGTGACATCCCAGATCATAGAGGCCAACCAAGAGAAGAGGGAGATGGAGAGTGCTCTCAAACGGTCAGGGCGGGGCATTTTTGAGCATTTGGCAAAAACAGTGTGGGAGATTCACAATTTGTTAGAAGTTAATTCAATTCTCCATGTAGTGGAGTATTTGTCTGACTTAAGATGAAATGGTGAAGTCGGGATGACTTAAATCTAGGCAGATGTTTCATAAGCATGCATTATGTGAGGTAAAGCCAGTACATAGCATGTTATCAGTTCTGAATTTTATCCATACAGAAAAGCAGCAACACATGATGACGAGATCCAGCGCCTATATGAAGAAATGGAGCAGCAAATAAAAAATGAAAAGGACAGGATAGTCCTTCAGGTACAAGTCTGTTAGTAATGTCAAACAAGTGTTTCTCTTTGTTGTCATTTCTATCAAATACTGCATATTTACTTCCTTCTCGCCCCTTCTGCATTGTTCGCATGTTTTCTCCCTCTTTTATGACTGAACAAAAGGACTATGAGCGATTTCTGTCTCGGAGCCAAGACTTAGAGCTGCAGCTGTCCAGTAAAGAGAGAGAGCTGGAACAACTCTTCCAGAAACAGAAAAGGGTGAGTGAGATCTATCAAAATAATTTCCCCCAGAGTGCACTGCAGTATTCAGAGTCTGAGACAGGCTTTACATGCACACTGATTCATGTCAGTTCTCCCATGGACAAATACAGCTGTCGGAGCAGCAATACACACATTAAACAAGACGACAGATAACCACTTTATTTTTTACAGTATTGTGTTAAGTACCATCTACCATCAATACACCTGAAATGCCATTGTTACACAGTGATAAAATATGTTTGCCCTGTCTCTACCTACTTAGATAAATGAATTAAGTAGGAAGTATTTAGTGATGCTGAATGTTGGTCAGTGGATGACTGATGACTGACTTGATTATGACGAAGCTTCATAATTTAATATACGTGATATGTACAGCACAGTCCATCTAGGAAAGGTCAGAATTGTGTAGCAGCATTTACCTTTAACCCTCAGTTGTGTGGCTATTTTGAAACTTTCACCAAGTACAGTGTTATCAATGCTTCTCCAATGACCTTTTTCTGCAGCAGCAACCGCTTGTGTTCTGATTAGGTTAGGTTCTGATAGATGTTAATAGGTTTTGTCACAGCTTGATTTACACACTTGCAGTAAGTCTTTTATGGCTAATTAGCGAACTAAAATTAATTTTGATCACACCAAACAACTTTTTTCTCTTCACAGCTCTTTAACACAACTAATTAATATGTCAGCTGTTTGCCAAGTGTTTAGTAGTTTTCCTGTTTGTAGAGAACAGTGGTCCATATAGTGGTATAACTGCTGGCGCAGCTTAAAAAGTAATTAGCTTCCTGTTGCTCACTATTGATGCCCCTTAATGGAATCCATGTGACAAAAGCAAATTGTTGAAAAATAGACAGTCAGCTATTGAAGGAATTGTGTCCCCTTCATATCACACTGCAGTCATGTGTTCGTCCTGTGATGAGGGACTGAAGAGGTCACTGTACGCTTAACGGCCATGGCACTTCCAAACGTGAGAGCACAGAGGTTGTCGTAAATTGTGTGACTGTGTAGCACTAGGGGTCCCCCAAGTAAGACATTTCTATCTCCTTACACACAGGAGGTATACGTGTTACAGATTTTAGTTATGTTGATGTGATCAGGGAGGCAGTCACTGGCTCATCCAGAAAAGTTTAGGTATCTTATCTGAGATGTCTCTTTTTGTCGTTGCTTTTTTTTTTTTTTTTTGCCATGGGTCTGTCTCCAGCTTGAACGACAGTGCGAGGACCTTCACAGCGAACAACATGTGACCAAGGTGGAGAACGTGAAGCTGAAACAGACAAATGATGAGTTGGCGCAGGAGTTGGAGCACACCAGCCAAGAGCTGATCTTGGCACAGGAGCAGCTGAGTCTGCTGCAGGAGCAGTCCACACGGCTTCATGAGGAGAAGGAGATGTGAGTTAGACCATAGTTAATCTTGTTTACTCAAGTTTCCTTATATCTCCAGCTCTGATTTTTTTGTCCTTTTTGTTTTTTTATTCCTTTCTCAATGGTCAGGATGTTATTGCTGCAAACAAATACAGAGGCAGTAAAACACGGCAAAGTGTTTATACACAATTTATAGTGTTAGTAAGCAAGAACTGAACAGCTCCTTTGAATTGTGTCCTGTAATAATGGTATCAACTGACTCTCAATTGTTTGTTTTGTCATCAATCTGTAAAAACATTGAGATCATAGTAAAGCTGAGCTGCTGTAACCCACACATTATTTTTGCGTGTTTCATTTTTATGGTTTCTCAGCATTTAGTCTTTTATACTGTCCATTCTGCACCACGTAAGAAAGACAGGTCTCAAAGTTCAAGTGCTGTGATACTGTATCTTTAAGACAGTAGACAATAATAGACCATGTGTCTGTATCCTATTAACTCACTTGTCATTTTGCCTTGGAAAACTGGCAAGAAAGTGTAACCCAGAACAAACAAAGAGAAACCACAACACATATTATGTCTGCTGAGTCATAGAGCATTAATAATAAAGAATGCATTGTTTATCAACACAGGGAAGTTTACAGAGTGACTGAGGGACTGCAGCGAGAGCGAGCGAGCCTCCTCAAACAATTGGACATGTTGAGGTATGATCAAAAGAAAAATAGAGGTACACTATCGATTGTGTTATTGTTAACATTGTTCATGACAGTATTGACTCAGGGAAACTAGTTTTAACACCTGAATTAGTAATTCACCTCATTAGTGCAATGGTTTCTGATCTTAAAATCTTATTCATAAGGAAGATTTGAGCTGTCTCAGAAACGATCTGTTTAAAAATCACTTTACTTTGATTCCTGCTCATTCTACAGCCTTTTACACCACTGAGATGTCAGTCCATTTGCCATGGAGAGACATTTTCCAATGTATCTGAGGGAGGGAAAGCTGTCTCAGAATCATTATGGCTAGAAAATTAGTGATACTGATAATGACTTTGGCCAGTTACAGTGTAGTATAGTATAATATGAAAAGACTTAGGGTTCTCACCATGTCTAAATTCCTTTTTCCAGGGAAATGAACAAACATTTACGGGATGAAAGGGACATATGCTATCAGGTATGTGCCATTTATTATAACCAAATTATTTCTCTATAGTATTTACATTTCCCTTGCCTGCATCTCACATGTCCTTTTTAAGATTCAGACTAATCCCTGAATCTCATTCCACAATATAAATGAAAGTGTCATATTTGATTTTTGCAGAATCCAAAGACTTCTAAGAAAATGCCATGTTTCAAGCAGAGGCCTTTAATCAGTGTTGAGAAGCACACAAACTCAAATGTCTTCAAAAGGTAAACCATCATGTTCCTTACTCGTTTGTTAGGACTGTGTCAAATGGGAAACAAGTCATATTATGTACAGTATATGCCTCTACTGTTTTTTATCTGATTTGCTTCTAATAGTCATGTAGGCTGTAATGTTACTCTGTCTCTGCAGTGGGGATGAGGAGGAGCTGACTTCCAGCTCTGTGAGGCAGAACCTTGCCAATGAGCCATGCCTGCCATCTTGCCCAGTGGAGAAAAGAGGGCACCTTCAGAGGATCATCTCCATCGAAGAGGACCACCTCCCACACTTGCTCCAGAATGACTGTCAGACTCAAACCCCCCTTCAGGAGTGTAGTGAAGGAGAGGAAGCCTCCGACAGCGAGGAGAATATAGACTTGGTGATGAGTGATATTTACCCGTGTGTGACTTCTGCCCAGCAGCAACAGTCAAATGGAAATGTGGAGAAAAGGGAAACTCCCACATCTCCAAGGGGTCAGCCTGTTGGCAAGGAGACCAGCATAAATGTAAGCATGTGAACATGGGGTAATATACTGCATGTAAGCCATGCTGACATAGAGTTATGACTTAATTCTGCGATCATCATTGAAATATTATAGCAACACATTTATTGTAAGTCATATATATATTTTTTTTAAATTATATAATATATATTTTTTGTTCAAGACAAAAAAGCCCTGTCCAAACCAGGTAGTAAATAGTGTATTGAAATCATGTTGTAGCTTACACAAGAGCCAGCCTCCTGACTGATTATTTAAAGGAAATTTTGAAAACGCTTCTTCCGATAACTTCTCACATCATTCATTCCTCTCTTTATTCAGGAGGAAGGCAGTCCCTCGCCTCCCGACCGCCTCTTCAAGATCGTTCTGGTGGGAAACTCAAGTGTAGGAAAGACCTCCATCCTTAGACGATTTTGTGACGACTGCTTTCACCCTGGCACTTCTGCTACTGTGGGTATGTACACTGCACCGTATACACACACACACACAGAGTCTGAGGTCAACCACCGGGCTAGCTGTTTTGATGCCTTTGCTCAGTTCATGTGGGCACATTTGGTGGATCTCAGGCTCATTATGTGTTTGCTTCAATGGACCCCCGTTGGTTTTAACAGTGAAAATAAAGCATCACATTTTGGTCTTACAACCTTTGGCATAATAAAGAGTTTTGCCTTGAGCACATACTTCCAGTTTGCCTTGTAACAAATGTAATTCTTTAAAACCTACACATATTTATATTGTTTAAAATTTGTTAGAATCAGCTTATTCAGGTCATTGATATTTGTACTTTTTCTACAGCAATTTGTGCTGTAGCAAATATATATGATGTTCATGTTCATTTTCTATGTGCAGGTATAGACTACAGTGTCAAGACAATAACTGTGGACAACAGCCAGGTGGCACTGCAGATGTGGGACACAGCAGGACAGGAAAGGTATGGTTAAGGCATATGAGATGAAGAGAAAGGATGATGTTTTGATAGTCACTGTATGACTCCGCTTTTTTTTTTTTGAGAGTGCACTTGTTGAGTTCTCAAATGTCTAAGTTAATATGAAAAAAAAAAAATAAATTGCACAGAGGGAGTTTCAGAGAATTCTGATGAATCAGTGAACACATAACACTTCCTCGTTTGCCTGCTTCCTCCTCATCTTCCTGCAGGTATCGAAGCATCACAAAACAATTCTTTCGCAAGGCTGATGGTGTGATTGTGATGTATGACATCACAGCTGAGCAGAGCTTCACAGCTGTCAGACAGTGGCTGACAAGTGTAAAGGTAACGCAGTAACACAGAACTTCTCCAAGCAGGGCAAATATTTTTGTTTTGCTTCACGTCTTTGTGCAGTTACTTTGACACCCTACAGTACACTGAAAGTCAGCTTTCTAGAAAACAGAGTGGTCGTATGTTGAATATTTTTCACAGTGTAATAATGTATAAAATATCAGACAAATTTAGGTCAGGTGCTGTATCTGTTAAAGCGATGTCTATTCCCTGCTGACTAGTTTTTCATTGGGGAGCAAAGAGCGATGGGGAAGCTGGCAGACCACAGTAGTCTCTTAAGATGATTTTCTTTTGTTCTGTGTTCTTTCCATCTCTTCCTTTATAGGAGGGTGCAGGCGAGGACATTCCCGTTATGCTTTTGGGAAACAAAACAGACAAGGAGACTGAGAGACAAGTTCAGAGAGGAGTGGGAGAAAGACTTGCCAAGGTCTGTATCTGTTTTGAAGTTCTGTATAAATCAGTGTCCACAGACCATAGTCACACAGTTGTTTTTTTTTTTACTCGTAATAAATAATAAATAAATAAAAAAATAAAGAAGCACAATTACTGTTGAACTGAGTTTTATATTGAAGTTATTCCAGTATGATTTGTGAGTGTTTTATTTTCATCTTTTGTTACTTTTTTTTTTTTTTTTTTTTTTTTTTGTTCCTTTAGTCTCTGTTGTGCAGCATAGTTTCTATGGAGACTGAAAGAACACTGAGCCAATATTGTCACATGAAAACATGTTTTTATTTTTGTGTGCTTTTGCAACTATTTGTACTGAGTTTACATAAACGTTTCATACATTACAGGCCTAAACTAATCCCTGTGTGCTTGGAATTGCTCAGATCAACTGCGTATTTCAATCAAAGGAGTCCTTCTCTTTTGTGGTATTGACAGCAATATCCTCATCATCCTCATTTGGCTCTTTTTCAGGACTACCAAATGACTTTCTATGAGTGTAGTGCGTGCTCAGGACACAACGTGGTGGAGTCCATGGTTTATTTAGCCAGGTGAGAATGTGGCTGCATAGTGTGGGAGTTTCTGTAACAGGAAAACAAAGAAACAATAATTGTGTTAGACTAAATATGGAGCAACCGTCTGCTTGAACAGCTAAAGTGGGATTATTTCTGCTATGAAATAAAACAATTCATAGAGAGCCAAATGTTTCATTTGTGCTGGAGGCACAAAGGACCTTTCTTGTAAGCTAGTTCTGTTCAGCATAACAAGAAACAGTCACTTGCAAGTTAAACTACCTGGCATTGTTCACAATTTAATTGGTGTGAAGTGCAAAATCAAATGTTCATGTCCTTATCTGCACCATATTGTTTCCTCTGTGTGTGCGCATGTCACTGACTTTCTTTAATTATAGACCTATTGTCAAAATGTGCTGCAATGTGCTTCAGTCTTTGCATTACAAAGCTGTACCAGTGATTTATTCAATTTATATTACTGCTCTCACTGACATTTCTGCATGGAATACCCACATAGTACAGTTGTTGTTGCAAACAGCTTGGCATCATGGCAAGCAACATTTGCTACACAGCAACATGACAAATAACAGCAGGAAGTGCTGCAACTAATCCCACAGCAGGAAATAATGACCTGCAGGGTTCATGCAGACCTGATGCAGTTTATGCAGGTCAAAATGCAGTAGCAGTGCAGCTGTGAAGTACACTTTAGTTTTCAGAGCAAAGCAAGTGCAAAGGTCATAGAACATTATGATGCACATTAGGATGCCCTGCCACTGCCGCTTTATATGTTTATGTCTCATTATGTTTCTCAGAATTTTGAAGGAACAAGAGGACAGAGAGAAAGAGAAGACTGTCCAGCTGGTCAGCAGCCCCAAAGAGAAGAAGAGAACCTGCTGCTAACAGTTGAAGAGTAAATACCACACACACAGTAGCACTACCCTTTACTGAGATATACAATGTGATAGTGTGACCACGTGTGTTAGTGAGGAAAAATTTTGAAAGTCAGCTTTTCACCTCCTCAGCCTTGTAGCAGTCTGGGTAAACATAACACCATATACTGTAATTTCTCACATGTGTTTTTGCACTATTATATCTCCTTGATTTCCATGTTAGTAATTTCAATTGAATATTTAAAAATAACCTCTATATAATAATAATATAAACAACAATAATAAAAATGAATAATAATGTAAGAAAAGTTCAAACATTCCCTAAAGGGGTTAGATGTGAAAATAACTGAACAAATCTGATCCTTTTGGATCATACTAAGGCTTTTTTCAATTTCCTATTTGACTGTAACTTTAAAATATTTATGTAGTTTCCAGAGGTATTTTACTATATGTATTAATCTTTTCATTTAGTGTTACGTGTCTTCATTTTTTGTACACATACAGTAGCGTCCACAAGCCTAAAACCACTTTTAGTGGCCTTTTGGACCCCACTTTATATGAAATGGACATAGTCACCTGAACATCTGTAAAATGTAATGCATTATCAAGCAAACTTGCAGTTAACACTACCTTAGTGACGCTTTCAATGTGCCTTTTTTGACAGTTGACATCAGAGAAATGTTCATTTAATTCTGTTTATTTGATTTCTGGTGGTTATGTGGCACTGTTACTGATATGTAGCCTATGCTGTAGATATTGTACAGGCGACTTCACCTGGGGGACAAAAACACTAACTATCATGCAGCACTGTACAGGTGCAATGCTTCCACTGAAAAAACACAAATCATTCTGGAGTTAAAACAAAAACTATTAGCTTCAAATGTAGTGTTTTTTCCCCAGCTGTTATATTTAATGGCATTATATTTTACAGGTGTTCATGTTGTACTGGCCACTCCATAAATTGTACAGTAAGTGAGTTTGAATTTTTTGGTGTTATTGTTGTACAGAATGCTGGGAAGTTGACTCAGCTGTGTTGTACCTTTTTAATAGTTGAAAGACAATACAAACCAAATGAAGTTGAGTGCACAAAATATTTATTTTAATATCACCTTAATCTGCCTCAGTGCCAAGTTTTTTTTAATGAAAATAGTGTCACTGTAACATGTGAAGTAAGTTATGTTTTCTGTATGTTATAGTGAGGTTACAGTTGTAGAGGTTTCGGTAAAAAGGTCTGATTTTACTGTTTGATATTCCACTATAATCACTAATAGTGCTTCAGTACTGCCAGTGTCTTGCACATCACTTTAAGGCCTATATAAAATGTAATTTTTGTTTGTGTGTATTATATGTAAAGCACCTGTTGAGTAATTCATTTGTTCCTGGTACAACAAAATTAAAATAAGCTTTACAACATCACCCAGAAAGAAGAGTTTGGACATTGCTGTTTATTCAATTATGTGAAACAACATATTCAATATAAGTAATACATGTGGAATTAACATGCCAATTTATTATAATCTTTATGACTTATAAATTATATGACAATCTAGGTTTGTGTTTAATTGGAGCAGCTTTGCTCAAACATGTTTCTCTGGACAGATTCCAAAGGTGTTCTTTTATTACAATTATACAATTATTCTAAATAAATAAGATTACTTACCATGTATAGTTAATTGTAAGCATCAATAACTCTTAACATTGTATTGCTTTTTTTTTTTTGTACCAGCCAGCGCCCTGCAAAATATGCAGGGTCACAGAAATGGTCAAACTGTGTGCTATCATGAGGCAGCGCTCAGTTTGAGACGGAACCTTTTGTTGATTGTTAACAGCATTAGTTGCTTGCTTCTTTTAAATGATACGGTGTTCACACTGTACATTTTGGTTACAGCCCTGAAAAGATTCATTAAGGGCTGTGCATGTTGTTGACAGCATGAGTAGAGAGGCTGATTCTTGGCTGTTTCTGGACAGTACAATATCATAGTGCACACAGTTACAATTTGGAAAAAGAGTTCAACTCTTTGAAGAAAGAATCATTGTATTTTAAATTGTAGATAGTAGATATTTCAGGTTAATACTAGGAACATTATAATGATTTTCAAAAGTATTTAAAACCCCTTCAGATAATCTTTGTCTGGCTCAACATGTCTTGATTAAAGGAATCCCTTCAGTGACTACCTTGGCAATGGCCTTAGAGCATAGGTGAAGTGGAAAGATATTTTGCATCAGCTTCAATGAACCTGGGGAGACTGGGATAGTCTGTAAAGTCCAATACCACAACATGGAGCTTGCGTATATGGCACAGGAAACAGGATTCCCAGTCTCATTAGACCTAAACAAAGATTAGCACAGTGAATTATTTCCAGATCTAGACTGAAGAAGCTCCATGCCTCTGTTTTAAGTAATGTCTAATCTCAAACAAATAAAATTAGAGAGGCGAGTGTCTATTCGTGAAACTATAGAAAATGGCTAAATGCATCAGTGCGGAACAGAACTAGGTAGACTTCGGCACTTGGTCAAGGCATTTAGGATGGGGAGGTGTGTTATTGGCATGTCAACATCACAGCTCAGACTGACACCACAGGGCACATCAGGAGTCCAAGCTGGGCAACAGCGTGAGCTTCGACATCTTCTATTACACACTCACAGAAAGCTACTAGTACACTGACTACGCAAACACGTCACCTTTCACATTACACATGTACAGTACGTACCTACGCAGGTTTGTCCTTGGCTGGGGTTTTCGGTCGTTGTCAGTTTCCCAACATTGCTAAATTGATACAACAATAAATGAAAAAGTTTCTCTGGCAATCATTCCCTACAGTACATAAGAACTAGGCCTTAAATTTATCATCTACTTAAAACACAACGTGGGCAATACGGTAATTCATTAGATGATCTCTACTCTGTTTTAAAAATGTCAACTCCCCCCCACCCCACCCCCATAAGGTCCAAGTCATTGTGGAAAATGAATACCGAACAAAACACACAGGTACATCACTCCATCTCACACCACACGTACATCAATAATCTATGACATTCATCGAGACTAGAAAATATATCCCTGACCTTTTTTTGTCAGTGTTACATTCACAACTGTTTAACAGTCAGCATCAGTAACTTCCTGCTTTCAACATACACTGTAGTGACAATGGTGATATTGTCAGTGGGGCCAACCCTGCCTGGTCTTTGGCCTGGTTTCTCCTCTTACTCTTAGCCCCATTTATATTACTCAGTGTGTCTGTCTGTGGTCATGGGAGTGTCTCTGTCTCCCTCTGGTGCTCAAGGGTTGTACTTGATGGGGCACCGAGGTCCCCCCGGCCAAACTTAGCGCATCTTGTAGTCATGAGATATGGCTGCTTCGCACAGCTGTCCTTTAAAATCCAGCTCGAAGGTAAAGTCCAAGTCACGCTGCAGAGAAACAGACAACAAACTTAATTGGTTTTCAGACAAAAGTAATGATAGAGCAAAAGTAACAAGATGTGAGGGAGAAAAAATGTAAGATGAGAGATTGCTGTGTGGTTTGGCCTTTTGACCTGACAGCAGAATATGGTCTTAAATAAACTCATGTTGTTTGAGTCAGACAAAGCCCAGAGGGGTGGGAGAGGACACTGACAATTGAATCTGTTGTTGTTTGTCTGGAGGTCACTGCAGTGCTGCTGCCTGCTTGACCGCTTTCCAACACCGAGGAGAGAACAATCTGCCGTGGGCAGGCGGCTCAGGAAATGAGTCATTTCTTAGCAGCTTCACTATTTAAAAATAAGAGCCTAGATGATAAAAGGCTGATTCCATGATCACTGCTGTTACAATTCCACATACTATCAACCCAATGTGAACGTTAGCTTATACAATACTCACAATGTTTTTCTCATTCGGCTTCATAGCAATACTGCCAGTAATCTCTTCTCCTCTCCGCACTGTCAAGTAGTCCTCCAGGTAAAACACCGTCTGCTTCCAGTGGGTGTATGGAGCATCTGGAGCTGTCACAAATACACACAGAAACACATGCTTTTAAAATAAGCACCAACCATTTTGATCTTTTCAGAAATTGGTTTAGAAATTGTACTTAATAATTTTTTAGCCCTGTATTGCTGCGTCACAGATCATATCTGACCAAAATCTAGCTATTAACGTCAGATTTGATGGCTCGTTTATAAAACTCCTTAATAATGGCTTCATATTTATAACTGCTCACTTTTTAGAAAGTGAGATACCCTGGGGTATTTATTAATGATTACCCACATTTTAACTAAATGGGCCCATAGGATTTTTCCACAATATGGAAATGCAAAAGTGACACTTAATACCCTTTAACTATAAAGATCTATAAAAAAATTGTAAATGATTCATTAACCATTAAGGAATTAGTTACAAAATAAGACCTTACAAAGGGAGGAAAGTTGTACCAACAAAGTTTTAAACTTCAGAAACACACCAACTAAAGTTCTCAGAGGTAAGGGAACAGTAAATACATCAATGCTGTGTAATTACTCCATCCAGTTAAATTCCATTAGCTGGTGCCAAGCTTGTGATTTCTATTCAAGCAGAAGGCAGAGGGAGGAGACACCTGGACAGGTTTTCAGGAGGCCAATGGAGGGGGACAATTATATCTACACAGTGTCCTATCTATCTGACGTGAATGCAGGGTGGAGAATAAACATTATACAACTGTATAGAGAAAGAGCAGGAGCTGAGAATGAAGTCGATGTGCTATTTGTGAGGAGCAGGTATCTCCTCTTGAGTAAAAGATTACAGCCCTGAGGTGAAAGGCAAAAAATGCATGGCTGCATTCTTGACCTCTCCCCTGCTGCTGGAGTCAATCTGCTTTCATTACCATTTCACTTTGTGTCTATTGTGCCACCTTACGTGCCTTCATCTCCCAGTGTGTGTGTGTGTGTGTGTGCGTGTGTATGTGTGCATGTGGGCATGGAAACACAGGTGGGCGCAGCGAGAAAATCAAGCCCCCAAAACAAATGTGAGCATTCCCCAGTGGCCTGACCATCACTGATCGCTTGGCAGAAATTCAAAAGATCGGTAGCACTTAAATCGAATTTCTGCTGCACAGGCCTGGCTCTTGGTTTGTGGGTATAGCTCAATGAAGACAAGTTAGCTCTGTTTCTTATGCTAATTCAGCAGATGAGAGTCAGCATTTCTACTGACCAGCATGAATTGTAATCGTTGATCCCTGCCTGCCTCTTTCCCCTTGGCTGAGAGTCTGACTGTATGGGGAATCAATCACACACTTTGGCAGTTTGTGTGGAATTTCGGATCCTTATCTTAAAGTTTGGGCAAATAAAGACTTTAAGATTGACACTGGAAAACTTGCTTGACAGACAAACTTATAGAAAATCAAGAGAATGGAAGTGTGTAGGACAGAAATTGTACAGGTTAGGAAATATTTTATCATATTTCATTATGTGGAAGTGGTGATGGTATAATTCCAAAACTAAATACTCACTAGCTACACAGAGTTATCATTACCAGAAGGCCAAAACATCAATTGCTCAAACCATCATTTCATTCCACCACCACTAGGGGTCAGTCACACACAGATTTTGACACATCAGCACCCAGGCTGGCCACACACTGTCACTTCATTACAGCACTGTTTGGCTTTCATCAGTCAGCCTGATCTGAACTGCCTCTTATATACAACGATCCTTGCCTTTAAAGCCTAATCAAGGACCACATCGGGAAACCGTCTTTCATCTATGATTAGAGGTATTTCTGATCATCACAAGGGAAGACGGAAAAGCGAGTTCACTCAAAACACAGCCAGACGTCTTAGGAGCAGTTACCAGCTAAAAGGGTTAGTTATTAATATGAAAGCCACCCACACTGGGAGTGAAGAAACACTCTTTAGACAGCTTTAGATTTGTACTGGGCTACTGTACTGCTTTGAAGTCCCATTTTACATTCAGCTACTTTAATACTGTAAGTGACCAAAGCTCCTACATGAAATGTCAAGTAATAATGTTATAATGCCAACATTGCTGTATAGAAGTCCAACATTACATCCTCCCTTGGTCCCTCAGTTTGCTCCCTTGTAGGAAGTGTTGACTGTAAACTCGTTCCGGCCAGTAGGAAACATATCCAACAAAAGCAATGTGATATTGGACACTGTTAAACTGAGGTTAAGACAAGGCAAAAGCACCCACAGCTTCAGTATAGCATCCGCTCTACTGTACTGTACCGTACCCTTAGTAGCAGAAGATGCACAATCTGAACTCAGGAGGGTGCTGAAGTTTCGCTTATTCATCTCTTTGAAACAATAAAGAGAGATAAATAGTATAGTAATAAGTTTTAGATGATCGTTACTGTAACATAATGAGCCATCTTACCAGTGGAGAAACCCGTTTTCTTATGACACTTGGTGAACTCAATGTTAAAGTAGGTGACCAGTGCATGGATGTAGTCATTTCTCTGGATCTGCAGGCAGAACGCTGAGGTGAATGAGAGGTCCTCTGTCTTGACTGTGTAGATGTCCACCTCCTAAAAGAGTAAAGAGATGGACAGATCCAGACCAACATAAACAAAACTCTGACAATGCAAGTATTATTAAGCTTTATCCCTTTAACCTGTCCGGGGAATATTCTCTATTTGCTTTCTTGCAACGAGAAAACTGAGATTACCAATCTAATGCTATGACGCTTCTGTAGAACCAATGCTAATGAAAAAAATCCAGAAGATTTGTGAGGTCATGTACACAACGTAATAGAGACCAAAAGAACATTATCAAGAAGAAAAGTACTCCTTCCCCCTGCAAAATAGTGCAACCACTAAACCTCGCTGGGACAGTGCCAATTTCCTGATAACCATCAAGAATGAGGCCAGAAGCCTTTATGTAGGTGTAGGACAAGGAGAAGGGGTTTGGCTGTTATTGATGTATGTTGCATGTAAATCTCTGTATGTCCCCTGATTCCAGTGGGCTTGATAGAGTATCTGATTATCCCTTTAGGCCATGTTGAGAGAAGAACATGTTGTTCTACACCCTGGTTTGCTGTTATATGAACTGCACTGCGTCAACACATCATGTTATCTTTGATAGCTGAGTAACAGACGGTGGGGTGCAGCTCACCTGGAACCATATGCTGAAGGGTAAACATGTAGGCAGAGGTGTGATAATCATGTTTCGTGTATGATCAGTGATAATAGATATTTGCTGCTTGTTGGTTGGTTTTGGTGCCAGATGCCACATTTTCTGTGGAGGAATGAGCCTTATGTTCGCTGGCAATAAAAACATTGCAATATTAATGTCAGATTCCCCCATGCTGTCTTTAAAAAAATAATTACTCCCATAAACGCATTTAACAGATATTTACTATGGTCATGCAGTATAAACTTCTCAAAGTCACATTTCAAAGTTTAAGACTGCAATGTAGTGCACTGCACTGGTTGCCCTCTTGCAATTACTCTAAAGGCAAAATAAAAAATTTAAAGAGCACTATAATGCGGGTTGTTAAAGTTAAATAAATTATTTTCTGGAGGATTATACCAGGTAATGATCCTCTCTGAGTATTGTTACCAAAGGTTGAAGCAGCAGTGTAATAACATGAGGTCCTATGTGTACTATTACTTGACTATACACCTTTAATGAGGTCAAGCAGTAATCCATTTAAAGACAATAAAGCTTGTCAGCAGGGTAACATTGTTGTAAGGCTTTTGCTTTTTCACAAGATTCAAAGATGAGCAACATTCCCACCAGCTTCACAAAGATTTCAATTACACTCTCGTGACTGATCTCTTTTCTGGTTTCATGCAATATCTCACTGCATTTTATTTGCAAATGAAAGTATGATATCAAAGAGAGCAAAAACAATCAACAATCAGCAGCAGGGAGGCAGCAAAGATGCAGAACTCTGGGTACGATCACACAGCAATTTTCCTCCAGGGCAGAGGTGAGACAGGGCAGAGCTGTCTAATCAACGCCAGCGATAAGAAGGTCAGTATGACAAGGAGCACAATCAGGAGGACTAGACGGGCTGTCATTGACATGCATTGCACAGCAGCCTGATCAGTCTCACGCGTGATGAGGTGACAGGCGCAAACGGTGCGACGGCCTCACATCAAGGTCAAACTCCAGCCGCTGCATGTCACACAATATGTTTACCTATCAATCACTGCATAGTTGTGGTATGTTTTTCTATGTTTGTTTATGTGTGAGTATGTATGTTTATGTGTGTTTTCCTCTGAAATCATGTCAGCATCCTTACCATGACATATAATTATTGTCCATTCTGGAGCTTTTTATTGTATTACATGGTCTTCAGCAGCTCAATGCCAACTTGAGATTTTTATGTTTCATGTTTTTCAACGAACCCACTAAGCTAACAATAATTTGCTATCTAGGAAGCTATGATTAAATAATAATAGCTGTCATTGCCAAGACAAAAGACTGCTTTTGTCCACCCCTGAATGAAATCCAAGAGCCATAAATAAATAAATAAACTGTTGAGTGCTTTGCATAAGTCCCTGCCAATGAGAAGTCAGCACAGTTTGGATTGATACCAGATTTTGACTGTGTGTTAAAAGATTTAGAGCTCTAAGCATGTAGGTGAGATGTAAGATGTGATCACATGCTTCGATGCTGGTATAAGTAAATAATTCAAGTTTTCCTGTAGAATACATTAGAATTTCACAATAAAATTGGATTTATAGACTCAGTTAAGTCGTGTGTGTATCCTGTTCACACAATGATGACGTTAACGGTCCATGACATTATGACAAAACATCGCACACTCTCCTCTGCACTGTTTTAGGTCTACAACTTTCATTTAGCCAGATTTTGTTGTAAAATAACTTATCAGCCATGAGTCAAAATATGACAAATATTTTACTAACCTTGATCAAGCAGGAGTTGGTCACCACCTGCTTGGGGTCCACTACATCCACCAGTGGTTCCTTCATCGCCACGTTACGGATACAGGTCATGTCAAAGCCATATACATTCTCCCACCCTGTTAAATACATTATTGAATTATTTCAAAACATTTCACTCTGTCATCTGTTATTTGTAAAGGGCAAACATATGAAAAACCTTTATTTCTGTGGTTGTATTCAGTGTATTGGGTGGGAAAAGCCACAGGAGGTGTAAACAGTTGGGCTTGCAGCAGTAGTCAGGGCTTTATTCCCAGAATAGTCTGATCTATGATCTTAGAGTTAGACCTCCTGTTGTTTTGGAACAATTTTTAGTTTGACAGATGAATGTCACATTGTATTGATTTGTAAATATGAGGCCCCTTGAACAGAGTTCACTCTTGCCTGGGATAGCCTTGTGGCTCAGGCTATCTCATTCCATGCATTATTCAGTAAGCTCCGTACAATAGTGCATGAGCAAACATCTCTGTGGTGACCCAAAAGGAGAGAACTACTTGAGTGTGTGGAGAGCTGGTGATAATGAGCAGGTCACAAACCACCAGGGAATTTCGTAATGTACTGTATTTGCATTTCTTGCTGCCCACTTAAATCAGGCAGTGTGCAGGCCAGAGTAGCACTAATGACCACAGGATGCTCCTAGAATATTGGACTATCTCAGAGGGCCACTTCTAACTCAGTCTAAAGGTCGAGTCTCGCCATCTGCCTGGAGGGAAAGAAGTTTGTGGTCAATATGTGCTCTTGTCTCGTCTGCTCATGTGTAAACTTTTGAAATACAGAATAATGGCAAACTAAATCCAGACATGATATGAAAGCTTGCGATGCAGTGAGACGATGTGATATGACTTTCTGCGGATATTATCTGGTGCACTGTGGTTGTATAATTTCCCAGATGTAATGGGGGAGTGTGAGTAGGAGGCCCATGGGCTATGGTTCTGTTTGCCTTTTGTCATTTAGGTTGTGCACTGGCTTAACATTGACTTTGGCGCTGTTCTCATGCCTTGTGTCCAACAGCAAAACATCGCCCACAGTCCTCCTGGCGGGTTTAGAGTGGGATGATACAGAGATGGAGAGGCTTGTTGACTTATAATATCAATTATCGCCCCCAGTGTTATGCCTGAGGAAAAGTTCAAAATCATTTGCAGAGCTTGCAAGCTTGTGTACAGTATGAGTGTACCCGCGTTTGTGTAAGTGCAATGTGGAGGTGTGGATGATGTTCTACAGCCATAGTTCATTTATAATATAGAGGCATAATCTTGGTTATAGCCACCCAAGGGCTACACAGAGTACACCAGGCACAGTACAGGTAAGTGGCATCTCACAGTTCAAATTCAGGTGACAGGCATGCTCACCTCCCACACATACACACTCTTACGCTGAACTTACAATGTATTTTAAAGTCTTTGTACTGCCTGTCCTCAATGGCCACCACATACAGAGAGGCACGGTCAGGAAACATTAATCCACCAGGTTTCTGTTAGAAAAAAATGAGGCGAGGAAACAAGTGTGCAATTAATCGTGAACACATTATAAAGGGTCCACATTACAGCATCAGTGACATTTCATTTCTCAGCCAAGAACAAGTTGAAATTATTGAGGTGTTAATGTTCCTTCTGTGATCACTGTTTACGATTTATGATTTAATGAGACTACTAACTATAAACAATAATAAAAATATCAAGCAGAAATATGAGGTAGAATAATCTAATAACCCTATTAACATTATAGACTTCTTATCAATGTAATAAAAACCCACCATTGCATATCTGTATAGGTTTTATTTTCTTGCACTATCCAGTTTAGTAATTAGCAATGAAATTGTCTTCTCTCTGGTTTTAGATGTAGCATCATATTGCTAATGAGTGACTCTTTAAAAGCAGCCTATTCCAAAAAGAGTTTTCAGGGGTCGTGAGATAGATAATTGATGACTTAAGGAAAATGATGATTTTACAATCTGGCATATTTCCCATAAACGTAGCCACTGTTGCCCCATTGGTCAAGCTAACTTTGCTCTCACCAGTAAATGTATGCGTTATTAATTACAGAAGGGCTTATTATTACATTATACTAAAGAAAAAGTGACATGTCTCCACAGTTAAGTGGCTTCCACAGAAATAGCAAAATAAAGAAGAGGAAACATTTCCACAATCTAAAGTTACATTATCTTAGACTTATGCTTTTTTTTTTTTTAAATTCAGTCGTTTTTTACATTTTTTTTCCAGGAAGTCATTCTCGTCCAACAAGCATGAAAACATTTTTCAACAACACAGTGCAGTTTGTGACCCCTTAAAAAGAACCAAGAGCCAGAGCTGCTAATTGAATTTTGACTGCTATGAGGTTCAGGTTATCTGTTCAATTATATTTTGAAAGCCTAGATGCTGTTAAAAGTCTTACGTTGGGGGTTGATACACTACTTAAAAAAAAAAACAAAAAACATTTATGATTTATTTTGTTCCAGGGAGCTGAGTTATGAACAAACAATATCACACCACACACTCACATAGACTGCATACATCATACCAGCCACTTGTCCCTGGCAAAGATGACAGTGTTGAGCATGGATTCATAGAAGAGGCAGTAGCCCATCCACTCAGATATAATGATGTCAACCTTCTCAACAGGAAGCTCCACCTCCTCCACTTTGCCTTTGAAGATGGTTATTACTGAAACACATAACATATCTTTTCAACCATAATCAATGCTCACATTTTGAAATGAAGAAAAGAGTCATTAACAGCCAGTTAATACTGAAATATATGTGATCATAGGAATACACCAACACAGGCAAATAAGACAAGTCTTCAATATTATGAGATGTGTGAACTTTGATTTCACGTCGGAAAGAAAGAAAGAAAGACATCTGTTTGTACAGTGTGTGCTACCATGGCAGCACTGCCTTTCTTATGGTAATCGGCCCAGTTGGGACCTACTTCACAATGGAGCAGTGGATCTTTGCCCTGCCTGTGATTAGCTGACTTCAGCTTTGTTTGCTCTGCTTTGGCAAGAAGTTACTAGTGAGTTTCTCTGGTGATACAAGTGTCTGATGATTGCTTTGTTCTTATTCACTGTCCAAAACGCAGTGTGAATAATACGTTGACTCGACTCTCAATTGACTGTTATTTGGTAGATGCGCGGTCAGTAGCTTGGCTGTGAATTAGTTGCAGAGGTGTTATATGTTACCCTTTGAAGTTGCAAGTTGAAAGCATGTTTATGCAAGTGAATACAAATGAGGCAGGCCAGCGCAGTGAGGAATGACAAACTGATTCTGAATTTGACCATCCTTTTAGATTAGCTTTCATGTTGTCTCTGTCTCCTCTGCCTGCCTGCCTTCCCTCCTTCCTCTCCACGTCTGTCATGACAGTAACCTGGACTGTTGCTCCCTTCACTGAGGATGAAGTGCACTGTCAACAAAATGGAGAGAGGGCGAACAGCTGCAGCTCTTACCGCTGTCGAGGTGGTTGGACTTGATGATCCTCTCTGAGTACTCTGATATACTGGAACATTCAATCTGAGGGGAGGAGTGAAAAAAGAAAAAGTAATTAACTCACCATAGGTACATGAAGAACTATCATACATTTGGAAAGAATATGTTAAATGGAAAATCCACTGTACTTGCAGTGACATGTCCTCGGTTTCTCTAATGCTGAAAATTTTGAAACCCAAAAGGCGTTTTCAACATTTTAACTTTATCTGAATCAAAATTTTTTTTGATGCATCTCCATTATAGATATATTCTGGGTTAATGAGAGAGGTGGTGCAGGTTAGATTCCAATCATATCTTGACAAAAAAGAAACAAAGACATTTTCTCTGTTTAATACTGTCCTCTCTTAAGAAACTGACTCCATAGGTTGTTCATGACATCAGTTCACCAAACACTTGTTGTTAGATGACATCCAGTGATCGTGTGAGGCAGCATCAGTCCAAGAATAACATACAACAAAATAATAAATAAATCCAAGTGAAGGGCAGCACGGTGGTAAAGTGGTTAGCATCGTCGCCTCACAGCAAGAAGGTTCTGCATTTGATTCTCCCTTTGCCTGCGTGGCTTCCATCCAGGTACTCCAGCTTCCTCCCACAGTACAAAGAGATGCACGTTTAGGTTAACTGGTGACTCTGAATGGTTGTGTCTGTCTCTCTATGCGATATAGCAATGGATGCACATCAAAGTGAGGAAGCCCTCTAGTGGCTGTAGTAATTAAGGAGGCGTAAAGGAAGATGTCAGGTGGCAACCAACCATCAAGGTAGCGTCTTTTCACCATGACTATATCGTCCCGTGACCTTAACCACATTTATCATTGTAACCATGACAACAAAAGTCCTACCCTAACAATAACAAAATACTTATTTTAACCCGAACCAGGATTTTTTTCCCCAAAACCTAACCAAGTTGTTTTTATGCCTAAACTAACCAAATCTTTAAAAGTCCAGTGTCACAATATGAAAGTGAATGAAAGTTGAAACATGCTTTATTTTTCAACAGTTTATCTGTGGCAGATTTCCTGCTGCTGTTCTGCTCCTGCTGTGTTTGTTGCCTTTGTTGCTTTTTAATTCCCTTTGTATTTGGGACACCTTAACAAATCCAGTTAGTGGTAGAGCAACTATCACTTACATCTAAGTTTAGAAGTCTTAAATTTTGCTTTTGGCTTGCACCACGTCAGAAATCCTTCCTCGTGTATTTATAGCTGTCGACCAAACTCTTGCGACTAAGTTATTTCTTTAAACCAAACGAGGCAGAAAAACAGCTGAATCTTTGCCAGTTTGTAGAAGAAATGGTGGAAGTGAGCTTGTGAGCAGTGTCTGACGGCAGTAAGTAGGTTTTTATCACTTACAGTGCATTTGTGACTCGTGAGCCTGAAGTCAGCAGGTGCTAGGAAAGGAGGGATTATTGCCTGGCATCCTGCACTGAGGTGACTTTAGCATTGCAAGAAGTGTCCTGGAGTCTCTTGGAAAATAGTGGACAGGAACAGAAAATACTAAGATAGAATTAACATCATTATTACAATCATTGAACTGCTGCCACAGCATTTTACTTAATGTGACATTTAGTCACTGCTCAACTGCAACCAGCCATTTAGCTCCAATGGGACCTTTTAAATTCTTTTAAATTATCCTTCCCCCACTGTCCCACTTATCTTCTTCTGAAATGTCTGCATCGCTGTCACGTTTTCCTCCATGCTAATCTCTTTTCTGCCCTCTCTTTTCTGAATCTTCAGCCCCTTGCTTGAAATATTTTGCACTTCCTGTTCTGCCCACCGACACATGGCTCACGACTGATTTATTGAGGTGTCAGCCATAACGGAGTAATAAAAAAGAATACGCTCAGGGCACTTCTAGTAAGCAGTTTTCAAACAAAATAAGGACATAATTCAGCAGGAGCCATTTGTGAATAGTAAGCTTTTACATTGTCAGGTACAGAGTATAGATTTTCACCTAAGTGTGGACACTGTGCCACCTACCCTGGGACTGTCAGAGGTATTATTCACGCTGCCATAGAAATCCATCTGGTCGTAATCAAGCAGAGGACTTTTGAATGAACTCTAGTTGCTCTGGATCATAAAAAGGCAAAGCCAGGCTGGGACCCTGTGTCGAGAGAGCGGGTTTAAAAACTAAAGCGCTCTGTGACTTTAATGAAATAACATGGACTATAGGGTCTTTTATTTTGAGGGGCAGGAACTGATTAGACATGTATTATAGGCAACAGACTGTCTGTGAGGTGGACAAATAAAGGTATATTTCTCATTTTTGGTGCATAGCGCATACTGAATTAATCTGCTTCCTAGCTAAGGCCTCTGGTTTTCCCACTGAGTGTGCATAAAGGATGCAGGACTCCATATTAGCTCTACCTCCCTGGAGCAGCCCTGTTCTCTGCTGCCTATTAGTAGAGGAGCGGTCAGGAGGCTGCTGGTGGTGCCCACAGCCTTCTGACACAACACTGATGCATCTGCCCATTAAAAATCTGGCTATATCAACTGTGTAAACAAACTGCAATACTTAATGTTACACCAGCTGTAGGAAGACGTGCACTTGTGTGTGTGTGTGTGTGTGTGTGTGTGTGTGTGTGTGTGTGTGTGTGTGTGTGTGTGTGTATTGCTGTGCTGTCAGTGTGTGATAATAGGGCTGCCAACGCCAGCCCTGTAATTGGCAATGATTCCTCATGTCTTGCTGAATCTCTGTGAGAAGAGACAGCCATTAGCCATGTGTCCATCAGAGTCACGCGTCAGTAGGAGTACTGAAGTCTGGAGGCGTGTTTACAGTCAACACCCCCTCACACGATGCCTCTTGCACCTCTCACTGGTGTCAGGAAGAGTCACTGTCACTGTACTCAAGCCTGTGGGGCTCCCACTAGACCTCCTCTGTGGAGACACACTTTCTAACTTCACCTAGGTGTCATGGCACTTCTCCCTCCGTTTGAGCTGTTAACCTGTGACTTATACAGTGAGTTGGAAACAAGTAAAGTCAGAACAGAGTAAACCTCGTAAATGTACTAGTTAATTTTATTTTATCTCCACTTAATGGAGCCGAAGGAGCCAAATAGGTACATTTGGATAATGTCACATGCAGGAGAAACATGTCATAAATGGTAAATCAATTTCTCAGGTGGAGGTGGTTCTGCCCAGCAACATGGGAGCACACTCACTGAAAAATGCTGACGACTCATTTACATTGGCACTTTTCTGTTCCAGTTATTGGGTGAAATGCAGAGGCCACTATCCAAACTACAGCACTATTTACTGCTTGTGAATCGTGAGTTGCTTTGTGATTTATTGAACCAAGGCTGGATCAGATTTTGTCAGTGTAGAGTGCCAAAAAAGAAAAAATAAATTACTTACTTTTTGCTTTTTTTAACATCAGTTCTAAAGTATTAAATATGAATGATAGCTTTTGAGTTAATCATTTACTGATGGTATACAAATGAGGGGTATTAAATAAGGGCATAGTGTATCGGGATATATAGCTCTGTCTGACATATGGAATTTAGCACCAGAGTCTTTTATGGCTACTTGGTGGATCCAGAATTGAAGTTATCACTTTTCTTTGGTCTCTAACAAGGTCCATATGATGGAATGATGCTCTTGTTGGCCCAGAGCCCAGTTCCTCCACCTTATGGGCCAAACTTTTATATCAAGATTTGGAAGCTTTAGGTATGATAAAGGTGTGGGGCTTTGGTGCAGAACTAAAACTGAGGGGATCTAAGTCAAAAGTGAACTAAATCCCTTAAATCTTAGCCCCATTTATGCTGTTAAAACCCTGCCAGACGGACAGCAGTTCCACAAATGTGAGTTAAAGCACAAACTGAACTGTGAGATTTCACTTTAAAGCACATAAAATGGGATGAGAGAGATGGAGAGAGAGGGTGGGAGGGAGAAAGTGAGTGAGGCAGCAGAAGAGGGAAGGCAAACAAACACAAGACACGAGGCAAAGAGACACACATAAACACATAATATCTGCCAGTAGCTGAGAACAACTCTCTTGGCAATTCCAAGTTAATCACTCCTCCCCTCAAGCAAATATGCGCTGTCTGAAGCAAAAACAAAAATAAGTTCCACGTGGTTTTCCCAAGCTAGTGGTGTGCATCGCATTCTCAGACAAGCCCTGACTAGCAATTACTTCATCTCCAGTACACGTTAACAGTGAGAGCTCTCAAATCGCCACGGCTCAGCCTGTCAACCTGCCTGAGAGGCCACACAGTTTTATCACCTGCCCGTCAGACAAGATCTTCCTTGAAGATGATGGCGAGTCTGAGGAAAACGGTTCACATGCATGTACAGATAAACAGAGAATCAGTTATACACATATCCTACAGTGTGAGCAGCTTGTCAGGTTGGTCTCCACAGAGATCAGACCCTGATGCTTCAACATGATAGCACTGCACTGAAAGGAAATAAATCTTACCCCATACACGTGCTTTGCCCCCGCCTTGGCCGCGAACATGGACAGGATCCCAGTCCCACTTCCAACATCCAGCACTATTTTGTCCTTGAAGACGTGCTTGTTGTGGTACATGGAGTTCCTGTAGGTGAGTGTCCTCACTTCGTCCTTCAGCATCTCCTGGTTTTGCATATGACAAATAATATCAGGAAGATGCTGACACGGCTAACCCCTGAGGAGAATGACAATTTGTTTTGTTGAATTAAAAACGCCGGCTGGACATTGGCAGGATTTGCTGTGATAGCTGTAGTGTTGCCGCAACAAATAACACAGGCTTCACCTAATCTGATTCTATTCCATCTCAGATGTATAGTTCTACATTCAAATCCATGGTTGTTGTGTCTAAATAAGCCCCATGAGCCTGCAGGCTCAGCCTGTCTGCACCTTTTTTCTATCTCTATCTGTGTGTGTGAAAGTGAGCGTGAAGAATGTTTAGAAATGACAAAAATACACCTGACCTACATTCCATATATATATATATATATATATATATATATATATATATAT
>CM076652.1:8674844-8773549 GCA_038496675.1 Rachycentron canadum
TGTGTATAAGAGACAGTATATATATATATATATATAAATTCATCTCACAAGTCACATGAGAAACATATTCTTTCTACACCTCTTACACCTTCTGTCTCCTCTCTTGAGACTGAGAGGAACTCTGACAGAGGAGGGAGAGAAAGATGAAAGTATCATCTTGAATGGTGGAAATATGAGACAATGCTTCACTCTTGATCAGGGTTCTGCACCAGTCCCCAGCCCTTCTCCATCACGTCCAGACTGTGTGTAAAGCCCTGAATTGAGCCTCCCAGGCAGAAATTTATCTCAGACGAGGTTCATATCTCCTGTCCTTTAATGGGATTGGCTGACTGAAACCCCAACCCTGGCCCTGACCATCTAAGGCATAAAGCACTTGGCTGTTAGAAGTTATTTGGGCAGCATGGACCAGAAGGGTGAGCTGAAAGTCACACGCCATTAAATCATCATCAGTCTAAAACAACTAAGTCTAAAAAGAGAAAAGAAGCAAAAGAAACATGACATGCAAGCCAACATCAGCATAAAAACATGGGACACATCAATAAAAATCTACATTTGCATTTGTTATATATGATTTGTTTTGTCTTTATTAACTTTTATAGTTTTGAACATTCATTATCTATCCATCACTTCTATTGGTTACAATGACATTTTATCCAGAGAGTTCATCGCTGTGACCTGCAGTCTCTCTGCTTGAGGTTCACTGAGAAGCCATGCCAATGATCAAACAGGAAGTCAGAGGTCTAACTGTATTATCTAAGCCATTTGCTGGGAAGCGAAAGGGCCATGTAAATGTCAACTGTGCCTGGTTCACTGTTAATCTATTGCCTCTTCCAACGCAATGCATGAGAACAGGTGTGTTTACTTATTGTTGGCTGACTGGCTCTTCACATCTAGCAACCGCATCTTGTGCAACGTCAAAAATATTTAGCATTGGCATTAATAAACCTCTTCAATAAACACCTGTGTCATGCAAGAGTTATATTTGGGAGTGTATGTTGCAAAAACATGTGAAGCTGAGTTTACCATTATCTGAGCCTGTCAAAGATTCATTTTCCACAGGGTCAAGTATTAACAAGAGCTGTTTATATTTGGTGAAAAATTGTTATTTTGCATGAATCACAGTTGTATAATTATGACTGGCAATAGCAGAGAGAAAGAACTTCAATGGTTCTCACTGATAGGACATACAGACATACAGATAGACATACCTCATGGATACCAAAATGGGCGTAAGAGTCGAAATAGTAGTCTCGTGAGGTCATCTCCTCTGGATTAAGGAACTTGTTCATCTTTCCCCGCCCCGGACAGCTTGGTAGGCTGGCGGCGTGGGGCGTGTGTGGCGGGAGAGGAGGCCGAGGGGCATGCTGGATGGAAGGCACAGGCTTGGGCAGCGATGTGGGCTGTGCCGACTGGGATGGAATGATGCGGATTGGCTGTGGCTGCGACTGTGGCGGCTGTAAAGGGAGAGATGGGGGTGGGGGGGGGAGCCTTTATTAAGACTAATGACTTGTCAGTCCAGTAAGAAGTAAAACAAAGATATGGCAGCAACTCAGAGGGTGTGGTTTGCATTCAAGGACGGTAATTGGCTTTGACTCATTATCCATTTCCCATAATATTTTTATCTGCTCTCATGCCTCTCAGCTCATCTGTCAGTTCACTGCTCGATGAGTCCAGAGAGCCCACTGAGTCTGGAGGATCACTGATCACTGACATAAAGTCTGTCAGCAGAAGGCAGAAAGCAAGAGGGCTTTGCTCTGCACAGAAGGTACATCCATAATGCCCTGATTATCACCTCTAAAGCATGCTGGGAAGGTCTAGCCATGGGGTGTGGGTTTTGGTGTGTGCCTTTGACAGAGAGGGAGGGGGTGGGAGAAACAGCATCTCAGTACTGAGCCAGGGAGACGTTCTGGTGTTTATTCTCATTCCAACTTTCAGGCTTCTAAAAATATCAAAATAATCAGTGAAGTTGACAGAAATACAGAAATGGACCGCTGCCAGAGATATCTCACCATTACAACACTACTTATATTTCAGATTTTATCTGGAACACAAACATTTTAATTTTAGGTAGAGCATACACACACCTTTCTTCTGCCTCCTCTACTTTGCATCTAGTAGTCTACGCATTGTGTAATATGCTGCTGCATGAATTTGAACAAGGAGTGGCCCAATGGTTCAAACATTAAATGCAAGTTTGTTTGTCGCTACTGACTTATGTGCTGTCACCTCTAACTGAGGAATCTCAGCTTGTCAAAAAGCAGATTCATTTTTGAGGCAACAATCACAGAACACGCATTCAGTGGAAGTTGCAAACACAACCCACAATAGTAAGGTCAACCCTGTTCTGATTTCAGGTGGTTTTCAGTTAATTGTACAACTGAGCATCTTGTTTTTTTTTTTATAAATGATCACTCTTGTTTTATATGGCAACATATCCTTCAGTTTAATCTAATGATAACGGGCATACAGCAGAGTCTTTGCGGTGGGCCTCATTAATAGATGAAGTCATAGAGCTGTGATTTACAGTGACAGCACTGTTCTGTTCTCCTTCTTCTCCTGCCACCTGAATCTCTTAGGCACAGAGTGGCACAGAGCAGGGAATAGTGAGCAAGAAAAGAATGTGTGAAAATACTGGATCACAACATATTGCATCCAGGGTGAAACTGAAAGGAAAGAGTTTATACAGAGTAGAAGCCATAGAGGCCATTAGTCCAGACTGTAATATCTGAACAGCCATTGGATGTATTACTAAGAAATCTGATGCAGACATCCGTGGTCTTTGATGAGTCGCAGTCTTGTTGATAATCCCAATTTTTCATCCAATGCAATCATCTAGTCGAGATTTAAATTTGTCCGATTCTTTGGACCACGTTCAAGTACCAGCAAAACTCAGCCTCGGGGGGCATTTTGTGTTCAGTGCTAATTTGCCAAACCAAAATAGTGAACATTACAGCTGCAAATTACGAGCATGTGAGCACTGTTAGCATGCAGATATCAGCATTTACTTTAGCCCCCACCCCGTAAGCACAGAGCTGTTAGCTGTACATGCCTAAAAGCATTAAATGCAGCTACAAACTGAATAAATCATCCAAAATGTAAACCTGAAATTGTATAAGGATTCTGTTTGAAGTTAACTGGCACTAATAACATTATAGTGATAAAGCATCTGAACATGAAAACTGATTTTGAAAAGAATGGTGAGTAACATTAGTAACTCCCTGCAAGGAAAAAACACAGCGTGACATTAATGTCCCTGCTCAGTGGAGTTCAGGAAGTTGTAATTCTTGGTTACATAAAAAATGACACTTAATGAAGGTTTGACTTTTAATTTAGAAGCAAAGACCAACTGTTGAACTTCTCTTAATCCATTAAGCCATGGTGTTGATCTGCAGAGGCTGAGTCTACTGTAGCCGACAGTATTAACTTGCTATTTCTGTTATAGATATTCTCACAACATGTTAACTGTTAGGGTCATCAAGTTAACTTTAATGTGACTGTCTGACTTTATGCTTTCATTGATGCATTTAATCAAAAGTTTCCATTAAGCAACTGACCTCATACACATGTGTAATAACTGCAGATCAGATTAAATCTTGGCATTGTCTAACTAACTAATATATATATATATATATATATAAAACAGCATAGCGCAATAAAAAAAAAAAAGCTGCATTTGATAAACAGCTGGCTTGAAGCCAACGCTCAGAGTCAATAATTACAAGACAGGGCCACAGAGGAGGTGATTAAGGAATGCCAGGTTTAATACAGGACCAGAAGTTGCAGTGCAGAGAAAATAAAATCACTACAGGGTGTCATTAAGGCTGAGATTAAAGTAGACTTGGGGAGCTGTGCGGTCAGAGGAGAGCAGCTGCAATGAGTGAAACTGAGATGCCCTGACACATGAAGAAGAGGGTGGCGCACGTCCTTGCTGCTGTCCCTCAAGAGAGATCAACACATCTGAGGTTCTATTTATTTCAGACTGGATCCTCATCTCCTCATCTTCCACACCGAGCTGAGAGTTGGCACTTGAGAAGGACGTCCGCCTGTACCTGTCTGGCTGTAATGGTTGACCCCTTGTTTGTGCACCGCTACCCCTGACACCATTGGTGATCTCAAGGGTTGAGTTGTGGGTAAAATCTATGTCAGCATTGACGGAGAATTTACTGCATTAAAAAAATCACATGCAATATGTCAGTAATACAGTCAAAGGAAATCAGCGTCTTAATTTGTCTTACATGGGGGGGGGGGGGGGGGTCCTTTGGTTCTCTGCTATTATGCCTTTTAGATGCTTTTGATAACCCAAATATTCCATAACAGCAGAGACCAGCAACAGAAGGGAAATCTCCATCAATCCGCCTGTGTCCTCTTATCATCATGTATCAGGTGCCTTCTGTCCTCAGACGTAAGAGCCTATTCATAAAACACTGAGAGTTTGAGGAGGAGGGCTTCTCCCATGAATAAACTTGCTTTGGGGAGACATGAATAATGCATAAGGAAGCAACATGAGGCTGTCTACAACTTCACAGGGTGTTTGAATCCTCTAAGCAGTAGATCAGCATCTCTCCTACAGTTTCCAGCCACATGGTGAATACAGATGTGAGCACGGGGCTCAATAAAACATAGGGATCGTGTTGTGCTGTGCTGAATTTCCCCCACCCCCACACTCCCCACCCTAAAAAAAAAAAGGAGTCAGGGTGGGTGGATTCTCACTGAAATGTGGCATCGCACATTGTGCAAGTGGGGAAACTGCAATGTAATTTTTTTTTTTTTTTTCATGAACGGGCTGCGAATGCAGTACCTCCCTACTCAGCAAGCACCCCCGTTTCCCTAGTGCCAGCGTGCCCGTTTGGGAAGCCAAAGACACGCCACGTCTTTCGCTCACTTTCTCCACGTCGAGTCCCAGCGCTCTCGGCTCCCTCCGCAAGGTGCTGCAGTACCTTGGACAGCGCCGCGCGTCCTCCCGCTCAAACACATAGGCTCTATTTCTAACCCTCTGTTTCTCTATTTCTAACCCTCTGTTTCTCTATTTCTAACCCTCTCTTTCTCTATTTCTAACCCTCTGTTTCTCTATTTTTAACCCTTCTGTTTCTCTATTTCTAACCCTCTATGTCTCTATTTCTTCTCTTAAAATGACATTTGATGCAAATTACATTCAGCTGTCATTGTACATTTTAATTTTTTTTTTTTTTTTTTTTTTTTTTTGAGGGACCTCTGTCCGAGGAAGAAACGGATGGGAGAACAGATACTTTTACTTATCCATCCTGTCACTGTCCTGCCTGGTAGAATAAAAGTCCTCCCCACGCTGAAGCCCCGGCACAAGCATCCCGACGTTGGGAGCAAAAAGAAGAAGAGGACAGTGAGACTGTGGATTGAAAAAAAAAAATAAATATTGGGAACAGTCACTTCCCCTGCGCCTGCTCGGCACCAGATGCCTGTTTTGTCGGGGGTAAGTAGGTAGGAAGGCGGGCGGGTGGGTGGGTGGCTGGAGGGGGGTAAACATCTTTGCAGAGACTCATTACTCAAGATTGCTGTCTCTATATCCGGACAGTCAGCGTCAGCATTTGTCCGGGATGCAACTTCTACTAAAGGTAGGACACATGCTGCAGGGCGCATTTAGGATTTAAATAATAATATAATAATAAATAAAACACTCTCGTTTTATTTAGGAAAATCAAAGGTGCCTGTCACACTTACCTCACTGCTCTCAGACTCCGCCATTTTTCTCCTGAGGAGCATGCAGCGGGACGAGTGCTTAATTCCCATAAGAGCCAGCAAAATGTGCTTGCACTTGATAGAAGAAGAAGAGGAAGAAGAAGAAGAAGGAGACAACAACAGACGCCTCCCGATTCTCAGGCTCTTTTGCTCTATACCATTAAATAATTCTCATTCACATCCCAAACTGCAGTGCTCTTTAGAAAGGATCAGACTGGGGAGAGACACAAAACTACATGAGGTCCCAAAAGCATTGCTGCCACTGTTGCCATAAAGTGGAGTGGGTCCCATGGTGCAAAAGTTTGCAGTCCAACGGTTCCTGGAGAGCACGAGAGAATAAGGCACCATCAGGCATCAGCTGGGGTTAAAAAAGGAAAACGGTATAAATGTAGGCTATCGTCCTGTCAGATAGGGATCTGAGAAGGCTGCAGCACCAGTAGCAGATTGTCATGAAAACACAGTTTTAGCCCCAGTTTGATTGATTCCTCTACCGCAACATTGTTTCTAAAAATAGTAGCATTGCAGCCGCTGCTGCCTCAGAGTGGAAAGACTTGCTGCTGAGTACATGCACAGAAATCTGATGACTCTCAAAACGTGCACACGAAATTTCTTATTAGCGCGTGCCACCGGTCGAGTCCTCGCGTGCTCGGTAAGCAGGTCCTGCAGCCCTTTGCGCCATTGACCCATCCTCCATCTCCGCAAAGTGCTGACCGCCGCCTGTCCAGAGAAAGTTGGAGTTGGTTCACTCTCTACCGAAAGGGGAGGACGCTCTGTGCTCAGGATGCACACACACACACACACACACACACACACACACACACACACACACACACACACACACACACACACAGAGTACAAGGGAGTGACCACTCCTGTCTCACTGGCCAGAGAGGCAATATCAGAGCTGGCTGCTGTTTGCAGCCAATTCTGTGGCTCACCTGCTCTGTTCACTCTGGGGATGGAGCAGGATATCCTCCACATGCACATACACACCCTCTCCCTTGATGCCTCTTCCTATCCCAGCTGTTGCATCCATGCAGTACCCCTCTAATGCAAATCTCTCCCTGCACTCCACTGCAAAGTGCTGCTGTGGCGTTATTCCTTATGATTTCTTTCTTTCTTTTTTTTTTTGTCTGACTTTGACTTGACCACAGTGATCTCTGGAGATCTCTTCTAGGAACACCTATGGTTCTGCTCATACTGCAGTGGTTGTGATTGTGTAAATTACTGCAGACTACCATGGCTGTCAGAACCGTGCTACTGTATCTTGTCACTGAAGTCTTTTGCACTGGAGTCTATTTTGAGGAGAGGCCATCCCTCTCTACCACCCACACCACTCACCACTTGTTACATTATTCAACAGAGAGAGTAGGCAGACACTCACCAGGCACCAAGATAGAAACCTGCCCCAGCGCTCTTTTTGTTGCCTACACATTGTGCCATCTTATATGCTTATGCACCTGTTACAAGCACATGTGTAATCCGTTGAAACATGGATATATGCATTATGAACAGATGTACAGATGTATTCAGGGTAATAAACATGATGACACCACAGGGAAACATGTAGATTGGCACGCAAGCAAACAAAACTAAGAGTCGGCATCTGTCGACCCACACCATTAGAGATGTAATTGAGCTACATGCAAATTTTAGCATGCTAGCATGATAACAATGAGAAGACTTGACATGTTGATATTTATCACTAAACAATTCATCATTTAGGGACCATGACTGTCTGTGTAAAAAGTTGTTTAATAATCCATCTAAAAGTAGTTGAGATATTCAGTCTGGACCAAACTGGTGAAATGCACCAACGTCCTTACAGCCACGCTGCCTTTCAACCCAAAAACACCTGACAAGACCACAAGTTCTGGGTCTTCCTGGAGCACAACGATCAATATTTCACCACACAGACAATTGATCATGCAGTCAAGCAGATTACTGCTAAGATGTTCTTTGATCTCGGTGTAATTGCTCTCCTATAATGTGCGGTATAATTTCTGACAATGGCAGTGGATGACTCGGCTTTCTCACTGGGCCATCGCTCCTCTTTAGTCGTCGCTGTGAGAGGATCAGGATGAGATGTACTGAAATCACTTCAATTATCTCGTTTGCCTCCCTCCGATGTGTATCTGATGTGTCTTTAATCATAGCATGGCTGATCGCTGCCAAAAATAGTCCACCTTGTTACTTTTTTTTCTCCCTCTGATAAAAGAGCAATGTCAAGATCAGTGGTAATAGTCCATTGTCCAGAGTTACAATAATTGCTTCCTCCTCTGGAGGACGTGAGGGGATGTGTGCGACTCTCCGTGGATGTGTGTGTGTGCATAAGGAGCTAGTCATTATCTTTGAGGGCGCTGCAGCCATGTGAAGCTTAATTAGGCAATTCTGCCTCTTTCATTTTAACACAAACTTTCTGAATTGTAGTTACACACTAACAAACACGCAGGAGTAACAGAAGCAGCAAATCTCTTGGACTTCATTAACTTCAGATGTTCCTGGCAGTTGGTCCTGTAGCGCTTGCTGTACGGTGTTTTTGGGTTGCTCGCTGTACGCTTGCGCTGCAGGAACAACTGTCAGGTGATTAATTATACAGTTTATGATTCAGCTTGGGCAGCTGTAAAAAGATCAGCACGCTTGC
This sequence comes from Rachycentron canadum, assembly GCA_038496675.1. Classification (NCBI taxonomy): domain Eukaryota; kingdom Metazoa; phylum Chordata; class Actinopteri; order Carangiformes; family Rachycentridae; genus Rachycentron; species Rachycentron canadum. The sequence continues at coordinate 8,683,201 of CM076652.1, forward strand.
ATTTGCTGTTTTACTTATTCATTCGGTTCACTGGAAGTCAAATTTAATAAATATTCAAACTGTATTACGTTTACCCACCCACCCTCTCTCCCGTGCTCTTGTTTGAGTTCGACTTAGCATTTGTTCTTTCCATGTCTGTTTATCCAGAGTTCACTGTGGGTTCATCCTCAGCTGAGGGAACTGTTTCACGCACGCTTCTTGGCAGCGTGCAAAGACAAGTCTTCATACATGAGTTGCGGTGCTCATAGAACGTGGAGCGGATGTTCCCCACAGCTTTACATGTCTAGTGTAACGAAAGGAGCTTCGATCAAGACTTGGTTGCTTGGTTAGGTGTTTTATTTCTCAGTTGTCAAAATGAGGGTTTCACATTTTACCGTAAATCTTTTTCCCAACTAGAAAACTTTTCATTGATTTAAGTAAAAATAAACCTAAGTTTTATGGGGCCATAGATGTTCTCATAATAAGCACTAAAATTACAGGCAGGAAAAATTCAGCTTGTGTCGGAGGGTTACCAGTTGTGGCAAAAAGGGCAATATAAACTGTATATGTACTGTATTTATACAATACATATATACTGTATATACTTGCTTCACTCACGTCCATCTTTGTGCACATGCTGTAACATGGGGCCTTGATGATGACACTATAACTGAAACACAGTGCTATGCATGGTTGAATATATAATACAACATTATGGGGAAATACTAAGATGGTTAAATAAACAGAGACATTAACAGCAATGCAGTGCAATACAGAAGGAATAACCAGCGGTAATGCTGCGTTCATGCCATATCTGATTTGATTTGCTTGTCGTGTTTCTAACTTGTTCACTCAGAGACAACAAATATCCAACGTGATGCTCGACAATTGCCTATAACCAGGCAAATATGGAAGTGTCACAACAACCAACACTCAATGCCATCGTCCAAGGCAATTCAACCCACTTAATGGATGTGATGCTTTATTGTCAATGCAGACGATCGTCAAACCCTCACACGACCAACTGTGTAATCATAAACCCATAGTGAGTTTTGTGTCTCTATGTGACATGAATGTAAAAGGGACTCAGGAGTTTTTTAGACTCTGTGGTCATGAGCTTCCACATTTCAATTCAAAACTACTGCCTCTTTTTTACAATTTACTTTTGAGCAGCATGATTCTGATTATTCACTCCTGGTCTGACTTGCACTGTACCCATTTCCTGGAAAATACGACTGTAAGAGAAATCGCATGAGACTTTATGAGAATTCTGAAGTTTTAGATGAGAAACTAGCTGAGTTTATTGTGAAGCATTTGATGGAGAAGCTTGACTTACTGCTGCCAGTGGATCTGCTTATGGCTGTGTACTGTATTTCTGCGTGTTGCAGTATGAAGTGCAACATCAAATGGTAGAGCAATGCAAGAAAATAAAGTTGACCATCACTATCTGCACAATATCAAGTGTCTAGTGTGCTAGAAATCTGTCAAAAATAATTCTTCAACATCTCCACCAGAGACTGTCACAGCTGCTCCTCTGAAATATTTCTCCTCTACTCCTCATTCACTTTATAGGAACAACATTTACACTTGAACTTACAGACACTTCACTCATACCAGAGAACTCATTTCTCTTTTGAATTATTTTTTCTGTGCGTATCCCCGTCTCATCTGCATGCTGAGGGCAGATGTGCAAGTTCTGCAAAGATGTTCTCTACATTTTGAACATTTACCAACCTTTATCAGCTGCTCTGTCATTAACATATGGCTTTACCTCATATCTATATCCAATTATGTTTTCCATCCATTGGCTCTCTTCCCGCTTTATGTAGCCGATTTGATTTGGTTTGGGATTTAGATGCAAATAGCTTCTACTTTACCGTACTAAAGTGTAATTTCCACCAGAGGAGGGTAGCTCATAAACAGCCCTCATCCACTTTGAATCAATCACATATTTTTTATGAAGTTTTTTTTTTTTTTTAACATACTGCTTACGAAAAAAAAAGTTGAAACTGCACATTTGTTTGGTCTCCCACTGCGGTGCATGTGATGTGTGGATTTTAAGGAGGCCTGACCACATCCCTTCACCTGAAACAGTTTCACGGCACTATGACTTTCTAAGGTTTTTTAAAAAATGAAGGAAAGTCTACATTGCAGTGCAATAATTGCCATCGACACGTGTTTGGTTTCAGTCTTTTTATATGCACTCAATCGGCCCAGGCTAAATTGCTTGTTAATCAAACAATTAACTCAGCCCAGCATGCATATTGGGCTGCTGGCAGAGGGACAAAACTTATAATTAGGTGTCTTATGGTGGTTTTGAGGTGGGACCAAATTTGCACACAAAACTATTATATAGTGTCTACATGACTCCTCATTCAGTCAAAGTCCGACCTTGGGCAGTGGGTTCACAGTCTGACAGGTACCCAGGTGGATCATTGGCCTCAGTGAGGCAGGTAAGTCTGGGACCTTATTACTGCTAGTCATCACTGTGTTGTTTTCCCACCATGTGGCCCAAAAAACGATAACATCCTTTCCACAATTCATCAATCTCTCCCTGACAGTTTGCAAGACCAGCCTTATTTATCCCTCCCCCACTCACTTTGCCACAAAAACGCCTGATATGACAAGAAGCAGCAGTAGACCTGATAGCTTCCTATTAAAATTCTGCTCCCGTGTAGCCATCATCTGCAATGTTAGCTGTCAGTTATTACAATGTTAGGACAAATATTGAATAATTGCACATCAGCAGCGACGAGATACAAAAGAGCAATACAAAATGCTCACACACACTACAGTTAAAGGCTGTTGCTGTTTTTAGCTTTGTTGTTTGGCTCTATTTTTATTTTTTTTTCTCATGTTGATTAGACTCCTGTGTTGTGAAATGAGGCTGAGGATAAGAATGGATGTAGCCGTCATTCATGCCTACTGAAACACAATGTATGATGAGATGACTGACAGATCAAAGGTTGACTGGGAACCTTATTGTGTGTTGTGGTTAAATGCTGCCTGATTGTAGGAGGCTGGCTTTAGCTGCTCTGTTAGCGCCTTCTGATGATGAATTGTGTTTACACAGGCATTTAAATGAGTCATGGTGATGATTGTGGTTTACAGCACATGATGTAGCCATTAGCATTTGGAGGCTAAAGCATTGTATTGCCCTAAAAAGATGTTGATATAAAGCCAGAATCCTTAAGATGAAAAACATAATTTATCAAAGCATGTTAAAAAGTAAGACAATAATATTTCAACCTCAATATTAACCGTCACTCCCATGTCACACTCAACAAATGTGAGAAACCATATGAAAGTGACAACCACATCAGTCATTCCATACGCTCACTGATCGTTGCTGGAGGCACTGCGAGTTCGGGCTGCATGCTGGTGCGTCTTTGTATTCCTGACACCGAAAACTTGTCAAATTATGTGCATCTTCCTTTCACAAACTTTTGCCCACATCAGAAGTGTTGTTTCAAAGAGAAAGCCCCGTGTTTCCAACTCATTATTAGCTGCTCCACGTAGCACTCTGTGGGATAGGTCTCTGCATTGGAAATGGATCAAACGGAGCCGGCTGAATTAATTCAATGTCGTGTGTGTTTTGACTTTGATGAGGCAAGGTGGCAGTTTGAGCAGATTTGCATGGGAGCAACAGGAAAGCATGTAGAGCCCATGTTTGCGTGCTAATAGACAGGCTCATACAAATACTCCTCATTCCCACCTCTCACACACACACACACACATGCGCACACTTTTGTCATTACAGTGTCAGTTTGATATCCTTTGCTGTTGTCTTGTATCTTCTTGAAGTGAAGGTACTTGACAAACTGACAGGCTCTTTGTTCAATGTGGCTCTGAAGATATGACAAACCAACCTGCTGTTGTCAAATCGATCTAACTGACAATATGTGACAATATAATAGTTAAAACAGAGACAGCGAAGCAGAAGAATATTGTGAACCAATTTTGTTTTTTTAACGCATTATTTTCTTTTAATGGGATTATTGACCCTCACGTATAGATGAAGAAATTAGGTACGATGAGCAGAAAATTGTAGTCAATTAAAGTTTAAAAAATAGGCCTATAATTACTTTACTAATTACAGCAAATGTAATTGGTTACATTACTTGTTATTTAGGACAGCTCTGTCAAAGGTGGCTTTCAATACATCCAAAACCTCCATTTTGAAGGTATTTACTGACCAGTAAGAGCTATCTTAATTAGCATTACACCAAATTCACATCATGTGGGAAGAAAGATAACAATGGGAAAGATTCCCATGTTTCACATCATTCTCATTATAAGATGGCAGCTGGAAACCTTCTACTGGCTCTGTCTTCATCACAACACTGATGAAAGAGAAATGCCATGCTAGGTAGCAAGCAGGTTGTAGGAAAACTTTTTGCTACGATTTACTAAGATTTACGAATGAGTATTAAGTTTTTATGACAATGAACGTGGTTTGTTGCCGGGACCGGATTGTGGCGGTTGTCACTTGACAAGAGATTTGTCAATTGTTGTATTAACTACTTCTTCAGGGGAGATTAGAGGCTCCACCTTGTCACTGTTGCTGTTGGCAGGCTAATTTCTGTCAAGAAAGGGGTGATAGTGACAAGAGTTAACATGGGCGTTCCTTTCCACTGCTGGAGACAACTTTTGGCGAGAAAAGAAATGAAGTTTGATGCTGCACAACATTTCAACAGCTATTAATGCTAAAGTTGGTTATGTAGCAATAACAAAACTTAGAAATGGATCCTTTAAATTTCACTGTATCTATTCAATTTCACTGTTTAATTATCTTTAACATCACTTAGCACTTTCGTACTTTTTAGAACCAAATTGGATGAAAATGTAACTTTTCCAGTCATGATGAATATATTTGCAGTAGAATATGAAGTGAATGTGGCATGATGACTTTAAGTAGCAGCAGCTCCATCCATGACTCATTAAGCAAAACACCTACTCACACTCACAGCCTGTGTGCAAAGCTAATATATAACCTACCAGAAAAGTCATACAACTGAACCAGAGCACAAAACTACAGTCAAACCTCAAACTCCCAGTGAATCCTGTGAACAAGCCAAACATTACTGGGATCAGTAAGGGCAATGTGCATGCAGAATTTCACATTGCATAGTGATATTGTGCGAACACTTATTATAATTCTAAAGTTATATCTTATGGTGAGGTTAAGTGGCAGAGACATTAGAAATACATGAGACATCCACAGTGACAGGACTTAATTTAGTCTTTACTCTCATCACAGAGGAGATAAAAAACCTTATGGTATGATGCTTTTTCAAGATATTCAGCAACAAAAAAAAAAAAATCCAGAAATAGATAGAAAAAGGCTGAGTCACTGTGAGAAAAACCACAGCCCAACTCTGTGAGAAATTGAGGTCTTGTTGAGCGATGAGGTGAGTAATGTCACAGTGTTGTAGGAGGGCATTAGGGCCATGGCCAACATCCTTTGGCCTAGAATCCAACAACTTGATTATGATAGATCCTGAGGTGTGTGACAAAGATATAGATACAATTCTTATAATTTCATTCCCACTGAAATTGACCTTTATGTGCCATCTTACAACAACCATGAGCAACTGAGTAAAGGAACATAAAGATAAAACACTTAGAATGAAATTGGGATATTTCGGCAGTGTACACAAAGGTCAAAACAAGTTTTCCATTAAATTCTTTGGAAACTGTGCTTGTCTTGGGAAATGACGGGACGACTGCAGTGTAACATTGGTTTCAAATCTTGCCAGTACACAGAGGGTTAAGTGTTTGTGCCTTGTTGCAGTTTTCTTGCACTCAGCTCTTGCTCTCTTTCTTCCCTCCTGTTTTCCTCTCTCCCTCAAGTTCCTGCAGTTGTGACATTCTCCGGGGAGAGGATCCATATTTAATGACCCAGCAGAAGCTGCATGGAAATGGGCCACTGTAGACACCAGCAACAGGCACACTGGCTTCTTTTACTGCAGCACAGATATTTCAGGAACAGAGTTAACTTTATTAATGTTAAAACACATCCTTCCACCAATGAGACAGCTGTGTCAGGGTGCTAGCTAAACCTCTCAATGGGTCATTGACTGACAATGCTAGACTGCGGAGTACACAAGGTGAGGGGCTTTCTATGTTATATTTCATAACATAATTCCAGAGACACAGTGTCCACATATGGGGACATTACATTGTGGTATTAGTGCGCCTTGTATTTTATGCTGCTTAATTTAGAGCTGTTGTCCTCATTAGTACACAGTAGACAGCAGTGCTGCACGACAGTGGCTCAGACATACTTGAGCAAGCGCGATACTGATGTCGAACATGTACAGGAAGAGAATGAGCACCTTTCACATCAACGCAGAATAAAATCAGGTCACCCCAGTACCCGTTAAACTGTTAAACGCCTTCCAGAGATGGTCAACCTGAAAGTCCACTGCAGAGAAAAATGCTGCTGAGAAAGCTTGTGTGCAGAGTGTGACCTGTACTTGCAAACCAAACGTATCTGTTTTGCAGCATTTCACACAATAGGTGTGACGAATTGTTCCCACAGACAAAGGGACATACCTAGTTTGGGGGGTGGAGAAATTTAGATTTTCTAAATGTTGAATAAATCACAAGGATTTTAGACATGTTACACTGTTTGCAATTTCGTTTTTGCATAGCCATGTTCAGGCATTAAAATAACAATCTTTCAAACTTTAAACTGAAAAATAAACCCAGTGTCCATATGAGGACATGATTTCTTCTTCTACTCGAAAATCACTTCCTGTTAAAAGACGAGTGGTGGCTTAGTTTTTATGCTCATCACGTCCTACTAATCCCACAGAGCTAGCAGAAGTGACATCAAAAGTGTCAATTAAGCACAAAATCCTGAACTGTCCTAATTCATCCTGCTACGCTGCATTCAGTCATTTGTAGGCTGTTCAGGTGCAATTCTCCTCAGCCACATCCTCCTCCAGCCTCTCCTGACCGGCCTGCGGTCTCCTTTTCAGTCTGACAATCCTGGTGCGCCAGAACAAGAGTCTTCTTTCTAAACAGCTGCCAAAACCACTAGTGCCGCCTTTTCAAAGACTACGCCGCCTATTTAGCATTTCAACCCTGTAACGTAGTTGGACTCCGATGGACTTTTTTTTCATTCAAGTATCAAAAGATGCAGCAGAATATTCCCCTTCAAAGAGAAACAGCTGGAGCAATAGTTGTAATTTTAACTCATGTTGGATATTGAAACTCCACACCCTCTCGCTAGATGTCCTTCAGAAGTATAAAGTATAAACTGGTCAACTCTATCAAGAGTTGGGTCTAGACCTGCTCTATGTGTAAAGCGCCTTGAGGTAACTTTGTTATGATTTGGCACTATATAAATAAAATTTGATTTGATTTACGCTCTCAACTCCTTTTTTTTTTTTTCTTTTTACAAGCCTCACGCAGAGCCCATTTGACTGCTGCTAATGAAACCATCTGCCTTTGGTCTTCTGATCCTGTTTGTCCTCTTGAACAAAACACTGAGATGTTCAGTTCCCAACCTGCGGGGTCTAGAACTATGCCCCCTGATGTGGCACCAGTGACCTTTACCCCAGCTGTACTGAACTCACCTTCAAACTGCTGCAGTACGGTGAATACAACCAAATGAAGCCAGCAGAATTCTTCTACGCTTATTTCTTAATCCAAGTGAATAAAATAGATGGATGGTTGTATTTGTGTGCTTTGTGTGTTGGAATTTACAACATAGAATTGCATGGGATCTTAAGTGCTGCAGAAATAATAGAGATAAACAGACAACAGAGAAAAAGACTAAGACTCTTAGTGGACTGGTACTCATACTGTGTGGTTTTGTTATTTTATTATTTCCAACTTGTTGACTGGATGAGATAGGTGATGCAAAAGGTTGACGGTTGGTCACCTTTCATATCTAAAATGTGGTAGAAATAGAAAACCTCTACAGCGGCCTCTCTGTGCTGACCTGTTATTGTTGTGAGTCTTCATAATGAAGCTCTTATCACTCCCTCATTTTCAATAAGAGCTGTTGTGCATGCGCCCGTGTGTGTGTAGCTCAGTCACAGCTGTTTGTTATGTCAGCCCTATCATCACTGATCTCCATCTCATTATAAGGAGTCCAGATTGATGCACAATGTGTCTTTTAAGCTAATGTAGTGGAGCAGAAGTGTGGTGGCTCAGATCACAGGCAGTCTGCAGAATACAAATCATCACAACTCTACCCAGAAAAACACTAAGCATGCATATAAAAAATGCATATATGAATAAAAAAATTAAAAACCAGGTTAGCCGGCTGAATCATCTTCACTGTTCGGAGCTAAATTTCTTTTTAATTGCTGGGCAATTTTGACAATGATTTTGTGTCATGCTATAACACAGTCAATCATTTTATGGAAAAAATTGTTTGACAGTGATCTTGGCCACATCTCGCTTGGAAGATTCATCAAACACTTTCCATGAATCAACACAACGGGTCCGTGGAATAAAATGAGCATTAAATGAGTATTTATTCAGCAAATGTTATAAATAGTAGAGCAACATAAACAGTTGTATGTTTACATGGTCATCAATTATCATTCTTTGATTTTATTTTTGTTTTACTTTTTTCTCAAACTGATCAAGTTCCATCAGTAGAAGGTGCCTCAATCAAATCATTTTAGAAACACTGGCATTTGGGCTATAAGTTGAACATGGCACAATTCAGTGTGTGTGTGTGTGTGTGTGTGAGTGTGTGTTAGTGAGTGTGTAGGTTTATGTATATGTGTGTGCAACTGTGCATAAATCCTTCCAAAGCCCAAAGGCTGGCTATGAAGCCTATTTCACGTGTTCACCAGAGCTTGACAGAGCTGCAGGCACTCGCCATGTTTGTTATAACTCCTGGTGGAGTCATTGAGCATAAGGCTGAAACCTTCCCGTTGCGTCCCCAGGCCTAACATGCTCCCTTTGAGATTATATGCAGCGACCTAAACATTTAGAAAAGCAGGAGTCATTTCAACCACCAAGCCTATTGTTCAGTCAGAAAGCCACAGCTGTCCAGCTTACACCGGAGCGGATTTCACACAGCCCTTGACTTTTAACATTTGTCTTAACATAACATACGTCTTAAGTGGTGTAAAAGAGCTAAGTTACACCTTTAATTCAGACTGTGACTATCACCCTTTCAACGTGGTGTAAAACTTCCATCAGTGTATACCGACATCCATCAGGCTCTAACAAGCCGTTGGCCCAGCTTGGTATGCAAGAGTGAGGAGGGCTATAAAACAGCTCATTGCAGGTGACATCCTCCTGAGGGCATTCTGCCAATATAAAGGCCGGAAACTCATTCATTCTGGAGCACCAATTCATATTCATTAGTCTCTCACATCTGTGCAACATGACAGATTGATTGAGACTGCCTGGAAATGCAGTCCCCAAACTGTTTCTCAGTTTGCCAACTTTCCACCAGCAATAACTGCATTCCTGTGCAATTATCGCTGGTGTCTCAGGACCACGGCACCAACTAGAGGGGTCCTGAGTGAAGACGGGCAGCAAACGATGAAGGTGAAGACCAGGGGAGAGTGGGTCACTTTCAAGGGGGGTAATGGTAGGATGATGGGGAAAGGAAAACCATGGAGGGGAAAGAAAGATGATGAACAATAACTTCACTAATGTATTCAGATATCTGTATTTATAAATACAGCTGTAAATGCACCCCACCCCCAAGTAAAGTCTTGCGCTCAAAATGTTATTTATGTAAAACCATTCCAAAATCAATGACCCATTAAGAATGTATAGTATTAGTACTGAATTGTCAGTATAATATTAACATGTGGAGTTTTATTGGATGATTAATATTACCTCTGCCCATGATGTTATGTTTTCAATCTTGTTTGCTTGATGGTCTGTTTGTCAGCCGGATTACACAAGAGATACAGAGCCAAATTTCCCCAACCTTGGTGGACGAATGGGGCACGAGCTGGGGAAAAACCGTTTCAGAGCAGATCCATATTATTTACTAAGATTTAGAATTTTCTACAGTATGGTGTAGGTTGTTTGACATTAGCTTTGATGTAAAATATTAAATGACAAGTGCAAGGGAAAGAGGCTTAGTGAATTAATCATGGCCTACATGACTTAAATGTCCAGCGAAGCTTCCAGTCCTCTGGAGAGTCTGAAAATAGAGACAGACAAAAACATCAGGTCTCAGGTAGAGTGTGAAGTAGCGAGGAGGCCTTCCTGAAATTTATACATGAAATAAACATACATCATGTTGCACCCTTTTCTTCTGCAGTGGTTTAATGACACCTGAACGGAGAATAAGCACCATCTGTTTACCTCAATGAACCGACTCTTAAGAATGGCACAGAAACGAGCGGATGGAAAAGATTTGCTTTTGCTGATTTTCTGGAAATTTGGTGAAAATTACGCAAAGGTATTTTGCAAATTATTAGCATAAAATATGAATTACTGCTCTTTTATGGGCAGCATAAGTACCTCAAAAATGAAAACCTGCGCCGAAGCACAATATTGAGTAAATGTAATTAGATATATTGCACAGCTGTCAAAAGGAAGAGCTGATATTTATTTGTTATTAGACTGTGCTTCCAAAGATTAGAAGCTGCACCACATATTCTACTTCATTTCCTGAAGAAAAACAATTACACCCCCTGAACACCTTTACTTAGGGTTTTATGATATAAATAAACATAAAATGCAATAACTCTTGTTTTGCCCGAAACTACCAACTCTGAATCCATTTACAGATTATGAATCACGGTTAGCGACAGAACAACGGATGTGTTTATTGATGGGACTCTGTTTGCCCGTGGAGGAAGCGAAGATGGTGGCTGTCTATCTGGGCCCAGCTGTGTCTCAGCAAGATAAGAGCTACCTGGCTGCTATCTTCCCGACTTTGATGACTGTCGATGACAGGGGATGATGGACAGCAAGCCTTATTAAGGATTTGACATTCAGATCAGTGGGATCAGAAATACAGACGCAGGGCCTCGGAGAGCATTGACCAAGGCCGTCTGCGGTCCTGCCTGAGCCCTGCATTTGTATAACAAGGCTTTGGGCTTTGCTTCTGTCACATTGTGGAAATTTCATTGATTCAAATTTTAGAAACATGAGCCCAGAAATTCAGAGTTAGCAGATTTTGTGCCCATGATGGAAAATAAGGAAACACTTTCACACCTGCAAAAGCTCTTCAATCAAAATATAATGCACATTTTAAAAATTGGATTGTGAGTATTTATGGCTTCTCTCAGGATTTTCATATTTACATAGCAGAATTTACGGCACTGTTAAGAGAACATGTTCTGTTTCGTTTTGCTCTTTGTACTGGACTGCACATGCTCTGAGACACACAACAGATTTATATGAAAGCTGATCTTTCATCTTGAAGCATGAAGATGCCACTGGCTCTTAAATCTGATCTTGGCGTCGTGAGCCTTGATGGTCTTGCCAGATAACTGTCCTCATAAAAGACAAGATTAATTATCGCTGGCATCTCGGGACCAACTAGATGGGTCCTGGGTGAAGACAGGAAGCAAACGATGAGGGTGAAGACCAAGCCGGAGTGGGTCACTTTCAAGGGGGGTAATGGTAGGATGGCGGGGAAAGAAAAACCATGGAGGAGAAAGAGAGATGATGAACAATAACTTCATATATCTCTATATTTAGAAATACAGCTCAGTAGATAACTCTTCTCATAAAAGACAAGCACAGCCTGTGAATCAATGGTGGTAGCTCCAAAGAGACACCTGACCTCAACCAGCTAAAAATAAGTTGATATTTCCTCCACTGGTGACAGTTTAAGAGCTTCCCATGCAGTGAGATGCATTTGGCAGGGAATTGGGAGGTTAAAATGATAAGGATGTTGAGCATATTCACTTGGGCAGACTGGATGGATGGAGGAGAGAAACACCAAGCATGTGTCATCGGTGTGAAAAATCCCAAGATAGAAAAGTGAAAAAAAATGCATCTTCTGTTGCTCTGCATAATTTTTGGGCATTTTCTGTGTTGATTGTTCCACATATCTTTCAGAACAGAAATAGTGACAGTAACCCCATATAACACACTGTATCATAAGGTAATATACTAGATTTTTAAGTCCACAGTTATAAGTAGGTTTCTGGATTTAATATCAAAATGTTTGATTCTCAGTTACAGTTGATATTGGGCCGCTTCATTCAGGGTTGATGTTCAAGTAGTCTAAAAATAAAAGGCTTGTATCAAATATAACACTGAATACAGTGTTGAAAATTAAATCAATAACTGCTTGTCACTCAGGGTGTTACCAAGAAAAGATCACTTCACCCTCAGCTAGTTCTGTTGCTCAGTCATGGGTCTCTTTCAAATCATATTGAAGTCATGCTAACACATCTGGGCCTAATGTAGTCTCTTAATTCACCTTATTGAGAAAATGAAGCGTGTTACTGGGGTTTTTACATTTTCTAAGACAAGTGCAGACAAAGCTACAGCTCACATGGAAGCATGTGAGGTAAGTGAGCCTACTTACATTTTAACATGGTTTTGTCCATACCCATTAAACTCACCAATGATGTCGTTTTTCAGCTTTCTAGTTGTGATTCTTCAGCAGTCAGTCCTCTCTGTCTTACTGCAGGTAATGTCTGAGCTAACAGTAGCCCCTTGGCTCCATGGGCGTCTAGGTCTAAGGGAAAAATGGTGTTCACTGGGCTACAAAAAACATAAATGTTGAACTAATTATAAAAAAAACAAAAAAAACAACTTTCATCCTTATCCAAACATATGACGTGAGCCACAACACAGAACGGCTCTGGTTGAGTATTAATGTTGTTGCAAATGTCAGTTTGAACGTTTTCTTTTTTTCTCTTTTTTTAATCCTTCTTTTAGCTGACAAAAGCAAAAATGAAATGAAAAACAGTTTTATCTGTGAAAGCACAATTTCAAAAATTGGATATTCTTTGCAAGACAGAATGAATGGCTTGACAGGCTTAGGAACAGTAATTAAGGGGGCGTGGCATAAGAAATCTCAGTTACAGTCATCCATTTTATTATTGGTATTAATGGCAACATCCTCTGTATTTTCCACCATCTGCATTTTATGTCTCAGCAACCTCTCTAGGCGTCCACAGAAAAACTGTGAAATACCTTCCTTCGTGTTTTATTCTATATATTTTGTTTCAAAAGCACTTTTCCTCTTATTATAAAAGACCATTTGAAGTGTTGCCTCATCTCGCTGATCTTTTTATTCCACATCTTTCATGTGACAGCTGAAAAGCAGCTATTAGATCTTTCCTATGCCTTTGTATATAAAGTGATGAGAAGAAAGTTAAACCATGAAAAGCACTGATCGTTCTATGCCTCCCATCACTCATTGTGCTGTAGTACAACCAGAGACAGGCTTTACAGCAATGTATGGACAGTTCTTTTCTATATGCATATTAGCCATCTGGAAGTAGTTCATTGTAAGACACACCAGAAACAAAAGATGTTGTTCATATGTAGGCACACATGTAAGTATGGGTCTTACTTGAATTGGACATCCGCATTAAAACCCAAACAGACATAACCCCACTTGACAAGTTTACCCTCCCACTAGGGATTGTTGGTCTAGACTTAATCATCAGGCTCGAATCGACCCCAGAGAGTCCACACACACACACACACACACACACACACACACACACACACACACACACACACACACACACACACACACACAAACACAAACACACACACGCACACTGACACACAGAAACCCACACGTTCTTGCAAGTTAATTAGAAAGTGGTGCTGACAGGAAAAAGAAGAGCTCTGAGGGCTTTCTCCATCAGTGGCTCCTAACCAATCTTACCAATCTTCTCTAATCAGGTTTAACCCTGTCAGCCTGTGAGGGGAAAAAGATGGTGACGGTGAGCTTGTGATTTCTCAGTCAAAGCACTCAGACTGAGTGCTTCTACTTCCCCTGCTACCTGCTGAGGATAATGCACTTTGTTTGTAACATGATTAAAGCTCAGGGAAAAGCTTTGAAGCTGCATCTGAATTCACTCTGTGGTTGGGGAAAATAGATCCTAACTCACAGCAGCTGTGGAGTAGACCTTTGTATTTGAGAAAATGGGTATTGAATATTTCATAAAATTGGTAATTGTTTGAGCTCATTGCTCAAATTTAACTTAAAACCGTATGCTCCCCTGGATGTAAAGAGTAGGACTCAGGAGTTTATTGTTGTTGAAACTGGAAACAGCACAGAACACAGATCTGAAGTTTTCTTAACAATGTTGTTTATCTTTGTCCCATGTGCTGAAAGATCACTGTGAAATCTCACAGGCCGCAGTAGATACACACAGAATTGAGACTGAAATTCAACACCCATTAGTGTCTTATTTTTAAAAACTGTTTGACAGAAGTGAATGCGCTTATTGACTTCTCACCGAGGATCAGCTGAGAAGTTAAATGCTGCTCTTACGTGTGTTCATTATGAAGCTAGAGCCAGCAGGTGGTTCACATTACTTAGCATAAAGGCTGGCGGGGGAAAAAGCTACCCTGGCTTTGATAACTATAAAATAAAAATCATTTTTTATCAGTTTGGCTTCTGTACAGTTAAAAAAAAAAAAAAAACAGATATCAGATATATTTTTTTGGATACAACCAAGCTAGTTATTTCCCTCCATTTCTTAGCCTTGATGCTAAGTCTGCCTGCTAACAGCTGTTAGCATCGCTACAGTTAGCTGGAGGTTAGCTGCTGTTGGCTGCTGTTAGCCTCACGATTAGGGTGCAGACCAATGTTGTTATGTAACTCTCCTCAAGGAAGCAAACAATCCAAATCCTTTCACTTTAAAGGTCCCTAGAGAGGTTCTGCAAATGGCAATCTTTAATTTTGTTTCATCACAACTCATCGTGATACTTGCTTTGTAGCACTTTGGCCGCTGCAGCATCTGCCAGGTGCCACCGGGGGGAAGAGGGGGGCAGGTGGCCCGGAAGGCCCGGTGGTGGTGGACGTAATGTTCATCGTGTCATCTCCATGTTGATGCATCGCTTCACAGGACGCAGCCGCCGTCTGCCGAGAGGAACAGTTAGAGCACGGCAGATGCTCTCTCGTCTCCACTAACAGGGAGGACTGCCACATACACACACACACACAGACACACACTCACAAACACACAGATTTCCCTCAGCTTCCATGGCTGCTGCTCCGATTATTCCTGCTAAGTTGAACAAATCCATCAGACAGAAGTAAGTGAAGGGATGACAGTGGCTCATTTGCTGCGACAGTTATGTCTGTTTGCGCCATCACAGGTTGATTTCACAGTGAAGTCAACAGGAGAGAGTTGGTGATGCAGTCAGTTAATTTGAAAAAAGAAAAAAAAAAACAGGACACCTTAAACCCCACCTGTCTGAATACACGATTAACTGAATTAAGATATTTATATTCTCCAACAGAAAAAAAGTGCACATGGTAAAAGAAGAAACAAATTGTGTATTATAATGAAATGCCTAACAACCAGATTACTGCGGCTCCACAATGACTGAGCGTTTGTCACATTTCTGACAATAAGGATAAACCTTTATCTCACAAGCGAGTGCTTTTAAATGTTCACCACCATGAGGAGGAGAAGAGGAAGCAATCCAATTTCCATCTTCTGCACAAAGCTATTTCCAGGAGTTCTCAATCTGTTACTCTTCTAATTAATCAGAATTTATTGCAACGTAAAAATAGAAAGTCTGTGTACATGTACGCATGTGAGTGGGTGTCATTGTGCGTTTAACGTGAGCAGATTTGTTTTACCACATCTTATTACAACAAGCAGCGACATACTCTCATTGTAACAGATTGGGTTTCTTTGTTTCTGTTCTGCTGTCATGAGGTATTTGCTTGCACTGTGGTCCCAAGCACCAGTAGTTTATGCAATAAAACACAAACTCTTTCTCCCACTGACCCAGGAGGTAATGTGCTGGACTGTGCTGGAGGTTTGCTTCCTCCCTTCAGTGTGTGCAGTGTGTGTTTGTGTTTGTGTGTTTACACTGTGTGGAGATATGAAGGGTGAAAAATACTCGCAGCATCATTAGAAACACTCAGATGACAGTCATAATGAGTCAGCCATCGCTCAATGATTAGCACCTTTAACCTCTGCTGTTTCTCAGGGTTTCTCTTTTTCACCTTTGTTTTTCTTTACATCTTGTGCTCTCTATGTGCAGATGCCATGTGGTTAGCATTACTTTACATGTTTTTGAACTACTAGATTTTTTTGGTTTAATACAGAACTTATCCTGTAATTCTGGGCCCAATATCAACTTTGTTTTCAAAAATATCTTTAGACCTATTTCCTGCATTTAACCACAGTAACAATCTTTCCATAACCTAATCCTAGCACATAAAAACGTTTGTCATGCTTCAGCTGCCATGAGGCAACACTTTAACACTATGTTCCTCAACAAAGGAGAACTGGCAGTGAATGATTTGCTGATAAATTTATTATCGTCTTCCCTCAGGAAACTGCTAAAATCCAGATAATTACATTTGTTTTAAAAAATATTTTCAGTTGTAAATATTTAATACTTAAACATGTTTTAGGCGACATGGTTGATCATGTATATCGTGATGATAACACCGTACTCAATGAAGTCATCGCTGAGAAAGGCATACAGCAACATCACCATGAGGTAAGAGCACAACATCACAGCCTATCAAAGATGTTTAGACAACTACAGCAAGCTTTGTGGGTCAACGTTTCAAACGCATTCTGTTCCAGTCTAATAAGTCTACCTATTCTATAAGTTTCTTGTCCTGTCTGACTCTTTTTTAGCAACATTGCTATGAACTCAGATCTCAACAGTTATTCTGGTGTTGTTTTTATGGCCAAACTATAAAAATAGGAATTGTGCTGTAATAAACTAGAATTATCCTAACCCAACCGGCGAGAGTTCGAGATTTAATTCTAATTTTTTTATTTTTTCCCCATTGGTTTGGTTTGATTCTATGTTATCTTTCCTTACTCATGCACCTGCCCAAGGCTTTTCTCCCCCTGTGTGTTTCATCCCTTCTAACCTTGTGATATATTCTCTTAACACATTGTCTGCCACCAGCTTTACCCAGAGATTTAAGACCCCTGGCCGGACCAGAAGGTAATGTCCACGGTGACCAGAGCTCCCCATAAACACTGACCACTCATTCATTTTCACTCTGTCCCCCAAGCTCCATGGCTGTGCAGCAAGAAGCTTGACAGACAGACAGCCAGGGGCCTGGTCCCAGGCCCTCGGTCCCACAGCATCAGCTGCTCAGCCCAGATAGCATAGAGAGCTGCACACGGGCTGCCAGCTGATAAATGAGCTGACAAGCCTTCTCCCCGTTACTCATTTCCCTCCTGAGGGAGGTACAGAAAAGAGAAAAAATGGGAGCATTAGAAAAGAGAGAAAGGAAAAAAAGAGAGAAAGACTGAACGAAAAAAAATGAATTGACTTTGCAGCGGGGATATTTTTAGCATGCCTGTAATGTGCTCCATTAGTTTGAGATGGTACAAGAGGGAGAAGAGGACTGAGGGGGGTTAAGGAGGGGGACAGGTGGAAGAGAGGGATTGAGTCAAAGATAAAGGGACAGAAAATGTTGAGGGCAGCAGGAAAGAAGAGAAGAATGAGTCTGATACAAAGAGGTGGAAGGAAAAAAGAAAACAATGAAAAGGCAAAGGTAGATAACAAGAGGGATATCATTAAAAAAAACAAACAAAAAAAAAACCCAAACACACCCTGATAACCACTCACACAATGAGAGGAGAGTACATTGTGTTTGTTTACAATCATTTCTTGAATTAATCACCTCTATCTGCTGTTCCACAATGACTCCATCTGAGTGTCCACGGTCTTATTTTCTCTCCCTTGTTAAAGCTGAATTCTAATTTTGTGCAGCATTGTGCTGTTGCTGATGTATGTCTGGAATGTGGTAAATAGACCTGACAAAAAAGCTGTTAGCTGTTATCTTCCATGGCAGGTAATTACAAAAGACAACCTCTACAATGTCTTGTATAAAGTGTTTTTGTGCCAGTTTCCATTCCTACACTCTTTGGCTATAAAAGCACATGACATCCGTCAACAGAAAACCTAAATCTTTGTCAGGTGACTGTAAGATTGATTCAAATCACTGAAATAGAGGAACAGTTTAAATGGCAGCTGGTCAGGGATGTGTGACCTGGCACCATGTAGGTTTAACTAGGACAGGACAGTTTTGGCTTATTGTTGACACCCACCTCAATCTGCCTGATACACTCCCAACTGTAATGAGCCATGAGGCCCCAGTCAGCCATTTTGGCCTACATGGACTTTTCCTGGCAGCCCAGTGCCGCAGACACATTAGCAGTAAATAACGTGACATCCTCGTCATCCTCTGACTCCAGTGGGTCTTAAAATTGGAGAGTTCATTGTCTAGGACTCAGTGACATGGGTGAAACAATCCTTTAATAGGGTTTCTTATCGAGATAGGGAGAGGTCAGGGGAAATTTATGTTGGTATCGAGTGAACTTTAATGCTTCCTCAACATCTATCACGCAGTCTTTTACAATACAGACTAGTTACCTTTTGATGGTGAGAGTAGAGCGCTTCAATCTGTTGACAAAAGGCTCCCCTCCCTGCCCTCCACAGCCACGCTTCACCACCGCAATTCATCTCATAGTAATTTGATTTGATTGGATTGTAGCAGGAGTTTAGGCCGACATATTTAGCGCCAGCTTTACCACCCGGCCACAGTTTTGCAGCTTTACTTTGATCATGTTTGTTTGAATAAATAGCCGCCAGTCTTATTGTTTGACCACAACAGTGTGTGAAAATAAAAAATGAAAAGAAAAGCTGCTTACATAAGATGTTTTCAGTTACAATCAGAGACACAATGCAGTAACCTGTCAACGTGTCAAAAGCTGGATGTACGCAAACAGCAAGCAGCCTCGTGCTCTGATGAACCTGAATGAAAACACATTTTTCAAAGTGTCTCTATCATCTCTGCAGGATGCAACAGGGTTCATTTAACAGCACAAGGGAAATGAATTTGTAAACATTTTTATCCACATATCAAGATTTTGCAAGAAACGTGGGACCATGCAAATTCATATTCCATTTTCAATATTTATACCTTATTTATACCTGTATTAGTCAACGTTAGTATATTAAAGGCCTGTGGGATTTTACAATTAAAACAACTTGTGTTGTAGAACAAATGTGGTCATTTCACATTTAAGTCAGATCAAACCACGACCGAAAAGTCGTAATGATGCAGATTAACTAAAGTTTTTGAATGTAAAGTTTTTACTGTGATGAGCAATAACTCTGTTCAACTGTTTTGTTTTGTTTTTTCCAAACTATAACTCTGATTATTTCTTATTTTTTCTAAATTATGGTCTGAATTCATAGATCCCTGCAACCCTACAGGGCAGTTTAGCTCCTTTCAGCTAAGTATTTTGTTTTTACATGATTCTCTGCCTTGTGTTTGAATGTGTTTGAAACTGTCTGAATAATAGAATTTTGTTTATTCTGGTCATTCGACAGCGGTAGTATTTGTGCCAGCTTATTACTTCATTGTTAATGAGGCATGGTAAAGAACACAGTGTGACTGTTTCCCCTGCTGCAATTTATCTTCTTACTTACACAGTATTTTGTTTGATCAAATTTTAGATGGTGATATCAGAATCAATTTTGCAGATGTAAGTCTGTCTTCAGGTATATATGGGCTTACAGGACCAGAGACTATCACTTTGGGGGAAACTAGAGCAGCATGAAACAGTTAAATGAAAACACACAGGATAGATTTGAACGAGCTTGATTATTTACAGCCCAAACACAGTGGCATCAACTTTGATTCATCATTACAGTGTCTAAGTGTGTGAGTGTCAAGTGTCGCCCCTTTGATTTACTGATCATTTCGGCTAAATTCATTGAGCCCGCAGGCAACTGACTTTGACCAATGACAGCAACACGCTATTGCAGGTCAGGGGTGAACTATTAATGAGTATAATGCATTTGTTGACCCACCCACCCAATATCACCACCAGCCGTCACTGTTTGTCTTGCAGAGTTGCTGGTATAGCTGTGAGCTACTAATTAGCACTGGTTGTTATGTTAATCAGCATTTTCTGTTGGGTTGAGGACCATGGTGTCAATAGAGTGAGTACTGGTGTGATTTTTTTTTTTTTTTTTTTAAGATTTTTAATCTTAGTACAGGTTTACACTTTCACGCCTTGTGCTTTTGGACAGCTTTGCATTGTTAGCTAACTGTAGCTGATTGTAGCATTTCCAGCAGCAACAGGCAGCGACAGTGAAGAAGCTCAAAGGAACCCTACCTGACCAGCACCAAACAGCAGACAACGTTAGCAGCTAGCTGGTAATAGCCCTATGGTGCCATATCCAGTAAACCAAAGATCCAGATATTTCCTGAGCGAGACATAAAGTGAACACAAACACAACTCCAAATGAAAGCTATGAAGATAAATGCTAAATGAGGTTTCATATCTTCCATATCATCTTCATAATATACCAGTGTAACTTGCTTCACTACTTGCTACACCACTTCTAGTGGCCAAAACATGGATGCTGCTTTAATGATTTATATTTATTCACAGTTATTGTGCAGTATTTATTGTGCCATCAACAAGGTGTATTGATATGCCATTGTTAATATGTTACATCTTGATTGTAATATTCTATTTTAGATCATGGAATAATTGTCCAATGTTACTATGTTCATTTTTCAAAATGTCAGCTTGTTGCTTTTTTGCTTTTTCTTGCGTGCTCTTCTCTAAACTCTTGATCCTTCATCTGTTATTACAAATATTTCTGGTTTCAGAGAGTGACAGATTAAATGTTAACACTTCGATTCATGGTTCTCTTTTATCCAGCCAAGAAACATTAACTTCATTGGCGGATATCAGCACAGCGTGTGTTTGTCAGATTGCAGTGGCTTTTGGCATCCTGTTTATTCTTTCTTTTCTATAACCATGGGCATTTCTTTTATTTTGCCCATAATTGACCCACAGTTTGGCGTATAATGAAGGAGTTCTAAAGAGTCGTTTAATTGTCCGTGCACACTGGAAAATTACAGTCAGTAGCTGCGTGGAACTTTTGAAACTGCCAGAGTAGAAAAGAATAAAAAATAATTCAGGTTCTCTATTAAATGATACTCCTACAGGGCCTTGGTAAGTAAAAGCTGTTTGTACATGTTACCAGATTTTCTGCTGCACTGTTCAAAAGTTAGGAATAACGAAAAAGCATTTTCTGTCACTCCCTTTGTGATTTCCTTTTTATATTTCCTAAATTAGCCTACAGTAAAAAGTAGAGATCAGTCCACCCACCACCAAAAGAAAGCACCATGAAAGGCATTCCACCCTCTCTTGTAGGTGGTGTGAATAACAGCATTATCTGTTGGACATTAATAAGCAGTAAGCCCTACAGGGTGCTGCAGATGGAACCGGCATGGTGGTTAAAATGAGTTTAAATTGGACCCTGAGAACTGACTGGCACACACACAAACAGAGCACTGGAAAGACAGGTTTGAATGGAGGGTGTGGGAGAATAGCAGACTCTTGGGCTGGCGACATGGAGGACCAATTTGCTGGCTGCCAGTTGAACAGTGGGCCATCAGATTTTGAAGCAGTCCAATGAAAGAGTACATTTACCATCACTATCCTTAGAACAATAACTGCCCCATGGATTTTCCCATTATTTTGGTAGACACAGACTACAGTGCAGCACCCTGTCCTGAGCATTATATTAATGATTGGGTTTGATGGGAAATCATTCAGACTCAAACAAAGAACATAGTATTGTTCTAAAAAAAAACACCTGTATGTAGCAGCTGGTGAAATCAAGCCCAGGACATGAGGAGTACTTTGAAACAATGAATTTGAAGTCCGAAACAGGCTCATGATTGTGTCCTCAATGGGAAAATATAATTCTTTTCTCAGTTTACCCTTATAGCCATGATAAAACCCATCATCAACCCATCCCCATTCCCTTTGGCACCACCTGGTAGCCAATTGGAAACACATTGTGATTAAATCTGTCCTTTATCCTTGCTGTTTCCACTCGTGTTGCCACTCCTGTCTCTGTTTCTCTGTCGCCGGTGCACGCTCCATTTTCTGTTTATTCAGACTCTGTTATTCAGCCTTTTCAGTGTCTGGCACGTAGGATGAAATACTAATCTAGCAGTCTGGATCTCTGTCATTTACTAAATGACAGTGCCATGTATCACAAAAGAAGGAGCAGGAACATATTTATTTATATTTATATTCATATTTACAAGTTATAAAGACAAAGATATACTGGCATTTTTACACACACTTCTAGTCGGTCAGAACTAATGAGAAGATAAATTGTGTCCCTTCCCACATGGCATTTCACACATTTTAAAAAGCAGAGGTTCAAATGAGCTTGGCCTGCTGGTTTGTAGGCTGTTTTCATTTCCTGTGCGCTGGCTGGCTGCCTCTCTGTGGTTTGCTCAAAGGTTATCTGAAGCATTGCTTAATTCGTACAATGGAAACAAAAGTGGTGTTTTATAGACAACAAAAAGCGTAACATTTTACTTGCATTTCCAGATGGCTGTTGAAACAGTTACAGCTTTTACAGCTTGAGACTCACAGTCGAATGGAGTTGAATCAGTTTTGTCCCAAAAATCCATGTACACAGCTGTTCATCAATTCAAAGCTCCTAAGGTGAAAGTATTTTGGGATGAGGTGAGATCCAGTTGTGGAATTTAGTTGTTAGGTGCCTTGACTGAAGTAGGAGCCTGAGGCACAAAGAAAAAATTGTTTCTCAACTGATGGAGGGCATGTTCAGTCTGCATATAGAATAATGCTGAGAAACACCATCCATAGAGCCCTGCATTGAAGTGCTTCTTTAAATCAATGCTGGGAGAAATTAAAGCATTGATAGGAACTGGGTTAGGTGTTACACTGCACAGCTAAATTTGAATTTGCTATTTCACGATGGCCTATTCAGAGAGGAAGATCTGCATTATTTATAGCCACCCATCAGCCATTGATGAAATGTTTTCTGCACCACAAAGAACTGTAGCAACTGCATAATCCCTGGAATGGCATCTGTGGCACCATTATGTATCTGTATAAACTTGACAGCCTAAAAATAAATTAATTTTAAATTAAATCTACATATATTTCTAAAATCTACAATATCTAAATCATTAAGGTCGATGGAGTATAATCTAATGAGCATCAACCAAAGCCTGCCCCTGTGCATGAGGGTTGAGACAGAAACTGTTATTTAGTTAAATTGTAACTGCTTGGAACACATTATGCATACAGATGAGCAGCAGGAAAACAAGATATGCTGCAGAGGTAGTTCACCCAGCCTAATCATCGACAGCCATATCCCAGCTCTGTGTATGTTGTGCTTTGGCTCAGTGGTGCTTTGAGCTATAAGCTAACCTCAACATGTTTATATGCTCAGATTTAGCACAATGTCCACTGTGTTTGCCATCTTAGTTTATGACTTTAGCATGCCAACATTTGAGAATTAGCACGGTAACTGACAAAGTCCATCTGAAGATGAGGGGATGATGGGTATTTGGACATGAGCCCAAGTGATATACAAGTTAAAATTTCACCAAAATCATTGAAATTCTGAGAATCTGTGGCAGATCGTGTGGCAATCAAATCAGTTGTTATTATTGAGATATGTCACACAAAATGTCAACTTCATGTCACAGGAAAAAAAAACAGGGTCATGTCAGTACAAAATCTCATTGCAATCCATCTGGACCAAAGGACTGTCCAGGGGTTCATGTGACTATCGTGGCTAAAAGTGAAGTGTGGGCAGTTTGAGATTTGCCCCAGTCCAGTAGTTTCATATGACACACTGACATTTTTATTCAGTGAAAGATAAGAATTTTTTTTTTTTTATATCCCCCAATATATCAAGCTGTGCACCACAGAAGGCTACAATAACATGAAATCAAGAATAGGTTTTACTTAACTGTGATTCTTTGGTTGATACAATGTCTGCATTGAGTAAACTATAAAGTATTTTACAGTAAATAAATAAAACTACCCACTTGTATATGGATAGTGTTGACAGAAGCAGAAATAAGCAGAGATAAGATTCAATCAAAATGCAGGGCACTTAACACTGGAAGCCATTTTTTGCTATGATGCTTTACCAAGCTGCTGCAGTGAGTCCAGAGACAGTAGACACCAGGAGCACTATCCACAGACTAACAGGCTAATAAGCACAGGCTAATAAGCACTATGTCCTGTGGCTCATTTAGATGAACAAATTGAGCAAACCTCAAAGCTGTCAAGCCGTCTCTCCCTCATTCTTGCTATTATGGGCCGGAGAGTAACATCAAGTGAAGCACAGGCCGACTTGTTTGGAGTAGTGAACAGTCTCAGCAGCTATATACTAAGCACAGAGGGGAACATCAGTCACCACCTGAACTCACTGTCACACTCAAGTGAGTTAGTCACACTTTTTGAATCGGCGCTTTCACTGATGTGGCAAGCAGTTAGTTTAGTAACATATAAAACCCAAGCAAGTGGTAGAAGATGAGCACATTTGTCAGTGTGGGCATGCTAGAGGGAGATTGTACAGATTACTCCCTGGAGACAATAGGTACCAACACAGACACTGTTTGTATAAACCTTAAGGAAAAAGTGCTACATTTAATGTTTTTTTTTCCCCACAGTTGTTAAAACTGCTTGTTATTGAAATTCATTGTAGCAGCCATGAACACACGCTAACCACAGCCTCCCGGAAGAAGCAAGCTACAAATATTTTATAGTCCCCTTTCAAGTCTCGGGAGTGAGTTTTTCTTACTCTAAATGTTGATTTTGGGCAGAACATCACTTAAAACTGAATTCTAATGCGTCGAAATCGAGATTTCCGTCTTGTTCTCTGTAGTGTTGGCTCAACAGAGAATCATCTAAAGCCGCCCTGTTTGATTGTGTTTATGCTTCTAGTTGGTCATAATGCTGGACTTGCCTCCAGGCTGGACCGAAGCTGCTTGGTTTTCTGTGAACTCCCAACATGATACAGCTGCTCGATAAATATAGCAGCCAAGGCTCCACTGGGTCACTGCAAGGGCAACTGCAGACGAGAAGCTGCAATGCCAAGCATCTCCCTCAGCCTCTCCCTGCCTCTCCCTGTCTCCCCTGGACTACCACTGTCTCCCCCTGCTCCTTCCTGCTTCCACTTACTGTCACCAACTGCCTCATCTTTCTGTTTCTCCTGGTCCATTGATGTCTGCCCAATGCCGCTCCCTGTTTCCATTCCCTCCTTCACATCCCTCTGGCACCAAACGTTTGATACCTGTTCTTGGTACTGTTTCTTCAGCTGCAGCTGAAATGTTGAAATTGGTGGCAATTAGAGTCACATGATCCTATTTTGACTCCTCGAAATAGATTGGATTTTGCATCTCTTAACCCCAAATACATCGCGATTAAAACTTCCAATTCTATGCAATAATAAACACTTTGCTGCCAAGTCAGACAGGAAACGAAAACTGTTGCTTTAACTGCAGAGTAAATTATATGATGACACTCAAAAGCCTCTGTTTAAAAGCTTCAAAAGCAGATATTCACTAAATGAGTTGAGTGAAATATCTCTGTTGCTCAAAGCTGTCTTTATCTACAGCACCATGTATTCTACAGATTTTTTTCACCTGGAGCCTGTGGGGAGAGCAAGAATTTTAAAAGGAGTTAAGAGTCTTTATTAGAGCAGGAGGATAAAGCCAAAGAACACTGACCATGAAGAAACTACTAACTAGAATAGAACTCACATTTTTCTTTAACAAGCTCCAGAATAAGTACTTTGAGTTTGTTCTTAAATAAAATGTAGTCTGTCACATATTGCCTGTGTCAGCCATTGTACTTGTGAGACAAAAGGTTAAAAAAATATGAAAATAATTTGATATATATGAACGCTTTTTTTATGTTCCAACCGTCTTTTACTACAGCACGCTCACATGCTGTAGCTCAGATGATATTAATGAAGTTAATGGCTTTGTAATTTATTTACATTACGCCTCATCAGCCTTAGAGAAAAATTGGGTTGATCTGGGAGGCCCCGTGTGTAAACACACACGTTGTTGCAGTGTGTGTGTGTGTGTGTGTGTGTGTGTGTGTGTGTGTGTGTGTGTGTGAGCGCGCGCATGCAAATGGTGTGAGTGCAGATTTTAACTCACATGTGTCTTACCATTCGTGTGTGCCTTGCACTGTTTGAACAGTCGAGTTCACTCAAAGCCTAATGAGGAGTGACTGTGTACAATTTGAGCAGGAACCCCTGAGGCTCTCTCAACAGAGTGAGTTTAAACTTTTGTACAGCACAATGTCAAGGGAGTCCAGGTAAAAATGTTATATACATTATTGCTCAGGCTCACTGAATTGAAGTTATACGGCCATATAGCTTGGACAAAAATCAAGAGAGACAGACATGTCTGCTATTAAGAAGATATTAAGATGGATACAAATGGCTCAAGGGATGCCATTGTGTCCCAAAAGCTGGATGGATCTCCATGGAGTTTAGTACAGATACATGTATTAATTGCTTTAGTGTTGCCAACAGGTTGAATGTTTTGGCTTTTTAGTGTAATATGTCGACTGATTGCCACAAAACTTTGTTGAGATGCTCATGTTTCCCTGATGACAAATCCTGATGATGTGATCCTTTGAGTTTTCCCTTCAGCAGCATTTTGAGGAGGAAACGTGGCTTTGAGTTAAGTTTTGAGTTGAGTTAGCATTCTGACGTTAGCACTGAGCTGCTAGCATTGTTGCAGAGTCTTATATCCAGTACAATATTTGGTACTTTTAGTGTATGTGAAAACATAAAAGAATAACCCAAAAAACAGAGAAACTGAAGAAGCCTCTTTGATGAGAGATGAAACATCTTCAACCAATTCAACTTCCCCTCAATTCAACTTTTCCTGGATTCACAGAAATGGCTCATTGTATGAAATGTGGAAAACAATATTGCAGTGCACAATACTGATAGCACAAACAATGTTGCTTTGATTTGTTGGACTGATGTCAGAGGGAATTCTACTTTAATGGAAAGCTTGGAGTGCCTTCTTGAAAGCATTTTATGGGTTTCAAAAGGATTTTTAAGGATTCTCTCACATCCCATAGGAATCCTCAGGAGATGCCTGAACTGCTGAACTGGACTGCTTTGCTTTGCCTCCTCTTTATTCTCCTTCTTTTGAAAAAAAGAGTCGATGCTAGAGGTTATAACACTCTCTTCTCAGACCTGGACTCCTGTTCGGCCTTTATTAGGCCCTTTAAGTCTTTTAGCCTCTAGTACTTTTAATGTTTGTCAGGTGAGATCTGAGTGAAACTATTATGATTACTTTTGCCTTTCAAGTTCTCTATTTTTGCACTCAGAGCCTTGAACTTATTGTAAGCTGCACTTCTTCATTAAACTGATGTGATGCAGTAGTCGACAGTGTTGAAGAAACACAGATGTTTAACTATGGCTTCTGGGGTCTTTCTGTAGTGTTATTTTTTATTATTTTATTAAATGCCTGAATTGATTCATTGTATGTTAAATCATTTTCTAGTGCTATGTATTTTTGGTTTTATCTTTTTAGCATTGGTCAGATGATAACAATAAATATACTCGCATCTAATGCTGTTGAGTTAGATACTTCTATATATCTATATCTCTATATATATATAAAAAAAAAGTCTTCTATTTTTCAGTTTTGACCTTAGCTGATATAACAGTGATCTTACAGCAACTGTGTCTGGGGCAAAGGCCTCTGTTAGAGAAACACTTGAGTCTCTAAGCAGCCATTTTGCTTCATATAGCCAGTGCTATTACCAGGGTGATATGAGTCAGACCTCTTGAAATGGAGGAGGTTTAACCTCACCCTCTCTCCTTGGCAAAGTCACATCGCCTGCCAGTCACACGTTTTAATTTCAGATCCAAATGACAATAGGCAGCGCTGTGACTTCTGGAAACATGCTCTCACTGCTTCAAGGTTGTTTTCCTGCAGCCTGGCAAGTGGCTGCACACAGCAGTCATCAGCATTCATGTCAGGAAATTAGAAAACTGGGACTGTCTCACAGTATTATGACTGAGAAAGAGCAGATTTCTCTCTATGGTAAATACTGGGCAAGGGAACCATAAACGTAGAACAGAAGAGAGAAACAGAGAGAGATAGAGAGAGACAAAAAGGCTGTGGACTTTGCGCTGGAGAAAAAGCTGTGAGTGGCTGATCACCAGTGCAGAGACTGAAGGGCTAGATGGAGTTGGGACGATAACACAGTGAGCGAGAGGGACTAAAGCAAACATGGACACATAGAGCAGACAAAGGGAGAGCTGAGAAAACAGCTCTGGGTCCAGAAGTCTTTGTTATGAGAGACCCATAGAGCTGTAGCTCTGTCAGCACAGGCTGTCGAACCTGCTGGCCCACCAGCACTGACAGCACTCACAGGGGAAGTAGTCCTCTCTGCAGCCGTGGTGAACTGCCACTCACACACATGCACGGCCAAATCTATAGGGCCAGGGAGGGAGAATAGGTTTATTCATAAAGGGACATTCAACCTCTTTATATGCCATGTGTGGAAATATTTAAAGACAAGTGCATATTTCTTTGATCATTAGTGAGGTAATACTGAGTTCACCAGCTCCTCTCCTGCTCGGGCTCATGACAGCATGGTGAAAGATGAGAATACAGTGAGGAATTTAAAGGCCTAATCTGCAGTATGTCAGAACATGTCACTGTGAAGCACAGTATATTGACATAGCTAAATGTAAGGAATAAAGTTATGAGTGAAGAATTGCCCACATTGCTACCACATTGATCACATATTTTAAAAAAAATCAACACCTTTTTCATTGATAAGTTTTAAATTATTTGTGATGTTAGCGTGACATATAAATAACTCATATTTAATAGACTTAGTTTGGCCATATATTAAAAGACCTCTAAATCTGACTGTGAGTGAGCATCAGTTCAAACCTTGTTGTGACTTTTTGAACTAATGGCATTTTGTTGTCTTACATCTGATAATGCTGTCAATACATTTACAGACTGTGTGAAGAATAGTAGTTAATGACTATGCAATAATTTTTTAAATACATAAATAAATCAAAGAAAGAGTGTGTATGGTTGTTGGATGGATAAATTTAAAGGAATTTCAAAATACCTCTTTGCTTTCTTGTGGCGATTTAGATGATTAAGACCATCATGAAGCTGCCATCAGTGACCAACTAGGTTAGCTTGGTACAAAGACAGGAAACAACCCCCCCCCTCCTCAGGAAGAGCACTGGGCTGTGAGGCAGTTTTGATGTTTGTTTTCCATACAAAATCATTACACACAGAATACTTTAATACAATAATTAATCCATTTAGAGTCTCCTCCAGTCTACACAAGACTCAATCAGTCAGTGTTCAATAACAACCTGCGATGTATGAGGAACCACATTTTTCTAATACAATCATGCTGGAAACAAGAGGCAAAAATACCAAAAAAGTGCCAGCAAACATTTCTAAGGCTCACTAACCAACACCTGACATTTCTTTATTTAGTCTCTGCAAAAACCAGTGTAAAAACGACACTCACAGTCCTCTGGCTGTCTTTTCATACAGACTTGAGAGCGGTGTCACTCTTCTCAGCATTCTGAACGCGAATAAAGATATTTCCTGTGTGGGTTATTTATATCAGAATGGATGGATACACACAATATGATCCCATCCAATACAAAGGAGTACACTGTAAAGTGTCTCATTTTCTTGTACAGCCATTGTATTTATATATATTTCTCCATATGTATTGATATGTATAATATAAATGTATATATGACTGTCTTCTCACTTACTCTGTTTTTTTTCTTTTCTTTTCTCAAGGACATTCCAGTAAAGGAAAACCTTCAGCCATCTGGTCTTCAGCCCTTAGCTGTGGGCAGCCTGCTTGGACTGTAGAGCTGTGACATAGCAGGTAAAGTCTATTGCACAACACGGCTGGATACAACAGGCTATCTAGCAAAAGACGGCATGCAGACAGACATTTATGTGCCTTCCTTTTCCTGACTCATCACAATAACTTCTACCAAAAGGTTTCTGCAAGTAAACAATGTCATTTTCATCAGTCTTTAAATAGCTTAAAAGCAGAGTAACAACAATCTGCATGGAGGTGGAACAAGCTAGTCTCATTCAAGCTGCTAAAAGGGTTATTTACTGCTCAGTCCAATCATGCAGATGCTCTCTCACTCAGTGCAGTAAAACCTGACTGTGGTTGGACGCTCTTTCACGTCTGTACTTTTATGATTAGATGTATTGTTCAATACACAGGGAAAAAAAACAGGACCATAAAAAAGCTTTTATTGTGGAAAATTTGCATCTAGACATGGTTTCTAATTTATTTCCCATAAGTTGACACCATTTACTGAATCATTATATGTAGTTCATTTTGTTTTATGTTGGCTGTTTGTATTTTTGTGGTTTTTTTATTATGATGTGGCTGCCGGACTTACCATATATCATTGGGAAGGTTATTTTCCAACTCTGCCTCTGACATAATACTAATTTTTTTTAATATCACAAGAAAACCTAACTTCTAATACTAGTATGGTGGTCTAATACCTGCTGCTTTGGAGTGCAGCTTTTGGCCAAAAAGCCAAGTGAACAAAGTTGGGGGAGAAAAAGTGTTAATGGGGTGACTGGTCTCTTTTGATTCTTTCACAGGTTTGACCTTTTGACCCCATTCAAGCCCACTGAAGGCGTTTCACAAGGCCATGGTCAAAGCACTCCTGCTGTTTCACTCCCGACCATTAAACTCTGCAAACTTAAATCTGAAATTTCAGATTTGAATAAAGCAAGATGATTTTAACACCACTTTCACTTTTAGTGTTGGTTGGAGTTCTTTTCTGCGGCAAAACGTTGACTTTGATTGACGATACAATATCACATCCTGTTGTCTGTTTGTGATAAAACGATATAAATTACTGCTTCTGAAGATGGATTGTAGTAGTTTATCCAACATGCAAGGTGACATGATCATTCACATTAAATCAAACATCACAGCTAATGCAAATAAAGTTAAGAAAAATGGGCAACAGTCACATTTACTGCCCCAGCAGAGTAGTTGACAGCATTCTTTATGTTGTCACTTCAAGCAGATAAGAAATATCACAGTTTTCACAGAAGAAACACTGATGTTGTGTTCATGCCACAAGGGTGCAATCAGTCACACGCGGAAAGAAGGCATCATGGTTATATTTCATTTTGAATGTCTCAGTTCACCTACTAAGATCTGACTGAGTTCAGATAAAGCATTTGAAAACCAAAACTCTGGAGCTGTTGTATGATAAGATCTTTACTTGGAAACACCTTAAATCCACATTGACCTTTTGTCAGTCACTGTGGCTTTAAAGCAGTCAAGTTATATGAAGTGGATTTGCTTCATGTCCATGATTAAACGTGTGAACAAAACAGTGAGTTAGTCAGCTTTGCACATGATGAGCCAGGAGACTAGTTAGTTGCTCATCTCAAATCTGTATGCTAAGCTATGTTAATTAGCTGTGGTTATACCTTCATATTTTCCATACAGACAAGAGGTTGGCCTTAACTCTCAATACAAAAAAGGCAAAGGCATAACAGAATATCAAACTACGCCTTGCGTGATGATAACCTTTGAAGAACAAATCCAGTCAAATTAATTTGATTGTTCACTTATCTGAGTTTTTGCTGACAGCTTTATATTTTCTTCCACAAAGGTGAGCAGTGTAGCCTTTTTTGCATGAAGGTGCCAAAATAAAAGACTATTCTTGGAAGGGAATCACTCCCACATGGCTCCGTCCTTACTGATTCATCATGTTGATGTAGATAGTGTGCGCTCCGGCTTTTGTTTGTTATGGAAGCTCAGCTCACATGGATTCATTTAAAGGCCACCCTTTTGCACAGCAGAACTTAATGCTCTATTTAAACTTTTAACAAGAGACTCTGTGGATGTGAAACCGCTTGTCAATCAGATCGTATTCTTCAGTGAGGCGCCAATAGCCCTCTGAGATGACGACAAGAAAGTGGAACAGATTTAGTGATGATAAAGGTGTCTCCACAATCCCGCCCAAGGTTTTATAGCT
Source organism: Rachycentron canadum (assembly GCA_038496675.1). Taxonomy (NCBI): domain Eukaryota; kingdom Metazoa; phylum Chordata; class Actinopteri; order Carangiformes; family Rachycentridae; genus Rachycentron; species Rachycentron canadum. Next base: position 8,715,199 of record CM076652.1, read on the forward strand.
TTTCTTTGATAACCAATGTCAAATTTATTTCAAATTTGTGTGTTTGTGTTTTTCTGTTGATGGTTTCCACATGGAAGAGAGCATGTGGGGCGGCTGGTACAGCATGGATGACTGTGTGGGGGAAGGGAAGGCTGCTCCTTCTGTTCCTCCACTGCTTGGCTGCTTGGTTCTGCCTCTCTGATAGCACCTTTACTGCACAAAAACACACACATATATAGACACACACGTCCAGCAGCCCTGTCACCAGCAGATGGGAGCTGAGCTGCTTCATTAATCCTACTCCTGTAGGATCAGATAATTAGACACCTTAATTGGAGTGTAAAGACTTTAATAAGTAAAATGCCACTTTTCGTCTCCCATATCGTCCCAGCTGAAGCAGTTCACATACTCTGTCCTAGACTCTGTTTCTTTCTCACACTCACAGTGAACTGCTAGTCAGGTGGGAATTGAGAATGAGCTTACTGACTAGTTCCACATTTATCACTGCGAGGCCTCTTGTTGTTGTTGTTGTGTTGTATTTTATTGCTATTAAAAATGTAATCTTCAACAATAATTTTTACCATCTACCGGGAGGCGATTCATGAGATTAAACAGGGTTTAATTTGATCACACATTCTACTGAATGAGACCCATTTGCTAGTTTGTCCCTGCTCTCCTTTCTGTCAACCATGGCATTATAATCTTCTATAGTAATGAATAAAAGAAAATGGAGGATCACCTCTGGTGTTATACTTGCACACACCCAAGCAGAGATACAAAGAAACAAGTGAAGAGAAAAGTTAGCAGAAAACTTTCTTCGCTGCAGGCAGATGTTAATACAGGAGCTCAGTGTCAGCTAGCTATTGCCCCCTTTGTATTGGCAGGGGACCTGAAGGGACCTTATTCTGCTCTCTGGAAATATGACAATCCCCTCTGCACATTACACCAAAACATTCTTTGAACAACAGAAAGAGCAAAGGAAACAAGGGTGACGCTGGAGAGCAGGGACTATATGGTATGTGCATAACAATGTGACTAGATCCAATGCAGTATTATTTTAAACAACTTACCTCCTCTTCAGTTCATGCACTCAAGTTATTTTCACTCATTGATACAAATATAACTATTTGCCATGTAGCTGCTGACACAGTGGTAAATGTTGACATAACAATATAACAAGTTTTTTTTTTAATGCATTTCTCATATTTTTTCTCTGCCCTCATCAAGGTTTGATGAACGAGATCCATTTTCTCGCACCAGTGATTGATGACATTGTCACTTGAGAGGACATATAAACACACCTTATTCAGACAGTGAGAAATGGCAACTCATACTCCTCTCATGTTGCTCGATTTTTCTCTAATCCCTCCCGCTTACAGGCTAGAAAACAATTTTAGAGCATCATCCTCTCACTTGGTTTCACTGGTTTGAGTAAGAGCTGGTTAATAAAGATGTAATTATAGCACAAGTAACATGGCTCTCAGTCATATATGAAAAAAAGTATTTTAAATCAGTTGTCATAAAGCTATATTGGAAAGTGACTCAGACATCCTGCTTATCGTGGCAATCCACTGCTCTAAATGTGTTTTACATCTCAATATGCCAGACTATGGAGGTAATAGACTAAATACTCCGCGTGAATTCAGAATCCAGCCAGAAGTCAGCTCGCAGCTCCTCGTTGTTGTGCCAGAAGTGTTTTGATATGAATCCAGCTGACATCTGCTGTGTCCTGAGGTGAACACTACGTTCATGCAGGTGTCCAGCGTAATTTAACCACGGCATCCTGCTTAATACAAGTGTTACTGCCCACGTTTGTTTTCTGCACTAATTAGCAGCGGGGGAAGGATAATGTACACCAGAATTAATCAGAATGGTTGTTATTTTTTATGAAATGTACGTGAGACAAACTTGCACACACATGTCCCGTTAGTTACTTTCAAAGCGATGTGCACACTTTTTCTTTAACAAAAAAAAAAACAACGAAATTTGCATATCATACGTGGCAGCATGGCAGTAAGTTTCGAGTCAGTCATTTGTTATTACACCGCTGCTCCAATATCAATACAAATTTTACCCTATGAGGAGAAGAAAATCGATTCCTGCAAGACAGTGGCATATGGTAGTAATTGTTAATGATGTGTGTAATCAGCTGATCACTCAGTGTTGACATAACTAATGACAGTGAGCAAAGGAGTCTGGGAGATGATTAGTGCATGTGCTCATGCAGGTAATCGTTAGCATTCACTGTATGTGCAAGGTTTGTATTGAGCCATGTGTCAATATTTAAAATCCCGGCTGCCAAGCAAATATGAATATCTTATTTTTACATGTTGATGTGCTGCATATTGAGTACTAGGTATGTGAAATCATACCTCGAATTAAATTTGATATTATTCATGAATTTTGGGAGATTTTCCAGCCCCTACATTGCATTGCATTGTTATAAAATTACCACTAGGTTGATATCTGCTTCAGCATTGTGATCAATATGCAACAGAGGTCAAATTGAATTTGTATCTATCTATCTCAAAAAATAGTTTAGAGAAATTTATTACATTTTGAACAGGCACACAATATAGAGGCAAAGCTCCAAATTGTGTAGCTGTCCAGTTCAAGTAGAGAAGAGTGTCACACATCTGAGGCCCATTTCAGTGCACAAGAGGCAAAGAAGCTGATGTGTCTATTCAGCTTATTGCCACTGTTCACACAACTGTTAGCAGAGGTAATTCTATGTTTGGCAGCTTCAATGTTCAACCAGTGCAAATCATGAGAGCTACAGTAAGTATAGAGTTTTTCTTTTCATGAGGGGTCAGAATTCTCTGGGTAACTGTAGTAGCTTTCACATAAAATGATTTCCTTTGAATGGAATCATTTGCATGGAAAACATGGTGGCAAGGATTTCAGTGACGCTGAAACATTAGTTCAGCTTCAAAAGATACATCATTTACACTTGCCAACATTTCTGAGTGCAGTGTATTTGTGCCTTGGTTCTCCAAGTGTCCAACAAGGACACTTTCTAATAGGAGAAGCCAGCCTCTTTTGCAAAACTGTCAATATGTTATGGCAGGGAACTGAGCTGTTGTTAGAGGGCGTGAGAGAAACTGGTTGGCTTGGCCTACATGCTGATAGTGGATTGCTCTTACCCTGTTTACCCTGCTTCTTTCCCATTTCCTGATTGCTCTGATATGAACCACAAATTGCACTTGCTCCTGAGTTTGTACTTTTGCCAAGCACAATGAAAAAAATGAGCTCTGTGGACAATTGCACTTTACCAGCCAGAAAGGAAGAGGACGGGAACTTAGCATCTGAAGAGTGAACTTGAAAGCCTCAGGAGCGAAAGAACAATTTTGTTGGTTACTCACTAAATGGTTCTTACTCTGGTCAAAATCGGAAGAAACTATGAAGTTTAAAAGGTTTATGGGATGTGTGTGGGGTTTTTTTTCTTTTCCATCTGCCAGACATCATAAAGCAGGAGCGAAACTGTGAGTGAGACCATTTATTGTGAACACAACAGCTATGCAGTTAACCTGCTACATCACCTCCACCCTTTGTCTGTCCCAAATACCACTTCAAAAAGGCTGATGCCTTTTAGCAACCACCCAAAAATGTGAACAGCTTACTCTGATTGAGACTGTAAAGGACTCCACAGCAGAAAGGACACGTCATGCTAGAAATTGTTACTTTCCTTGGATGTTTGACCCTCGGCGTGCAGAATGATGCATGGTGTGTTCAGAGTTTGATCTGAGTATATATGAGCAAGAATTTGTGACATCCCAAGTAGTTTGGCAGCCAATGACCTTAGTATGCAACTTACACAGTTTGTGATGAAAGCACTTGAAACCTCCACTGCATTGTGAGGGCACTTTTGAGTCCAGCAGTTTTGCATACTCATAAATTACTTTGACTCTCCAATCTAGTGGAGGGAGCAGATGTAATTTTAAGAAATTTTAATTGCTAAACACAACTCTGTTATGTGAAGGTATTCATCGCTGAAAAACACTGTGACCCCATGTCGACCTTCTGACCTGAAGCTAAAAAAAATATTGTTTTCCTCTTTAGTTCTGCTCTCATCATGAAACCTCATTAAACAAACCCATATTCCTAATGTGCTACACTAAATCAATATCTGTTTAGGTCATGCTGCCTAGTTTTGCCAGTCACTATGTAATGTATTTCTACCATTATAATGCTATTAGGAGTCAGTCTGTGCTCACTGGGGGTTCTACAGTGTATGAAAAGGAAGGGACAACTAACTCTGTCCTGTTACAGATGCTCAGAGCAGATGATTTGTTGTAGGCTGCAAACCTTGGCCTTTTATCATCAAGTTTCTAACTACTAATCTGGACAAGTCATATATTATGTGATTCCTCAAGACTGCATCCTGCTTTTTTTTTCTCCCCACTGAGGAGGTTTATAGCTACAGCCCTCCAAGTACTTGGCTATGTGAGAGATTAATCTAAACAGGCGAGCACTGACAAAATATTATCTGGCCATGCTATTTGTATCAATGACAAGGGGATGGTGTGCTGCCATCCTTAGGCTTTAGAAACAAACTCATTATGGGTTACATATACACTACTGTATGTTTACAGAGGGTGATCAGTGGAGCATGGCTGCCAAGGTACACGCCTGTGTTCCAGATGGCTGAGTTTCAGATGCTCCTTATCATGCACATTCAGACACTCGTCTGAATGCAGGGACCCCACAGACAGACAGACAGAGAAAGAGAGACACCCAGGCGGCACTCTGATGATGTCAGCCAAAAGGGGTCCTTCTCACTCTTCCATAGATGTTTACGGTATTTGCATCGTCCCTCAATTTGCAGCACAGAAAGATGGCAGCTTGGAGATAATGTCAGAAAATAATTATTGAGAGTCCAAATTCTGCCCGTGAGCTTATTTCGATACAGAGCTGACAGAATTATGATGGTCTCAGTTTCAGTATCTTGGTAGTCTCCTTTGATGTGGCATTTTATTTAAAGTGGATGCTGTTTGTACCTTAGGTTGATTGCCAATGTGACCTTACACCTGAGTTTGAGGCTGTACTGGACCACATAAATGAATCACATCAGAGAGGCTCTGGCAGAAAGGTTTCCAGCACACGGTTAACCTTATGAAATGGTCTTCTCTAACCCAAACCTTAATCTTTTCCTCAACCTAATCAAGAACTTTTGGCACCTGAACCTCTAGTTAAAGTACATCTGAAAACTGAATAATAAAAAAAACAAAAAAAAAAACAAGATAATTGGTCAATTGGTTTCACATACAGATTCCAACCCCAGACCTGTGCTTGACCCTTTTATCCACCACGTGGACTTTGTTGCTCTTTATGCTATCTCACCTGAAGCCTTTTTGCTTGTGATGTCCCGTACACTGACTTTTCATGGTGGTAAAAACAAGGCGCTTATGTAGCCATTGGGCAATCCATACGGGTGTAAATAGCCAAACAGCTGTCATGTGACCATTTTCACCCAGGTGCAAATAGCCACTTTTGCTGGCGCTGCAGCATTTCAAATGATATTTTTACAATCATCCTGTGAGAAAAATTTCATTTCCTTCATTATAGCAAGTGACAGATGTTGCCTTGCCTCAAGTACTTGATGTGCTTAAGCTCTCCTGTCATTCTCCGCTCTCCCTGCGGTGACATTAGCGTGTTTGCAGGCATGTAAGAAAGAATACAGAGGTGAGACGATCAGGTAAGTCCTGAGAAGGCAGTAAATGAACAGTGGAGTGTAAACTGCAACAATCTGTCATGACTCCTAATTAGCCCCACAGCGGGAAACGCAGGTTCACCCTTCAACCTGACCTCGTGCCGTAATTGCTCTAACACGTGAACGCGTATGCACCACACCGCCCCGCTTCTTATGTGTGTGTTCACCATGCTTTCTTTTCTCCCTAGTTTCTCTTTCTTAACAACCTAATTACTGCTCCACTGGAATAACCACAGAGTCCCAGTTCCCATAGTAACTATGATGTGCAAGCTTTCACGCCATAAAAAGTCTCCCCGGTCACCCGCCCACCTCATGTTATGGAGAACGTTGGCTTTCATGGCTATGTGACAGAGATCAGGTTTTACATGGTACTCCTGGTGTGTTCCTCAGAAAATACATGGGCATGTCTTTACAGCAGAGATGTCTTCAGGAGGAACAGAATCAGGGAGCTTCAGCCAACTTAACCTTGTTAGGCTCGCATTTTATTTCCTCTGGAACCTGCCAAACTACAGAAGTTTAGAGGTAATTAAACCTCTGTCATTTGGTTAATTAACATGTTAGATATCTTTTGCCGAGTCTCTGTTAATCTATCAGACAATTGATCCGCCTTGTTAACATCTTCAGGGGGGCCCTGTTCTGCCAAAAGACAGTCACCTTGCCAAGTCATCTGTTGTTTAACATAAGAAACAGTGTCCACACATGATTGATGTGGATGACGCAGTTTAATTACGTTTGAGTCATCAAGGCTCTCAGAGCATCTTTACAAGGTCTCCAAACAGAGAGCTGAACCTCTTTTCTAATTGCACAAAGATGGTAGGGTAGATGTTTGTTTATTTGAGGGCTGGCCGTTGGAGGACTGTGATGTGTTTATTTGTTTTCACTCGAGCTGTGTTTATATCTTCGCATATCCATGTGGTAGAAATACTGTAACTCATAAGATGTGAATCCTAAGTTGGGGTGCCAGGGGGGAAAAAAACTTTGCTTAAGTCATTTCACATCACTTTTTCCATTATTCCCAAAACTGAATCAGATGTCAACAGTAACATATAACACTGATTATAATCTTGATAGTCTTACTTTGCGGACAACTTCTTTGGCACACAGTCGCTCTCATGCTCATCACTGTGATTAATAAAAACTGAACAGTACATAGTGAGAGTGATGTAAAATAATAAAAAAAAAAAACAACAAAACTTACCACAACTAATGGTTGATCACACCAGTAGTGTCTGGAGTCTCCCTCAGTGTTTACAAACCGTAAACTTGAACTGCTGGGAAACTCTTACACTTCATTCACGGGGATATTGTCAAGATACAGACCCTGAGAAGCTCTGGCTGTGTGTCAGTGCACGAATAAGCCATGAAAGAGACAACGCCGTGCACTCACCTCGGTAATAAGCTTAACAAACAGCCATGGCTGCTGTGTGCTCCCGTCTGAAGGTCAGAAAATTGCAAAGCAACCATTCACGGAGGTCTGAACTGTTATTCCAGTGTGCAGGGCAGTGTCTTACCAATCAATGACAGCCTGCAGAGGATCACTTGTTAAACAAACTCAGCCCTCCACATCAATTGCCTTTTAACTGCAGGTGATTAATGGTGGTTCATAGCTGATCAGGAGATTCTCTCAAGGGGACAAGCCTGTTATCCCTCATCAAACTCTGCCACCAGCTACGCATTTCATTCTGCTTGAAATCAGCTTTTCTTTGTAAATTGTTTAACGTGGAGACGGTAGCTCATTGTCTAAAGCAGTGAAGTTATTTGAACTCAACCACATTCCTGAACCTGCAGTAAGGGATTTCTGTCTGCTTGACAACAAAACAAACTCACAGCAAGAAGAATATACTATGTCAGCCACAAGGATGTGTCCGTTGCACATGGAGTAGAGTAAGAGAGCGACGTGGACATGGAGTCCAGTTTCTTGTGACCATGTTTAATGAGCAATTTGGTTCAAATTATATTATATTATATTATATTATATTATATTATATTATATTATATTATATTATATTATATTACATTATACATTAGTAGGTTGTCTCCTCATGCCAAGTTGCAAGGTCTTTAATGAGGGGTTGCCAAATTCTTTTGAAAGAGCTTGTTTCTTCAATTAAAACCTTTCAATAATGTATATACTTACTCATCTTGTGCATGACACTCTAATTTGCCCATCCAACGGCACAGTCCCTCAGATTCCTGCTCTTGCATTTCATACTAATTGCACACTGCCTGCATGGCATGCAGCTTTGATATTGGACATAAGTGCCAAAATTGCTTAGAATGGGTGTAATTCCTATGATACTGCAAGCAAGGAAATACAAACTGTTTCATAATGAGAATTTTGTTCAGTGAAGGTGGACTTTTGTTGACGTGGAAACCAGTAGGAAGTACATATGTAAGTGCCAGTTTCTTTTGCCCACAGTTCCTCATCTTCCCCTGCTGCCAGCATCACATTCTTTTTTTCTTTTCTTTTTTTTAATATTTTGTCCAGTTAAGCTGGCATCCTCGCGCAGGCTCAGAGCAGGTGGCCTGTGCAATGATGAAAACCAAACAGTGGACGAAAAGGGGCCAATGGCAGAGGGAAACCAGGGGCAGCTGCAGCATCATGCAGCTGGTGAAGAATTTATCAGCAGTTTTCTACATCAGGATCCAAGTCCTTGACCTCTCAGCTGGACTTGACGGCTGCCCATTACTGCAGCAAAATGAACGAAGCGGAGTGATGTCACATCGCTGGAAGGGTGTCTTCAGGAGGTATTGAGAAAACAGTTTGTTCTTGTTATATGTACTGTTTTACTGTGAAGCTGTATGTCATCTTTTATTGCCTGCATTAAAAACACTCGTTTAGTGAATGTCAATTACACATGTTTTGAAGCCCTAAAGGCATATAAAGGGCCACAATTTTCACTTACCTCAGGACCCATTTGTGACCATGATGAATGATGTGCATTACTGTAATAGCTTTTAAAGTAGCTTCCCACAGTGGGAGTGTCAACTGCGAGCATATAGAGCCTCGTCACAAGCTGTTGGATGTTAAAAACCAGCGAAATGCAGCATGTAACCTAATATGAGCAATGCCATTTAGGCTACTATATGAGCTGCCATGGTGAGGTCCCTGTTGAGATTTTTTGTCATAAAACCAAAGCCCTTTTCCACCCTGCAATCAACAGTTAGAGTGAGCGTTTAACTACTGAGGGAAAGCCTGGGGCCCTTTGATATCCCAGGACACTCCCAGGAAAGGGAACACTTTGACATATGGACATGGAGAAAGCAAAAAAAAAAAAAAAAAAGAACCGAAGCAAACCCATGTCTGCTATTTCTCTCTCTCTGTGTGAGATCTTGTTTAGAAAGTAAAATATGTGTTATTATTTGTCCCCAAGTCCATCTCACAGACAATTACACTGCGCCGGGTGCTCAGTGCCACACACTGCGTTGGAGACCTGAATGTGTCCTGAGCCCAGCTGCGATTCTGTGTCTCCTATTGGACACTGCAGGAAATCTTCTGCACTGAAGGAGCTGATAGACTATTGACCCATTGATTTCCACGCCACCCTGCAGTGACCAGTGAGGGCTGAGGGCTCTTTTCTCATTCAGCTCTGCCAACTGAAGGGCATGATGCTGTTTTTGATGCGAGAAGCAGTGCTGCAAATACAGACGTGTTGTTTGAAGGGCATTGGTTTAGACAGCTGAGGTGTAACGCTAGCACAAGGCTCAGTGAATAATTTATAACAAGGTTTCACTTTGGCTTTGATCCTTTGCCAGTTGCGCAATGCCATGTCAGATAATAGTTATTTAGAAATAGAGCAGTGTTTATTGAACTGAACTGTAAGGCCATATTGACCTTTAGTCTATTGAAACACACTATGACACTGCATATCATTTAGTTGAACTGTGGTGTGTAAGATTTCCTTATTTTAATAGAAGAAAACCTTTTTGAATTATGTAAAATGTCTCTAGCAATTGGTCGAGTGCACTTAAATTCATGTTCTTGACTCTCTTCTCTATTTGAATCATTTGTTTTCTGACCTTTTAGAAAAACAAAAGCAAGAGTGGCAGTTTTTCTCCGGCCACACATGACATGAATCTACTTTTCCGCTATAATTCACCAAATTAAAACACTCTTTGGCATAATAGAAAGCAGCTTGGACTCCCTTTAACAGAAGCAAGACAAATAGCCGAGCATTTAAACCTGAGCAGAGGGAGGACTCAAGTGCCTCGCTGCAGTTTGTTCAAGGTCCCCTCTGCTGTCTGTGCTCTGACAAAGCCGGTCAGGACATCGTCCACCTGCACAGGCCACCAGTCAGCGATGACGGCCCAGCAGCTACGACAACAAACACATCCTGACTGGACAAAGGCCGACTCTGAATTAATGAGCTACGCTAAACTAGGTCTGATTAAGACTATTAATGTGGATTTATTTTCTGCCATCTGCTGAAGTGCTCTGTGAGTCAAAAACACGTTAGTGAGGTAAGACAAAGGCCAGAAGCTGGAGTTGTCCCGATAGTGAAAAACTATTAGAAGTGCCCCTGATGCTGCCTAAAATACTGGCTTGGGTATCGGCGAGTACACAATATGCACTGAATCAATACCAAAGAATCTATTAGTTATCTTTATAGCTTCACACCTGAATGAAATCACAGTAAAATCAATTCTTCTTTGCTGAACTAAAACTGTAGCATAGACTGGAGGAAGTGCAGTGCAGCCACTGGTAAATATAGTTTTAGAGCAGCGAAGAAGAATAGTTTTTCCAGCAAATACTGAAAAATAATCTTGACAGTCCAAGGTAAAGTCCCATCAGTAAACAAGGCTTTAATCGTCATTTATACTTAGATTTATATTTTTGTTTGACCTGCAGTCAAATTAGATAATAAAAGAGAGATTCTATGGTAGTCATCTGTTTCCTTGTGTTTTACATATTAATCTCAGCCACTGATGACAATCATATCACACAAAGAGGTAAAAACAACAGTTTGGTGGCTCGCATTCTCTAGTCCTTTCTCCCAGGTAAATGAATGGAGCCGTAGCTAACAATGTAGCTTGTGTAATGCACTTCGCTGTCTTATCTGAGGCAATCGAGGATTATTTGCTGTTCAGTTTTATTGTAGTTTATTATTTTGTACTGGGATCCAATCTGCCCTGCAGAAAAAGTCGACCCCTGCATTCTGATCACATCCACGCAAGTTTTATGGGACACAGCTGTTATTTATTTATTTATTCATCTTTAATGCGATGACATCAATTGCATGAAGTCAACAGGGTGTTGTGAAGAACAGCGCTCCAGTCATGATGATGATGAGTTCTACAATGACAATAATCTCACATCTTATTTTATAACTGCTGTTGCTGCTGTTCAAAATAATTGTCTCATACCGAAACCAGTCTAATGTTTAGTACCTACCACGAAGTAGATTACAAATTTGGAAAAATGGCACTATGATGTTTTTTTTTCATATTTGCAGAGATGAATGACTTATTCCACTTGCCAGATTTCTCTTTAGGCATCATTTGAATGTCTAAATGATGCCTAAAGAGAAATCCGCACTCCTAATGTGATCGGCAGAGGCTGCGTGTCAGGTTTGTCAAACGTCTGAATTCATTTTCTCCCAGCATGCAGCTGTGCTGTGCATGTTAATCTTTTTTTTTTTCCTTGGTGAGAGTGATTTGCATGATAGGCCTCACTGATTATCATGGGCGTGCAGGTACTGTAATCAGTGCAGGCCTGGCTCTCTTCCAGGCTCGTCCCATGCTGGCTTTTAAGTCATTAACCCAGCATGCTCCACCTGGGCTGCTCTTCCTGGCTGTATATATTACTGCTGCTGAGAGGACAGGCCAAACGAGAGTCGTATTAAGACCCCTGCTGTGATGCCAATAGTGGCCATATCATATATATATATATATATATGTGTGTGTGTGTGTGTGTGTGTGTGTGTGTGTGTGTGTGTGTGTGTGTATGTGTGTGTGTGTGTTTGTGTACATAGGGTTTTTTTTACTGCTATCTGAGATCCACAGCATGATTACATCATAAAGCTCAGCATTTCTCCTCACTCCCTATATGGAAAGACTGTGGAATGCATGGTGCATAACTGGGAATTGTCATTCCTGACTTGTCTGACCAAACCCAGGCTGGGAATGTGTGTAAGCTGCAGTGATTCCCAAATTCATGACATGCCAGCTGATTCCCATGCCGGCAGAAGGAAAATTAATTAGGTACTGGACATGAAAGCATATTAAAATTTTGAGCTGTCTGTATGGAAATTGTTAGCTTGGAAACCTGCAAAACAGGGAAGGAATATTTTACAAATGCTGAGAAGGAAAACAGTTTTCAGCAGATTTGTAACAATTTAGTAGTAATTTTATAAGAATGAATCTACAAGTATCTGCATGAGAAGATATGTTTGGTATCTACAGCAAATGGATACCAAAACATTAAAATGATTTCTGGGACATACACATATTCACATTGCTGAGAATTAGATGAGCTAGCCTGTCTCTCTTCAAAGGTAAACACTGAAGTGTACAAATTACTTTTCCTGTTTTATGGGGGCACCGTGCCAAACACGTTTTTGCAAGGCAGCATTAGACTAACAGCCCCGAGGCCAAGAAATAATCCCCATAAAATACCATGTTGTCATTTTTACACTTCGATTTGTGTGGATTAACAAAATGATTAAGTGTGTTATTAAGATGGTGCTTGGAGGTGGATTTTGATACCGTTGACAGGGCATCTGGCAACCAGTCTTGAAGCTCTGCTAAGCTAACCAGCATCTGACCGTGGGCCTGTATATAATGGACATGTAGTGCATAAGGTAAGTGTTAAATTTCTCATCAAACTCTTTGTAGAACTGTTGACATGATAGTAGACACTATTACTAGATTAAAAAAAAAAGAGCACAGCACACAGAGGAGCTTTAAAGTGCAGTGTCATTACACAAAGTTTAAACACAGAAGATTCTCCTTTCTGCTCAAATGATCCAATCCATCAGGGGAGTTTAATGATTATGTCTTTTAAATTGCTCGCAGTAACATTCAGTTAACAGCAATGTAATCATGACAGCAGGAGGATCCAGAGACACTGCTGATGAGTGATGGCTTCAAGTTTTCCCTCCGTACTCTACAGTAGCTCCCCCTTCTACTGGTGTTTTATAGAAAACACAAGGTGATTACAGTCAGAGTTTGGAGTGGTAGCTCTAATAAGAAGCTTGAAACCAAGATGAAGTCAATGCATTTCTTCGTCTGCTTTTGGGTCTTGATGGTGATGGCAATCAGGGGACTGTAGCTGTGTGTCACACATGTAAGGAATTTAATTGACGGTAATTCAAAATGGTGGAGATGAGTGTTTCCAGGTTTGCTACATTGGGGCGTCTTTTTTTTTTTTTTGCCCTCAGTATTTCCTTTTTTTTTTTATTTTTTTACCTCACTGTGTCCTGTGTCCCTTATTCACAACAAAGTGTGTTTCTGTGTGCTTCTTGATTCCAAAGCATTTCCCCCAATGGGGCAGTTTAATCTGACAGGTTGGCTCCGAGGCTGCCTTTGAATTTCCTCTTCATACCCTCTGCTCACTTTAATCTGATAATTACACACAGGGGAAAAAAAAAAAAAAAAATGGGCGACTCTCTGAACACCAGGCATGTTTGTGATCTGGATGCCTGAACAGTGCGTGGCCCTGTCATGACGGTAGTGTTTTCTGGCTGCTGCTGCACTGGTTCATGAAGTATCCTCGTTAAAAGAGACTGAAAAATATTAAAATGTTGCACAAGAGCCATCCAGTGCAGGGATTGAACATCAACAGCCAGCGTCCACATTAGAATGAAGCAGATTTACTGATGCATTGTAATTCCCATTTGCATGGTCTTATCAGCTACTAACAAGGAAATTCACTGTCCCCATGGTATTAACATAACCATTGTGTCTGTTTTTTTTTTTTTTTTTTTTTTTTTTTTTTTACAACTGCCAAATTATTGCAATCTAATTAAACCTCTGAGACTAATGATAATAAATCTAGCTGGTTGGAGCTTTTATGGGCTCTGGTCCGAGGCTCTGACGCGCCTGTAGGAGTCAGTAAGAGCCCCTCTTCCTCTTCTTCCTCTTCTTCTTCCTCTTCCTCAAACTTCATTTCCTCCCTGTCCAACCCAGAAAAGTCAGTCCCCACTCTATCATAGCACGGAGAGACAGCGGGCACTGAAAGTTGTCAGGAGGAGAGGTCCGATTTTTGGAGGAGGGCGCAAACTTTTTTTTTTTTTTTTTTCTTCTTCTTCTTCTTCTTCTTCTTCTTCATTGGCAGCACAGACTGCGGAATAAAAATCCTGACCGGGTCCGGCTGCGAAAGTCTGAAAGCTGTTGCGTCGAAGTTGCGGGGCAGTGATTCTTATTTATTTATTTATTTATTTACTTTGCTTGTTTGTTTGTTTTTGTTTTTGTGTTTTTTTTTTTTGGGGTCCCCCCCCCACTTCCCCTCGCTTTGCCAGCCACTGAGCAGTAAAGTCACCTCACAGGAGGAGGAGGAGGAGGAGGAGGAGGAAGAAGACGCCGAGCAGGTAGGAAGGTGTTTGTTTGTTGTCAGGTCACTGTGGCTCCACTGTGAGTGTTGTTTTAACCCGGTTATTTATCCCCCCCGTTAAAAATAAAATGAAACGACCGCGACACGATGAGTCTAAAATGAACAGACTGTGTCGCAGCCGTGACTTCTACGCTGTTTTTACTCCTGTGGGAATATTCCTGCAATAATAGGCTGTTACATTGTGGGTCTGATACTCTTTATGAACTCCTGTTAAGACTGTCACACCTCCAGGACTATTATTTTATTACCAAAAGCTACTTATTTTTGGCAGGAAACACGAGTTTGTCACATGCCAAGTTTTGAATGGGAGCTGGAACAGTTTCAAGGCCTCACACAGAGACATCTTCTTCATCCTTTTAAAAATGTATTGGCTTTTGACTCTTGACAGCATCAAAGTCATTTAATTTTATTATTTATAAAAAAAATAAAATAAAAATGAAGTTACTCAGTGAAGCACTTTTCATTCTGAGCCGCTGCGTTTCCCGCACGAGTTGCATTATAAAGTTGATATCACAAGCCTGAGGGCATGTCAAGAATCAGAGGCATATATTCGGCTCTGTCAGAGGCAACAGCTGAATGAGATGCTTCTCTGATCCTCAACAACAAGCTCATCAGCTCAGCTCCTCCTCGCAGATCTCCAGTCCCTTCTTTCCCTCACACTACGGCCGTGTGCGAGTTAAGGTGGCTGCAAACGTGAAGCTCTTTCCAACCGCAGACCTCACCTCGGTGCTGCCAGCTGTGTTTCTAGTTGTGAATTCAATTTCCTTTTGAGTTGGCCCCCGTGTTTAAAAAAGAAGAAAAAAAAAAAAGCTCCTGTAGAGGAGAGCAGCGGGTGACCCGTGTTTTGTGGTGCATCCCATTGGCCGGTGAATTTACCAGATGTGGAAAAGGCAAGGTGTTCTTGGCTCATTTCAATGATTGTAATTTGACTTAAGTCATAAGTCTCAGTCCTCAGAATGATGACCATCTGTTTTTCATTTATATTTCTCACTACCCCCCCAGGGAAGTGCACTGAATTCACAGTGGGCACATTTCGAAAGAAATATAACGCTCAGGCCCAACACGGGAGTCAGGTGGGGCCATACCAAAACAGCAGCTCCTCACCATGGTGGTGTGCTGTAGATCATGTCTATTCTGGTGTGTGGGACGGTCTTGCTCCCTTTGGCCCCACATTTCTGCTTCTCACATGATGAGGTCAGTGCTTCCCCCCCCCCAATGACCTACTGTTGGGAAGAAATATGTGCCTTTTCCTCCTAATTTCACTCTTGTGGTTCATTATTTCTCACGAGCCTCAGAGGTCGACTTGCCTGTTTGGCTGCACTTTAAAACATAGAAATGTGTCATAACCTATGTCCTTAAACAGGAGTTTTCAGCAAGTTATTTAAGTGTTGGATTCATTTCACCTGCAGTCATATCTAGGTCTGCGCCCTTGACACACACAGACCAAGATGAAGAGCATAGGAGAGTGAGCAGTGCAAAAAGTGAACAGTGCAAATGGCAAGCTTCACTCAAAAGGGCGGTTGAGGGTTTTTTTTTTTTTTTTTAAATCCTCAGCTACTTCTCATTGTGTCGAGCTCGTCTGCGAGGCCTTGGTTTACATAATGGAACCAGCAAACAGTCACTGACATCAAAGGTTGCCAACAACGGCTAACGCTCCCTATGACTATTTTCAAATGGTAACAATCGCAACCTTTGTCAAGAGGTTTTCCTCCGGGACGCACTGGCTGATTCTCTGCAGCGGTAAACAAAAGTAGCAATGTGAGCTTCCAACTGTGTTTACTTCCTCAGCTTTCTCTCTCTGTCCCACACAGTCGCTATAGAGCTCGGCTCTGTGTTCTGTCTCTTCGTGAAAGTTCCTATTCTGTGGGACGGGGGGGGGGGGACATCGGTGCTGGGCCCATCTCATTCCACTGGGACTCACAATGGATGAGCTGTGCTGCTATATCAACATTTATTTCTTTCATCACCCCCCCTCCGTTCTTTCTTTTTCTGCCACTTCAATCTCATCCCTCCGGGCCAATCAGCAACAGGAAGAGCAAGGCTGTGCATCGCTGTCTTTGTCCGTGTGGCTGACCAGCGGGTGCCATGACTCACTCTGACTCTGCGTCTTGTGTCAGACAAGCCTTTATTACCCCTCTTATTTCAAGCTTGCGGGCGAGTCTTCCCATTTTTTTTTTTCTTTTCTTTTTTTACGTGGCCTACTCGAGCTGTGCATTCTTGAGATACAGATCAGATATCTAACTCTCAGCCGTATATATTCTACGAGCAGAACATTCTGTGCCTATATTTTGACCTCGCTGTGTGACTGACAGCCGGTTGTTTACAGTCTACATCTATTTCCAAGCCAGGATGCTGCCTGCTCGGGCTGAAAGGTGCGGCAGAACTCTAACCAAAACCAAATTCATGCCTGAGTCTGTGTGAGCAGTGGGAGGGTACAATTCACGTTTCATATTCATATTGTTTCCCCACTGTTAACAGCTCTTTTCAAGACTTCAAGACAATAAAAGAGCCTGATAAAGGGCAGTAGATCCCCCTGCTTAGCTTGAAGTTATCACGGGTGAACTTCATGAAACACTTTTTCACCTCCACAAACCTTGTGTATGGCATGTTGGACTGCATACCACACATGTCATGTTGTCTGTATATGTGGAAGTGAGGTCTCGACTGCTGCTATCAGCTCTTCTTTCACACTCCATCATGCTGCTTTGTTTCGCTGCCGTGTGGGATTTGTAATGTTAGACTTGTTGACTTTAGCTGACAGAGCTTCCTCTCATGACGCCCTGCGTAGCTGTGGCTTGTGTCGGACACCCTTGTCCATACTGGGAGGCCACTGGTGTGTGGGGATTTTCTTTTTTTTTTTAATACGATTTATCCAACTGCATAGACAGCTTTGTATGCCAAACTGATTTCAATGATAACTACATGGCTACAAAACATGGGAAAACATCTGTCTTGTGCACATTTGCTAAAGAATGTGCACTTCTGCGTGTGGCCAGCTTTATCAGCCTGTCTTATCAGATGATGTTGTGCTTTCACAATTAAAGAAAGTTGCTGGAGGCTTCACATTTCTCAAATGTTGAGCAATGGCGCAGCTCAAAGCTCTCCTCTAACGTTCTGCTTCTCTCTGCCTTTGAGTTATGTAGACTCTGTTTTTGATTTGGGAAAAGTGGATGCTTTTCTAAGGCACAAGTAAGAGAATTAATGACATCTTTGTCTTTTTTGAATCACATAAATACGCTCTCAGAGCCGTGAGTCTGTGATGTAAGTCATGGTGTGACTGCTGCAGTGGAGCTGAGAACCGTGGAGGGAATGGATCACATTACTGAATCCATATGACATGCCTGATGGGATGGTGTTGATTTTATTCATCATTTGTTACTTTAAATTTGGAAGGAATTTCATTCACTTGACTGGCCGTATACTGCACATGACTCTCGTGGCCTGTTAAAAATACTCTTAAAGGCCCACGACTGTAGCTGCTCCAGGAGTGAGTGGGGTGGATCCCATTATCCTACTCCAGACCATTTTGAACATTATGTGTGAGAGATGGCTCTAGGGACTATAAACAGGACTTTGATCATGTAACATCTTTGTACATGTAATGTCTTAGCTTTCAGTATTTTAACTGTGTAACCACGCTACATAAAATGTGACAGTTCCTTCAGCACTGATGTCATGTTCTGGGAAAAGGGATTTAGCACAGGACACTGTTATCAGTGCAGGACTTTTTGGCATTTAAAATATTACGATTAGATGATGCTCGCAGGCGTGCTCTGCTCCATGTAAGAGGGAGGAAAAATGTCAGATGCATACGATTTAAGGTCTCACATAACAAGATGTGTCCACCAGCTTTCCCCTTAGTGCACCAGCCTTTAAACACATTATGAATAATACCACATGGCCTGTAGCATAATATTAGTTCACTTCTTTTTGTTTAACAGGAAACAGTTCTGCACCCTGTTATTGTAACTTATAAAACCTTACCCTGTTTAATTGAAGTTGTTAGATGATATAGTCCAATACAACACCACAAACTAACCAGTGAAGTTAAATCTGACAATTTTTTTTGACTAATTTAGTTTCACATATGTAGCAGATGTTTGAATCCTTATTGTGTAATTTCACATAAAACTCATTCAGCTGTTTGTGCAACTCACTTTGCTAGAGCAGCAAAGGTAGCAGCTGTTTTTTTTTTTTTTGATTATCATTTTGTGACCAGAAACTCTGGCACTGTAGCTGTGAGAGGTTTGTTTTTGGAGGGATTACTCTATTATAAGGTGTGACAGAGGCTGGCATCAATCACTGCTGTTTAAATCGGCTCCTCTAATCCACCTCAGAGGCAACGCTCTTTTGTATACAACAGACTGTTTTGTAATGGAAATTCAAGAGCAACTCTTCTGAGGTAGGTAAGGTGCTAACACCGTCCCGTGTACACTGTCAAGGGTGAATGATGTTCTTGTTTTTATGTTGATTTGATGCTTGTGTAGATGCTCAGCATGTGTGTGTGTAGTGATGCATGTTGTCAATCCGCTTTATCTTGTTGATAACATCAAGTCTCTCAGTGTCAGTGAAAAACTAAGTCAGGGTTTTAAATGGAACTTCTTGTAAACCTTTACAACCTGTTGCATGGAAAAGGGTGTACATTTGATTTCAGAAGTGGGGTGATACAAAATAATGTTATTTTATATATTCTATTTTTTCCTTTTTTTCATATTTTTTGTTGAGGTGAAAATAAAAAAATATTTAACCTGTAGTTGTAGTTTTACATATTTTTACATATAAATGGTGTGTTGTTCCTACGCTAAGCTTGACTTAAAATCATCGGGTCAATTTCCTTGATAGAGACAATAATTAATGTCAAGAGGGCATCTTTTGCTTTGCTCCTTCAGGCTGCATACAGTCCCCAACAAGCTCCAGTAACAAGGTAGAACAGCGTGTATGCAGCCTGAGAGGCAAAATCCAGGACAAAACATCTGGACTGTGGCATTGCAGTAAGAAGACACTGTTCCAAAAAAGTTGCTGCCTCTGTTTTCTGACGATTAGCAATGTGGCTGTTTTGAATCATGATGTGTAAAAGCCGACACACTTTTCTGTCTTTTCTAAAGTTCTTTCATGTTTGTGTGAAATAAAGGACCACACACTCTAAATTTAAAGGAAAGAAAGAAAAAAAAAAATTATTTGGACTCTACCACGCAAATTAAAGGCTGCAGATGAAAGACCTACCTGTTCTGCCACCCACAGACAGCCAACAACGTTTTATCAAACCAGTAATCCTTGACACTCAAATTGCTGCCACACCTCCCTCTTTGCCTCCCCTCTTACTTCGGTCACTAGTCACTTTCATGGTTAGTCGCCAAAATGCCAAAAGTGCGAAGGCGGGAAAGCAGCCTGTGCTTGCTTGATAAAAACATCACTTTTGACAGTAAGCCATGCCACGTACTGTTATCGCTAAAACTGAACACATGGAATTCATATTAATACCACAAACCATTGCTCCTAACTGCTCTAAATGATTGATCCTTATTAACAGAACATGAATGAAACACTGATCTGAATATCGAGTACCAGCAATGCAGACCTTTCTTTGGGTGTCTTTCCAAAGATAAAATACCAAATTTCCCTTGGCGCCTTAATAAAGTATTCTGATTCTGATTGATTCTTTGGATTTGTTCTCTGGGAGAAAACAAGAGAGAAGAGAGAGAGAGAGAGAGAGAGACAAAAAAAAAATCAGTGACACGTTTCTTGCCACCTTTGCTGACTCGGGCATCCTGTCCGGTCATGTCTGGTCTCCTAAACGCTTGTTGGTACAATTAAAAAAAGATCCCCAAAGACTAATTTGTTACCAGCTTTGAACCTGCTGTGATTAATTGTACACAAGGGAGCCTCATTGGCCAGGCAGAGCCAGCTCTCATCTCGCCTCATGCCAGTGCTCTAATCAAAAGCACCTTTGTGAGCCGCAGCAAGAGCCTGGTGCTTCTGGGATTGAGACCTCACTGTGGTACACATGGTCCCCGCTGCTTTGGATGCTCATTGGACACTTCACTGGTGACATACTGCTTTGAAACCCGGCTCTCCCTTTTATCAGTAGCAAATAGTAGATTAGACAACATGTCAGCAATAAATCATGCATCCACTTGTTACTAAACATGTTTGGAATTACAGTTAAAACACACTTGAGCCATAAAATGTTTTTCACAGTCAATGTACAAATCCGGTTTATTGAAATAATAAGAACGACAATGTCTGATTAAGCAATCATGCTCCACGTATCAGCAAACTTGTGCAGGCTACGAAATAACTTTTCTTTCGGTGCAAAATCCACAACAACTATCAAATATTCTGTAAAACTGGAGCGAATTAACTAAATTCAATGGCGTCACTTCTGTATTTTAAACTGCCAATGCACTGAACACAGAGGAAAACAGTTCTCAGTGCTGCCAAATGCTCTCTATTATTGATACATGAAAAAAATGCCCAGATGGGCATAAAAATATATTGGATGTAGTTATCAGTTTGGAGCATCTGGAGCCATACAGCATTGAAGGCTGCATTTCCTCTGTTCACCCCATACAATCAGTAGAATATAGGCTTCTGTCTCAGGTCATTTCGTTTTCTATTTCACTCCGATTTGTATTCATGCTATATTATGGCAAGCTGAAGATGTGTTGTAGTCGTATGTGCTTCTGCACCTTTTTTGCCAGTGACGATTTGGTGGATTGATGCAATCATGCACTAACCGAGGCTCCTTTTCTTTCTCTCCACATTCGTGTTTTTTCAAGCCACCAACATTGGTACAGTGATTCATGCTTCCCAGATGATGAATCTTGATGATTGTAATGATTTGCTGGACAACCGTTTGTCGTACTACCATGAAATTTAGTACACACAGTCCCAATCATGCACTACTTTCAGTAGTCACCAGGTCAATATTTCAGTTTTTCCAACACTTTGGTTTACGACTATTTGATTGTTGCTACATATTCTTTCTGTTGGTAATTGTGAGCAACTAAATGAGCGGGGGGGGGGGGCTTTTCACATCAGCCATGGACTTGTAATTCAGAGTTGAAGATATCCTGATCTTCACAGTCCTGTTTGGTAAAAAAGAAATGTTAACACTCTCACGCTAGAGTGTTTCTTCTATTCTTTCCTTTCTGCTGACATTTTGTGAATGCAGCATAAATATGAACTGCTGTATATCAGCATGTTAGTATTGTCCCTGAGCACCCTGAGCTGAAAACAATCGTGCCTAAGCACAACCTTTTCGATCCATTGTGATGCTGTTTGTTGGCCGTGTGTCCTTTTCTTCCTCTGACTTGCTCAGCTGAAACTGAGTGTTCTTGTATGACCTTTTAAACAAAGATGATGTGTAGTTGGACCTATTTGACCCTCTCTGTAAATTTCATAATAGACGTACCCTCAATCGTCTTCATTTTGCAGTGCGTTTTTGTGTACATGTACGTGTCTTTTGATAAGGGATACAAAGAGAACAAGTATGGAAACAGAATGTGACATCAACAAAGAGTGAAAATGAAAGAACCTGAGACTTGACATGTGAATGGCGTGTTTATTTACCCAGGAGAGGGCCGCAAGCAAATCACTTCGTGAAGTTATTCCTGGGTGTGCACATCGTGTAGCCTCTGACCTCACAGACAGGAGACATTGCTTGACAGGCCGTGATGCTCCGAAGAGTTGGTGACAGTTGACCCAACCCTTTAACATCAGAAAATGGGGCTTGATGTGGAGGTTTGATAGGTGTGATATTTTCATCTTGTCATCAAAGTTGACGTGTTTTGACAGTCTCTGAAAACCATCAGGGAATGAATAAATTTCCTCAAGATTAATTTGAGTTTATATTTATCTATGCCATGTTATTTCTGGACAGTTGTCACAGTTTTCCAATTTCCTGCTGTCTTATTTGTATTTACATAAAAGCTTCTGAAAGAATTTGAAATGTTTATAGAAGGAGAGTAAAGTATTTGTTGCTGTGGTCCACTAACTAAATAATAGTGCAAATAGGTCCGATCGGGGAGTTTCAGTTTCTTTAGGGCTTCCAAATGGAAAAATATTGTGAAAGTTCAAGTTTTGTGCTGCAGCTTAATTAGTGTATCTCCTGACTGGATTTATAAAATCTTTATTTTATTTTATTTTATTTTTTTAACAGATATATTTTGCATTGGAATCATAAAACTGACTTGGAAAAGTATTTGAAAAGATGTAGTTTAATGTCAAGTAGATATTTTCGTATCATCAGTCCAGCACCCTTCTTTGTTTTCCTAGGCAAACTTTGTGTATCACTCAGGTCTAAGTCACCCTAAATTGCTCGTTCCTGAGAAACTCAGAATAGTATTTGAGCTGTAACACAATAGTCACGTATTGTGTATATGTTGCCGATCTTCCAACCCGTTAACAAGCATGTTGCGTGTTCAAGATGAAGAAGTGGATGTCTCAGTTTCTTTTATTGGCAAGAATGCATTTAAATCGCAGAATGCGTGTGCTATTTTGTGAAGCAGTGATGCCTGTCGATTGAGGGCAATGAACCAAAGTGTTGTGTTGAATAACTGGCACTTTCTGCGCGGCGTTGTTACAAAATGAGCTTCTCCATCCAAGCATGCAAGGATAGCACATACAGAAAACAGACAGAGCACAGTAAATTGCACATTTATAGACCAGCTCTCAATGTGTTATTATGTTGTGGAGAGTGAAAATCACGGGCAACTCAAAATTGTCAACCGGTTAAATCCCGTTTACTTTTTTGCCAAGGACATTTAGAGCATCTGTAGAGTGTAGTTATCCAGAATGGATAAGAATGGTTCACTTGGCAAACAATACAAGCCCCTCTCTCAATATAAAGATGTACCGAGCAGCTTGCACACTGTTGGCTGCAAGTGGTGACCACTCTTCAGTCACTTTTTGAGAAACAAATTTAAACCCACATAATGCAGTTTACCATTGGGCCCGCCAGACATTGTTGAATCCTTATTAATGACGACTCCTCAAGTGGCGACCTAGCTAATTTATACGTTCATGCTAGCTCAGGTTTTAGTTTCACAGATTAACACGAGCAGCTAACCCTGGCACTCCAGAGGCGATAAAGCTTCAAACGTTAACATATTTAGCTTCAGGTTTAACTGTGAAATCTCACAGTTGCTACCCAGCTAACGGCTCTGTCGCGAATGAGCCGAACTAGAGTCATGCTAACAGATGACTAACAGACTGAGCAGGGGTGTGTGTAAAGTTACACACAGCAGCAAGTTTCATTTTGTAGATTTGCAAACTCACTGTAATTAACCTTGGCAGCAGCCATTTCCATTTGAACGGTCTTAACTTTATTTACAAACAGTCAGACAATCTCCCTAAAATGAACATGACATGTAACAGTAATTTCTTAGGAAGGAAAGACACTGTTCAATATTAATTTTGAGACTTTGTTCATTTTTTGATTTATTTATACTAGGAAACAGAACATGGAGATCCTTTTAGAAAAAGGTGCATAATTTGAAATTTGTCCACCCATAAGCACATGATATCGACATGTATGGAGAGTAAAGTTTACAAAACCTTGGTGTAAACAGAGCAGCTCCTTATAAACTCACCGCAACTAACTACAGTCGAAACATTTTACCAGTTTGTGTTTTCTGTAAGTATTCTGATAACTGTTTAGTTGTTCAAGTTATTCTTCAATAAACAAGTGGTTCCATGTTAAAATATATGATCTAGCTTTTGGTGGTATGAAAACTTTCTTGGTGTGATATGAGAAGATAGAGTTACTCCAGCCTTTAGGGCACTAGTGTTGCTGGCAGGTGTGTGATGTGTGCAGGAGGTTTCTGTTCCTGCCGTTCTGGCCCACGTACCGCTTGCCGTTTGCTGAAGTGACGCCGTCTGCTTGACCTGTGAACCTCTTCCCTCCTTCTCGCTTTGCTTTCTCTCCAAACACCACAGGAGGGCGGTAACAGGGGACCTCGCTGCCCCTGCTCCGAGCTTGCTTGACACATGCATTCACATATTCTGAGAGATCCCGTTTAAGATGCAAATCAGATGGACTCTGAGCGTGCATGCTGAATAGGCTGGCTTATCCTGAGCTCACTCAAGAAAGCAGTTTTCAGGTTGACGACTGTAAATGGGAACTGCTTAAATGTACTCATTGAGGGTGTGAGGACACTTTATGGAGTGTGGTTAAGATTACTTTAAGGTCTGTATTTTACTTTTTGGAGAGAACACAAATAGTAGCTGTAGGAGGCCATGCAGGCCCGGCTTTCTGCCTGAACTGTGTGAAAGTTCGGGGCTGAGAGTTTTGTTTTGTTTTTTCACTGATGCATTTCCATGGATATTGTTCTTCTTTTAGACACTGTGGTCAGGCGTGATTTCCTATGTTTCTGATTGACTGCACTGACTGGAGCGCTCAGCTGTGAGAGAGATGCTGGTCCAAGCTGTGACTGATACAGCCCATGTGGGATGAGAGCTGTTTGCTGCTGTCTGGATCTTGTTAGCATCTTAAAGAGGGAAACATGTTGTAACTTTAAGATTTTTCATGTATTGTGTTACTTAGGTTTCTTCCCAGAAAAGTGTAATTGCAAACAGCTTGATGAAGCAATCTCAAGAATCCCTGACTGCTGCTTTTTTGGTGTTTGAGATTTAGGGAACTGCCTGTAAGCATGGAACTGTGGCAGGCAGGCCCTTCCAATAGTATATGAAAGGTATTTGATTTCCATTATGATTATGACGCCTGAGAAGAGATAACAATTACAGGAGTGTTTGCAGTATTTTTGCTTCTATAACAGCACAGCTGTCACACATAAGAGTCTCGTCTTAATCTTTCTCTCCACGCCTCATTGAGTTTCCATGGTAATTATGTACAGAGTACACACTGATCATTCCCAAGCAAAATGTTCATACAAACAAACGTTCACATTGGGTCTTCAGAGGCGAGTCCAGCTTTGGCAAAGCAGTTTGCATCGTTCAACAGTAGAAACATTTCTCATGAGAAATTCACAGTGGGGGCATCGTTCTTAGAAGTGATGTTTACAGATGATTTCACTGGTCTCTATTTCACAATCAAGCTGTGTTAACCCATGTAAACAATCAAAGGACATAACTGGTGTCATGAAAGCGGCGCTGTGGCGTTTTGCACTTAGGGCTAATCTGATGATTGGGTCTGTGGTAGAGTCAGGCTGCTGTTAGCGTCACACCCCTGACTGAAGGCTTTGGTTGGGGCATAATCCTGACAGCCAGCCTTATAAGTGAGAACTCTTCAACAACTGCTCTGTCCCTCCAAGGTAATCAGTATGTTGTAATAATTCCTCAAGAAGGACCTCGCTCAAGACTTGGCTGCTGCATCAGTGTCCTGCTGCATCAGTTAAAGTTGTGTTCACTGCTCACTATTTGATATGCATGCAGTGCATAGATGTCACAATGTATTGAACAGTCAGGCATCATCCGTTCCAACCAATGGGTTGACTCCCTTAAATTTGAACTTTTCCTTTTTTTTTTTTTTTAAACTGATTATCATATTGACCATATAGCCATTTATTTCTGTGATTAGCCCTTGTTTGCTGATATGGGCTCTTCTGTATATGAGTCAAGGTTTAGCCTGGAAAATTTATGTGACAAACAACCAGCAGCTGTTGTTTGTTAACTGATCTTTCTTGAAGAAAGTTTAAATTGTGTTTTTTTATTTATATTATTTGAGCACAACATCAGAGCTAATTTCTGCTTCAGAATTCGTAATTTCATATTTTCATGCTAAATACCTGAGGGTAATATGAGAAATAATAGGAATACCAACAGTGTTTTGCAACAAAATTCACTTTTTGTGTGCGACTGCTATATGAGGAATATTGAGCATTATAAAAGTGAGTATATAAAGTCATGCATTGTAACAGATGGCAGTTACAGAACATTTCCATGAAACATAAAATGTGGAGTTTAGATATCCCATAATGCTTTTGTTGCAAGTTTGAAGCTGTTAATAATCCTCATAAACCCAGATCTCTGATCACTGAATTGTGATTGTTTCAAATGCATCTCAAGGCAAACCTCCAAGTTGATGAGTCATGAGGCTGACGAGTCACCAAATTTTTTTCCCATTAACATTAAAGGAACATAGGATAATAAAAAGCTCAGAGCCATAAAAATGCTATCACAACAAGCTCAGACGGAAATATGGGAAAACAACACTCACTCGACATCACTTGCAATCCATAATACTGTATCTGTCAGACTTTCTTATTATGATTTGTTAATAATCCATCTGCCTCATGTCAGTTTGGCCTGCTTTCCTGACATTTTGATTATACACTTTTTCTACTAATTCCAGATTAATGGTACAAAGAAATCAAAAGTGATTTATTCAAACATATTTCTAGAACTTAAACAGGTACCAAATAATATTATTTTATCTTTTTTCACACAGTCTTGGAAAAAAGAAATGTTCTTTTGTAGATAGTCAAAGTGAAAACATTTTAACAAACACCCCGAAAACAAAGAAAAAAGTTATTGTTCTTTAACTGTTTTGATTTAGGTAGAAACCCTGGTCTCCTCTGAAAGTTAACACTTTCAAATGTTCAACTAAGAAGTCAGAATGAGACCTTGAGCCAAAGTTACGGCAGAATTAGGGCAGAAATGTGTTATTTGAGGAGCTTTATGATATAATTTGAATTTTTAGCATAAAAATTATATAATGCATGTAGTAGAAACAGCATTACAGCATTCCACGGGTCTGAACCAGTGCTGTGTCAACAGCTGATGTAGTTTTCAGTTTAGCACAGATAGAATGAGGAAACATCCAAACAATGTTTAATTGGTCAAGGTTGTACGAGTGCTACCAAGGACAAAGTATCCCACGGGTGGGAGGGTATGCGATCAGTTACAGCTGTATGACATTTACTGTGTGTGTCAGTCTGTGTGTAATAGGGATAAAATGATTGGTGCAACCTGTTGAACTTTCATTACATTCCTAAGGTACCAAAACTCATTTTTCTTACCGCAATTAGAATACTGTAACACAATCACAAAATTCAGTTTAGAGTTGTGTATTTTGTAAATGTTACACATTACACCTCTTTCATTGTTGTTTTAGCTGTGCCTGTCATGTGATTGCTTTGGTCACGTCACGATCAAGTGATCAGGCCTAAAGTAAAAGTTTGGTTTGTGTAATTAGCTCATGACAGACAATAGGCCTGAGATTTCAGACCCCTCCCCAGGCATATTGAAGTCAGCAGTGTGGGATCAATTTTGTCTAGTCGGATCCCGAAGGCCTCAATAGAAACATTTCCATGTAATGCTGAGTGATGCACCAGTAAGACAGAGGCTTTTTACAGCGAGATATTCAGGTTGGCCAACAGGTCACTTCAATGTCAGCCTGCCTTCAGTCTGACAGGTCTGTTTTTCCCTACAGAGGTCAGGACATCAGGCATCATTTAGGTATTTCCTGTTCAACCATCTGACCTGCTGTGATCCTGTCCTGTGTATTTTTTTCTTTTCTTCGCACTCACATACACACACACACACACACACACACACACACACACACACATACATCTGTATTAGACAAGCTCAGTGTGTGGCCCATGTGGTCAAAAAGGCCATATGTACTGAGATGCAAGTGCAGTTTCTAAAGTTAGTAATTGCAATTCTCTGGTTGCACTCTCAGCATTATGATCAATTATTTATGGAAAGAAAATTCCCAGTAATTGATCTGAGTTGTATGCCGCTCATGTGAGTACTTAAAGCTGCCAAAGCCTCCCAGTGATTGATCACCACCACATTTGCGTTGGTGTTCATCCAAAGCCATTGTGTGTGTTCAAGCCTCCTCTCTTGGCGTTGCCTGTGTGTCATTAAAATGGAGAGCCTGACTACTTGAAAAAAAAGCTGTAACTGTTACTTGAATGTAAATCAATGTTTTTGTGCTTCCTTTTTAGCTCTCTGTCTTGCAGCAGCACACACTCTGCAACTGATATTGTTGAGAGTGAAAACTCAAAAGAAAAATGTAGCTGCACGATTGCACTTTAACTATTCTAAATATTACATTTATAGCTGCTGTGCGTGACATCATGTTCCCTGTACCTGGAGTGAATCATGTGGTAGTCTGATCAGCATTCCTGTCTGGGGGAGTATAAATAGAGTTTTATCTCCCCTGATTCAGTCTTCCTGTTTGGACTCTTCCTGAAGCTGCAGGGCTGTCTGGCTCAGGCTGGCTGCACTGCAGTGCTTTGTCAGGGTAGAATTTCACTCTCAGTAACCTCCGATGTCCAGGCAGGCCGGTGGGCTCACAGGGATTCAGGCAAGCAGAGATGCAGTTTGGTGGATGGGAGAAGAATACAAACATGGTGGCTACAGAGCAGTTGTTGAGCAGGGGGAAAGCCTGGCAAACGGGCAGGTAGATGTCTCCTTTGCTGAATCTGCACTGACCATAAGATCACATTGCATAATGAAGGCCTAGACCAGATTTACATGCGTGTTTCCAGTAAAATGGAGGAAGGAGAATAGTGGTTAAAATGAAAGTGAAACCTTGCGCATTAACAATTATTATTTTCAATTGATGAGAAAATTATTTTCTCAATCAATAATTGAATCTATAAAATATAATAAATGGTATAAATAGAAAAAGTCTATATACCAGAGGTCGTTTTTCTATTATTTGATAGTATATCATAGAGGGACAGATAATTGGCAGTGGGGGAGGTGGAATGACGTGCAGGAAGGAGTTTCATCGGCCATGATTTGAATCTGGCAGGCCTGAGCGAATGCACCTGAACCATACAGACATCAGGTTGCCCCAGATGCCTTTTACTCTCAAGTAAAACTAAAAAAGCAGTAAATCCTCACACAAGAGAAGCTGGAATTAGAAATTGTTTGGTGCTTTTGCATAAAAAAATATTTCAATGGTTAATACTTTATCAAAACAGTTGCTGTCAGTTGACCAAACAAGTTATAACTAATCATTTCAGCTATAGTGCATAGGTCTCCCGCAGAATTTGTTTGTATACTCTCATTTAAGTTTTTTTTTTTTTTAATGTCCAGTTGGGTTAAAAGATGTCATAGAAAATGTAACTGATATTCAGTTATTCATCATCCTCTCTTTTCTTAATGAAACCCAGGTGTTGTGAAATCCTGCCGGCCAATTCCAGTGTCACAGGGAAAATGAAAAGTAAAAGATTGATGGGCAGAGCCTAAAAAAAGAGGTGGTCCCCTTAGACTTGAACAAGAGAGAGCAGAGAGGCAAGAAGGGGGAGGCAGCACTAAGAATATACCGAGGGAGCTTCTCACACTGATGCCTTTTTCGCAAGCAGCTACAACCTCAGGCGGATCGCCAGCAGACTTACTGTAGCAATACTGAGAGCACAGACGGCGGACATTTGGACCGCTCTTAATATTATGAAATCACAAGCATCACCATATCAAACGCTGGTGTCAAATCTTGAAATATTCAGCAATAATTAGCAAAGGTGCAACTGAAAGTTAGGCTTTGATATCTAGGTGTCTGAGGCAGATCTGATGTGCGACCTGCAGATGGTGTAATTATAGCAAGAGTCATGGAGAACCTTCAGTTGAGATATGCTGACGCTCAGCAGATAAACTGTGAGGGTCATTCTGAACACATCACACGATTCAATCTAGATGCCAAGTGAACATTTACAGTACACAGCCTTAAGGCAGGTTTTTTTTTTCTTGTCATCTGAAGTGGCTCCTTCAGATCTTTGACTTCAGACGTGTTTTCCTTTGATACTTCATTCCGAATTGGTCCCCAGTGTCAGATATCCGAGATTGTGCATTGATTCGCCAACAAGAGTGACTTTTAAAAGAGAAAATATCAGCGTGGTGCTGTGTATTGTTGAGCTACGTTGAGCAGTAATTGAGTTTTTTTGAGATCAATTTTTTCCCCACAGCCCCTAATGAATAGGCTCACAGAATCTAGATTAGATGTTGTTCTCTAAGTAAGCCTGCTAAGTGCTGGCTCCAGAAACGAAAGCAGTGGAGTGAAATGCCCTCTTTGTTCGTTGAGAAAAAGAAAACTTTTTTTTTTTTATATCACACATTGAAGACGGGAAATGTCAGTTCCTAGCCTTATTACTTCTACACCACAAGCTTAAAGTTTTGAAGCCACAACAAGAAAATGAAAATTAATGACTTGTTGACTCTGCATTTGGCTAAAGTGAAGGGAAAACTAGATAAATAAATGCCATGTCTTCACTTTGCATTTGCTTCTTTTTTTTATTTTTTCCCCTGCCTTCTGTGCTTCCCCTCCTGCTAACCCCTGCTTTATTATTTTTCTTGTCCTCCACTAATTGTTTTCCAGTCATCTATCTTACAGCAGAACCAGACAGTTAAATGCTAAGTGGAGCATCTGCCCCAGCTTTGTGGTGGCGGGTCTTCCTGACCAGAACAGAAATGCAGTGAGCACGGCAAGCGGGAAGCTGCAGGTTGTGGACCCGCCCGGCAGCTTCAGAGACCACTGGCTCTGGTTTTTGGACATCACCGTGGAGGAGATTTTCCACAAGAAAGCAGACTGTGTGGCTGTCTGTTGCAGAGTGTGTCACAGCAGACAGTGGCCCCTTGTAATCTGTGGTTAAGTGTGAGCTCATGGGACAGAATCTGGTGCCGTCAACCTGCAGTTTCAACACAGACAGTGACTCACGTTGAACAAACATCCTGCCATGCTCATTATGGGTCACCTAATGAATGAAACATGCTGTGGTTTACATGTCTTAGCATGTCTAAAATAGTTGCCTATGTCTTGAACTGTAATATGCAGTTGGACTCTTTCATCTTGTGACAGTTACTTAGATCCATAGTGGTCAGAAATGGCATCAATAGCCATGACACAGGCTATAATTCTGTCTGTCTGCTCAGTTCATACTACCATCAACTCCAATGACAAAGATTTGTCCAGATGCTAAATGTGTAGCCAATAGTAGTCGTATATCTTTTCCATGTCTTACGGGGCATTGTGTTGCTCCACACACGGCTGTGTTGGTTTTAGGGCTGCCGTGGTGTTGAAAAGCAGTCGCCGCTGTGCCGCCCTATTGTTCACACATTCACATACACACATAGAAGTGTCACGTAGTTCTGCCTTTTTTTTCCCAGACATCTAGCTTTTAACAGCCTGGTTTTTAGCTGCCTGATCACCTTTATCGTTATGTGAATTCTTCTCCAATTAGTGATTAAATCTGAGGAGTCGTTCTCAGTCCCTGTTTTCCTTCCTCTTGTTTGACAGGCTGCCACAGTCGAGCCAGAGAGCCTCCGTTTCCCACCACATCTGAGCCGGTGAGAAATTACGCCACGTTCTACCCCACTTGATGTATACCCAATCAAACTGCAAGTAATTGTTTGTTTGCAAAAGACTTCCCTCGGTTGAATTTCCTTTGGGCCTCTTAGCTGAACCAAAGGTTTTGAGAATCAAGAATGGATGATGTCAGGACATTGAGGAAATTAAGACGTATAAAGGAATAAGTCACAGAGCTTTTGTTCCACTGTAGTGTGTAGTGGTGGGTGTTTCCCAGTTTGCTCCAGGGTGTTGTAACAGAGAAGATGATAGACATTCCAGGAAACAAGCTCTTGGGACTAAATTAAAGATCGTTCAGGACTGACTTGCTGCTCTGGTATGGGTGTGCTTCCTGCCACCCTGCCTCCAAACCTTCGGGTGGGTGACTGCAGGAAATAGCCCCTTACACACACACACACACACACACACACACACACACACACACACACACACACACACACACACACACACACACAATCCTTACGACTTAAAATTAAATTTCAGTGACATAACCTGCATGACCTCCAGCCCTGCCTGCACCAGTAATTGGTTATAGGCATAAATTATTAGACACTATAAGGGCTGGAGACACACATGGAAAAGCAGCCAGAATTTTCTTACATTATGGGGTCATAAGGTCATTTAGTGTCAGTCAGTACAGTGTCAGCTATCATTAAAGCATTGAGGCATGCTGGCTTATTACATGTAGTTTTGCCATTTCTGATGTAACACAACAGCAGTGGTTCCGCCTTACAAATGTTTCAGGATGCCAATGTGTGTCAAGGTTTGTGGAGTGGCTGTCGCTTGTGTAAAATGTGCCAAGATAATATTACATGTACTGTCTGTCATTTCCGAAAGAAGCCCTTGCTTCACATTAAGGTGTCTACCTCCTTCTGTTTGATCAGTGGATGCCAGCTCTTAACAGCGTTGTGCTTGCAGACCCAGAGACAGAAACCTGAGTATGTTTGGAAGCACACAGCAGTAACACAGCTAGAAGCAGCCACAGGAGAGAAATTGTTTTGATTGAGCCAAGCAGCAGTCACTTATGCGATAACTTCACGCAGATCTGGCCTAGGAATTACACGGAACCCCTGGATCGAAAATTAGGGTGATTGACACATATACCATTAACTGGTAATAAGCAAGTGTGCCACTGACACAACATATAGCTCTCACAACGTCAGCATTTATGTGATTCGTAACGTGACTTCATTTCCTCAGAGGAAGTGGCTGTAGGAACTAACTCACCGGGGAAATGCTTGGTTAGGCTCAGTAACGCTTAGCATCTAACCCTATAACACTTACAGTGATGCAGACACCATAATAGAAATACCTCAGTCGTTATGTGGAGGTGTTGAATCTAAATTTATGATACATTCCAACTCAGAGTTCACTTCAATGACTGAAGTCTTCTTGTCTTCTCAGCAGGCACTGAATGTTTCAGTGTGAGTTAGAATTTGGCACAGGGCTGTAGCATAGCATTACATTACAGGTGCTTCATTTTCTTTTTGGTTACCCAGTGCACATAATATGAAAACTAAAGCAGGGTAACGATATAAGCTGCTGACCTCTTTCGTACTGCGATCCTGAGGCTGAATGAAATGTGCTAACAGGAATAAGGAAGCACTCCGGATCATGACTATCCATGTAAAACAGGCACCGTCAGGTGCCAGCCGGCACAGGGCATGAAACCGGGCTGCTGCTTTTGACTCTGTCTCACACTGTTCAGGACGAAGCACCCTGGCAGCACTAAGCTGCAGTGAAGCCTCTAAGGATCCTTTGCTCTAAAAACTCTGTGTTCCTTAAACGCTACGAGCTCCAGTTCAAACACTTTTCAAACACTGCACACAGGCTCGGAGTCTTCGGCTCCAGTTGGTCTGTGGTGGTAGAGGACTGTGCAGTGTGGCAGCGACCCCTGGCAGGAACTGCGGGCTCTGCAGTCACTAGCATGACATCAAGCATTGTCCAAATGTATTCCTTAAAGTGAAGGTTGATGCACAGTTGCGGAAGTGTTTACAGTTTTAAGCTGTTTCTGAGGGAGATGCATCACCCATCCAGACTGCAGAGAAAACCTTCAGAGACAGCTGAAACTGTACAACATTGCTCTTTTCTATTTTAATTCAAGGGCAGTAACATCTGGGCTCTAAGTTGGCTCAGAGTAATAAAGAAAGTGGTTCATGGTCCATGGAGACTAGTTGGTCTGGACAGGCTTTTTCTGGAGGGAAAAAAAGGGAAATTAATAGCCTAAGGTTGTCACTATAAATCCCTGTGAGGCAGTCTAGTTCCTCAGCTTCAGGAGGAGCTTTCCTTTTTTTTTTTTCCGTCATGCTTATTCACTTTGCCTTTTAAATTCTGCTCACCATTTTCTCCTTGTACAGGGTCTAACAAGGATGTGAGTTAGGTCGTATTTTTTACTTTCAAGCTGAATTCCATCACACGGCTGTTTAAATTGGCTCACTTTCTCAATTGGTATAATAAGGGGGAATCCTTTTTTTCTTTTTTATCTTGCTGCTTTTAATACTGTAGCTGGAATCTAAAGTGAACATCTTCAGTGATGTAATTTACACATGCTTATGTGTGTATATGGTGAATTGTGTTCTTTTATGTGACCGTGTCTTTGTGCATCACTTTCTGTGCCTCTGCTCTGCTTTTTAGCTCAGGTTTCAATTTGTAAGCAAGACTTCAAAGACAGAGCTGGGAACTGACAGCAAGAATGAATGAGGATAGCAAAAGGAGTTGAGTATTATGAAAATATTGTTTGTAGAGCTTATGTGGCAAGAAAAACCTGGGGGGGGGGGGGGTCTGATTGACAATGAATTGGAAATAACCGATTGAATCATTTGTAAAGAAAATCTGCTGACGCTGATCAGTATCTGATTGATGGGAGCATCCTTGAACGGCTTGTCAGTACATCCTCAACCTGCTTTACTTTCATCACTCCTGCTCAGGATCCATCGGACATCATTCCTTCTTTGGCGTAGCATCGCAGCAGAAGTTGATAAACTGGCTCATAGCCCGACCAAATTATGGCTAAAGCCTTTCAGAGAGCTGAAAGTGTGAAAGTGCAGCCAGCACTGGTTAAAACACAGCTAAAGCAGCGGCCGTCTTGAATTGTCTTCCAAAGGTCACTGTCGTGGTGTATAAGTGCAAAGTGCCTTCTCTTTCTACTAATCAGTAGCACAAAAGATTTTTTTCTCTTTTTTTCTTTTTTTTGCTGACTAAATCATTTTATATCACAGCATTTTTTATTCTAACACAATCCAAATTCACACTTTTCAGTCTGTGACATTGGCAAGGACAACTGCCTTTTCAGTTTGAGAACAGGTTGAGCTGAAATGATGAGTGTTGAGGGCTTTCAGGCAACAGCACTCAGTGCACCGTCAAGTGGAAGCATGGAAAGGGGGTGTGGGAGAAGGGGAGGATGAAGGAAGCAGAGGTTGAAGGAGAGGGAAAAGGGCACTGTATTTCACAGCCCCAGTTATGTTCCTTCTGTGAAAACATCAAGGCTCTGCTCCACTGCGCCTCACAGCACGGCTCCCCGGCTTCTGTGTTTGATGGCTGTGTTAGCAGGCCACAACACAACACTCTTTGCATTGGCAGGGTCAGAGGGGTTCAAAGAGGATCCTGGCCTTCAATCAGAGCATTGTTGTTTGCTGTTGACTATACAATGATACATCTCGGTTTATGAGATGACATTTCATTTTGAGCTTTGAGCATCTGTGGAGTTAAGTGGTGTGTGTTTGGATCAGTCATGGTTCAGTGTCAGGGGTGTTACTGTGATTTTAAATTGCTGGTCAAAGCTAATTATTTAAGATGACCTACTGACAAGGCTGTTTTTGGCTTGTAGAGGTTTATACAGGTTGAGTAAGTTGACCTTTAATTAAAATGAAGCTTGCCATTTTCATGCATAGATAAAAAAAAACAAGATTCAGTTGTGTGTCCTGCCTTAAATAGCCGACGTGCCCGACATAATTCTGCCAAGATTATGCAGAACATCAAGTATATATGAAAGATTGTTGATGTTATGATGATAAACAAGCCATTGCACGTTTTTTGAAATTGCGGTTGGTTTTAGGGCATCGCAAACATCAAACTGGATCAAACCAAGATTTCCTTGCGCCGCTCGCATTCCTTAATTCTGAAATGTCTATGAAAGATTTGCAGCAGCTCTCTGCCAGCAACTCCACATGATGATATAATGTATGTAAGTTATAATCGAGAACGCATAATGAGCTCTCAGGATGGACATGGATGAGCAGGTATTAATCTCCCACAACTACTCCAGCTAATTTCAGTTTTATCAAGTCAATGATTATCTTTCTCTCTTCCTCTGCAACAGAAACAGTTTGCTCTTGAAGCGCCCTCTGCAGATTTGACTACAAGTGGAAAGAGTGTTTACAGTTATGCATTTCAAAAACCATTTAGGGGAAGATTAATGTCCTGAAGGAGGAGCGATATAAGAAAAAATAAAAATAAAATGAATGAAATAAGATAAAAGGGATGCATTCAAAATTAAACAAACTTTCTAGTAAAGTTAATCATGGCCAATGATAAACTTTAGTGGTGCCGAGCTTGGCCTCTTCAGACTTCCTCACATAGCTTCTGTGCCAGCTGTGGTTGTTTTAGGCATTTAGGCTCGGTCCCCTGTGAGGACCTGAATAGCATACAAAAGCCCCAGAGTCACAGATGAATGACGTTTTAGTGGTTTGTGGAGAGCTCTTAACAATATCTATGAGTACTTCTTACCGTGCAAGAGAGAGTAAGGATTAATATTCATGCTGACTGCGTCACCAGGGCTCCTGCACACTGCCTGTAAATGCTAATTTTGTCAGGGTTGCCATGACCAAATGGCTCTGCTGTCTAGTACAGCGTGTCTCTCAACCCCCGTTCATTTTAAGGATGTTTAAGCAGTCCAAACTTATTATGCTGTAGAAGCAGAAGCATTGGATCGTTGATGATTTTGTTAACGCAGAAACATTTAAGGTTGAATCCTAGCCTCCTGACCAGTTTATACCAGTGACGTAAGCTTAACTGAAATGGACATTGGAGAAAAACGGTATAACTCAAAACCTTATAATCATATATGTCCCTAACTGTGTTGCACATTGCTTCAAACATATAAATAACAGTCATACTTAAATTACATATGAATCCTGAGGAAGCAACTCCCTCTAATCAGAGACATTCATAATCATGCAGCCTCTTAGCGAAGAAGTTACTGCTCTGAATCATCCAGCAATATTACTATAGTTTTGCCATCAGCACTCCCATGCTAATGTAATTATGCCCATATTTTCTGGTAGATTTGACAGCGATAGTGCTGCAAGTGAGTCGAGGAGACGGCTCCTCATCTGCAGCACCATGATAAATATTTATATAATATATATGAAGGCTCTTAGTGTCCTGTTGATCCTGTTGAGCTTGTGTAGTTCTAAACATTCCAGGATCCATGTGTGTGGCATTGAGTCGTAGGCTTTCCTGTCGTCAATCCAGGCGGTGCCAGGTTGCTTTGTCTGGTCTTACAATCTTAGTTCAGTGTTAGTAGTTGCTGCTCTGCTCTGTTGCTGCAGGTTTATTTGCACCAGTCAGGGATAGACAGGTCGATAGACTATTCTAATCATCACAGGTCTTTAGAAGAGAGACCTAACTTGGTACCTCTTGAGGCTGGATGTGGACCTGTGAGATGATAGATGTGATATGACCAACAATTTTTAGCAAACTTGATGCTGAAGGACCGAGAGCACTCATTATGTTTCCTTGTAGTGGGCGCCATCTAGTGAATCTTGAGCAATATACCACGTATGGATTTTTCCAAGCATAACTAATTATGCCTATTGTGTATGTGGCATGTGGCACTGCTTTTGTGGCTTTGTAGTATGTGCCTCATTTACATGATTACTTCACAGCAGATTTTTCAACATCTAGCTCTGCCTCTCATTATGAAGGCAGACATTTAGCCTGCACCAGCATGCAGGCATAATTGGAAAGGTAAAGTAGTTTGCAGAGTTAAATAAAGTAAGTCTTACCTCATGAGCAGTGTCTCCGAAGAAATTCGATTTTCAGATGCTATCCACCCGTGGAGGCTCTCAAGTTGTTGTTTAAAAATATCTCCTAACGCACTCAGCACCAAACCTCTAACTTCATTAAACAACGCCAAGAAGAGGTTACACTTTGATTCCCCTGACTGAATAGAGTGGCTCTATGTTCTGTTGGGGTTTTGTGGTGGGTGTAACCCACAAAATCAATAGTGTTCAAACAGAAAATTTCTAAAGGTATCTTAGGAGAGAGATGAAGAGGCGGAGGGAAACAAAAAAGAGGACGACTGGGAGGGGTGGAGAGAGCAAGGGAAGGGGAGAGAGAGATGGAGAGAGAGGGAAACAGAGGTATTGTTCACCAGTGGATAATTGGAAAGCAGGGAGGCTGAGGCTGCAGTTCACATAGTGTTGAAACAAGCTGTTCCCAGTGGCCATTTATCCATATCACCTGAAAGGCTCTAGACCACTGTCACTGACTTAAAATCAATTTTCTGCTGAAATTACTTCAAGAAACAAATTATCTCTCATTCATGGCCTGCCGTCATGAGCCCTGTGTTCCTGTTGATACCACTAGAGGTCAGTGTGACCCTGATGTGAGCAAACCAGGGAGGGAAGATGTCATGTACTCTCTGGATGGGTAGGAGGGGAGTTTGCGGCATGCTTTATGGTCATGTCTGCAGAATGACTGCATGGTGCAAAGCTTTGGTTGTTTTCTGCTTTAAACAAAAATGCTCTCGCTCTCTCTCTCTCTCTCTCTCTCTCTCTCTCTCTCTCTCTCTCTCTGTCTCTCTCTCTGTCTCTTTTCTCTCCTCTTGCTCTGTTTCCTTATCTGTTCCTTTGCTTGCATTTCAACCTGGGATGTGTTCAACCTGTTTATGCAATTTGCATAAGCTGGCTACAGAAATCTCTGCTTACCCCTGAGTATGCTCAGTCAGAGTGAGTTGGCTGTTCAGAGGGAATAGCTAATGACTCCATTGCCCTCATTGACGCATGTCAGTCTATTTAAGGCTCAACCACTAACACTCTCATACATGGCCAAGTGAGAGCTGATGATCTATGTGCTGGATCAGCCCTGTGATGTCAGCCTGCCACTTGGTTTGTGGTTTTTCAGCAGAGCTGGGCACTTTATCCTCGTGCCTACGAACCATCAATGAAAGTGTATATTCTAGCCTCGTGTCAGCACTCCACGGATGGAGGAGACGCACTGGGGTATCAAACATGTGATTTGACCTGATGTGGTTGCAGTGGCATTTCCTCTCCGCAATCCTCCTGCACCTCTCTGCCCATAACAGGAGCCATCCTTCAGTCTCGTCTCCTTATTGATCCCTATTTGGCTGGGGTTCATTCCCCCTTCTCTGTTACCCACCATCAGTCCCCGTCCTAAGCTCGTCCACCACTCACCCCTGCTCTCAGGATGAGAGGAGCTGTAATCGGAGGGGAACAAGGTTGAGAATGTGGGATAGATGAGGGGGGGTTTGATATACAGCCATACAAGGGGTGAGAATGAGCGAGGAAGAGTAGAGATGAAGAGACAAGAGAACGTGCGAGAGAGCGATTGGGCAGCTGGGTAGAGACGAATGGCATTAACTGGACTGAATGTTGAATGCAGGGGCAGGAAGGGCACTGCCAGCCGTGGAGGCTTGTGGCCGGCTTTCACATGACTTTCTGTATGCTGGGACGCAGGAGAGTAATAGAATCCCAACGTGATGTGCCGGGATGCTTGTGGAGGAGGGATTAAATTTAGCTACAACCCCAGGCAGTCAGGCAGGCAGGCAGGCAGGCAGGCAGGCAGTCAGGCAGGCAGGCAGTCAGCTCCGCAGGGCTTGGAGAAGGGGGTGTTTGCAGCTCTGGGGCCTTCTCTGGCTACCCTCCCCTTTGGTCTGCTTTACCCTTCTGAAACAGTCATGGAGAGCACTGCTGCAGTCACAATATGAATCGCCTCCTTTCCATACCTTAGCAGGCTTAATGGCTAAATGGTGAGATGTATTGCATTACAATGTGATGGCAGCGGGGAGGGGTAGGTTAGTAAGTGAGCCGCACTTTATTTGCAGGCTCTGTTAGGGTAGCATCTGTTGGCTCGTGCAGCTATTGGGTTTCAAAAGCAATAGTGCATGTCACAAACTCATGTTCTGTGATAGAATAGATGTCACAGGATAGATATACAGATGTTTCTCTGATGCCACTCATTCAGCCGGTTAAGTTAGAGTGAAGCAGGATTAAGCAGTTTATCAGGTGGGTATCAACAGAGGACACAACTGTGCACATACAGTTTTTCGTAGTAAAGGACCATTCAGTGTGTTGACAGTTGATTATTTTTCAGCTGATCATCATTGGAAAAGTAATACTGCTCTTTCCAGAGCTGTTAGTGATGAAGAGTTATTTTGATAGATTTGACATTAAAATGCAAAGGAAACAAATATTGAAGCTACTGATTTTATTTGTAGAACTTAACAGTAATTCATTTGCTAAGGTGTGGCGTGCCAAAATAAAAGCCCGTTTACTTCCCCCAATTTAAGTTCTAGTAGATTAAATTTTTTTTAAATCTGTTCCAACCTGAGTGAGGTTTAAAAATATTTTGTGTAGCTCTTTAATGAACTGAAAGCATATACCTAACTGATGCAGTAAACTTTAACAAAGAACTCATAATTAGCTCAGAGAGGTTTACTCCTCGGCAGTTTGTATATTTTTTTCATGATTATTTATCTTCACGATTTAGCTTTAATTACTTTGCTTGAGATCAAATAGCAGAGGAGGTGATAATATTTCCCTCTGTAATCGTTCTTATCACATAAAGCTGGCATTTTAACAATCGAACATCTATCATTTCCAGCAATTTATTCCAGAAAAAAAAGACAAATCCTCAATCTATAGAACATCTGACCATGGTACTAATCAAGTCGTTTGAGACTATTACCTTTGTGTTCATGCTCCTAATAAGTCGAAACTGTTGCCACTTGTGGTCAATCATCCCTGTGGTATTCTCTCTCACTAACCATTGGCAGGCGGCTGCAATGCTGGTTGTTTATAATAGCAGGTTTATGGTATAGCTGTATTACCTTAGATGAGGGCTGCAGTCCTGAATAGCAAAGACCTCCCATCTGTGCAGTTTGTCTCTAATTACGGCAAAAATGATTTAGCCATCTGAAGCCGATAGTACTGAGGCCATAAAAAAGTATTTCAGCGTTAACCAAATGTTCCTCACTCAGAGAGGTAAGAATCTGGACGTAGAAATGGCTGGAGGTTTGAATCAGACGCCTTGTGCGTGTTGTGTGAGTGAATGCGGTCTCAACAGGACGCTTTGTTTCCTTTTCCTTGGTTCTTATTAGTTTTTGGCAGGGCTGACTATTTTCCTCCTTGGCCTGAATCTTAATTTCAAATCTTTCTGACAGCCCTGAACAATAGGCGAGCTTGGGCTGTTTGGAATCCAATTCATTCATTTAAATATAGGCAAGTGCTTGTTGGAGCTAAATGATTATGATTTGGCTTTGGCTTTCAGAAATAATGGTTAAAATAAAAAGTGGAAAGTAAAAACCTGGATCCCATTTGCATTCTGTTGTAATGCGCGGCCATGACTGTTTTGCTTGTGTAATGTTCTGTAATCCACTTTTCTGATGAACAGATGATGCAAATGCTTCATTACATGTGGATTTAAGTATCCGGGTGGGCTAAACCAACCCCCCAATCTGCAAGAAACTCTTTTTTTTGCCAAATGTTTGATAGAAAAACAAATTGATAGGAAAACATATTGATGGTTACCACTAATCTACAATATGTTCACTCACCAGTTGGGCTGCTGTATTTTTAATTTGCCTGTAGAGAGTAGGATAAAATAAGTGTAGGAAATGTTTTCATAAAATATCTTATCAGACAATATTTTCCTATTATTCAGATTTTTTTTTTAATAACAACAAAAATGTTTTGCCCCTCAGGAAATATGTCTTATCACTGCCTCCCCCAGTGTTTGACACATTTAAAAAAAAAAAAAAAAACAATGCACTGAGTGACAATGTTCTTTAGACTTCTCTAAAAAGCAAGTGTTATATCAGCAGACCATTGCTGGTGTTTAGTTCATAGTAAATAAAATCATCATATCTTTAGGATCATTTTTTTGGAACAAGCCATAGGTGTGTTCAAACCCAGTGACGCTCTTCAAATGTTCTGCAAAGTAAAACACATCAGGCAAGTGGAAAACTATGTTTTTCGCACCCATGAGTAAACATTGCTGAGGGCAGACATGGAAATTACAGAGACCATACAGTGTAAACATTGTACATTTATTACAGCTCCCTGTGAGCAGAGATCATATCATTGATTCACTGTTACTTCAGCCCTTAACAGTTTGTGTTATATTATTAGTTGAATTGATGCTTTTAGCCTTTTTCCGAATGCTCCTGAACATTGGTCTGTACTTTAATTTTCTGATATTAGCAGTAGATCTAAACCTGGATTTTCAGCTCTCTGTGTGTGTCTATCTCTCTCTTTTTTTTTTTTTTTCTATCAAGACCAGTGAGATGTGTTGTTAAACATAGCACAGGCTAACTGCTGTGTCTATTAGGACTAATCAGCTCTAATTCCGCAATGTGTTAAGATGGCAACACAAGGACATCATTATAATGTTTTAAAGATGAAAATAGTAACTCCTACTTCAAATGCGATGAAGTGTCTCGGTGAAATGAAAGCCAAACTGCAGTGAAAATCAGTGGGACTGTACAGTAACACTTGAATTCTTGTATCTTGTGCCACACCGACAGACCCTGTTACTTCTATCCTTATCTGAGTCATCATTCTAACTTGTGGCAGGCGGTTGTAGAAGCTGTCGCAGAGGCAGTGATTGCATAGCTCATCATCAGCTGCTCTGTCCCTGCTTTTGTTCCTTCCATCACACCCATAAGACCGGCTAATTCCCCTAATAACTCATTGTCTAGACTGACTCATCCAGACTGGCCGTCCTGGCCCATACAGCTCTTGAGCCACAGGTGTGGTTGACTCTTTTTTTAGATGTCTCCAGCTCTCTCCATTGTCCTGCCACACACTCTGTGTGGCCACTGCCTGGGTGGTCACTGATGGTCTAAATGGACAGGAGCATCAGTTTTGAGGACTATCCTTGAGATGCAGTACAAGGCTGTTCATTATCTCGCTGAAAGTTAAGATTGCAAAAGGGGGCATATCTTTTGATGTTATTCACAAAGTCAATCATAACAAACCTAAAGGAGATACTGACCTTTTATGTACCAACAGAGTTTGTGGGCTTAGTTTACAAGCTGAGAAATATGAAGGTTAATGACAAGCAAACACATACTGGGCTGAAAGATTATTCACTGAAGCTTTAGCCTTTCACAAACAATTTTGACTTGGTGTAACCTCTGTTTGCTTTTTTGACAAATCACTTGGTTCCATTACAGGGACGACTGATCAACAACACAAAAACGCTGTAACTGGAAGGAACCCAGCCAGCATTTTAAATTTGTTGTTATTATCTGCTTAAGCTTAAGCCTGTTTTACACAGGGACGGGAAGCCTTCCATGCAAACCTCCGTCTTATTTTTAACACTTTGGCCCTCAATCTCTGCCTGTGTGTCAGTGCCAGACAGTGAATTAATATGCATTAAAGCTAAGCGCTCAGGTGTAGAAGAAGAGACCTGGCACTTTGTGGAGA
Source organism: Rachycentron canadum (assembly GCA_038496675.1). Taxonomy (NCBI): domain Eukaryota; kingdom Metazoa; phylum Chordata; class Actinopteri; order Carangiformes; family Rachycentridae; genus Rachycentron; species Rachycentron canadum. The sequence continues at coordinate 8,758,389 of CM076652.1, forward strand.
AAGTGGGCCGTGAGTGATGAGGGATAGGACCGATCCTGACACTTGGAGTCAGGTTTTATTCAGTGTGCAACTTCTGTCATCATACACCCGCCATTTCCTTCATCTCTGTCACACACAGACTGCCATAACTGCATCACTAACACCCACAACAAATACACACGAGTGCTCCTTCAAAAAGCACACATGTCCTGTACTAGGTGTACTTTTCACTACAATTGCCTAACATCTGGGGCCGCTATTGCATGGCATTTTAATGGATAGTTATAACACTCTGATTTACGCTCTGGGTTCTCTACTGAATTGCCATTCAAGAGATCCTCGAATAGGTTGTTTCTGGCCAAACTCTAGACCTCCAAGAGCATTTCTAGTCTCCATATGTCATCTTAACATTCATTTTATTTCCTCTATATAATAGTTCCTACAGGTATCCCCCCCAGCACCCCCCACCCACCCCCCAAGGTTTTCTCCTGCCATCACCTAGGAGCATTTGCAGGATACAAGACAGAATGATGATGGCGACACTTGACTTGACATTGAATCCTTTTCAATGAGAAAAACACCTCCACACACAGACAAATGTGCACATCTGGAAAAAGAATAGTCAAGTGCTAGTAATAGTTTGCACCCCCCCCCACCCCCCCGCAAGAGTCCCTCTGGAGTTCTGGGAGACATTTTTGGTCACCAAGACACCTAAAGGACAAACAATGGCCAGGTGCCAGGGAGACGGCAAGGCGCCACATTCATCTCACTGCCCCTTGCTGATTGACACACTGGAATGACACTCATATAGTGTGCTTCTCTCTTCCTTTGTCTCTCCACATCTGTTTCTCATTACATGGAATGGCATGGAAAAGGCTAACATGGCAATATCATAATTAGAGGGGCACAAATGCGCCATTAAAAAAATAAAAATAAAAAAAAAAATCCTCTGCTGCGAGCTACCTCTGTCTTTCCACGCCCCCACATCCAAATTGAGAAACTGAAAGTGTTCACGGAGCCCGCCATGGATTTATCATTGCATCACTATAATCTGTTTCTTGGCCTGCTGTCTCTTCTGTCTCTCCTCTCCTCCTCTTGCAGGGAGATGAATAGGCAGCAGGACTGACTTGGGCCTATCAGTCATTCTGTCAATTCTCGGGGGGTGATCAAAGCTGCAGGAGAAGACCTGTTCCATCCGCAACATGATTTAGCCATAAGAGGGAGAGGCTCCAGACATCTCTGTTCTTCACTGGGTCTGTCAGTGCGCTGATACATAAGAAGGGATGGGAGCGTGAAGAAAGAGGGTTTGAAATGTGTCATCTCTGTGGAATTGTCTTATCCTGTTACTCGTTTTACGAATGGATAATAAAAAGATGAGGACAGAGCTGGAAGAGGGAATGCAGGACAGGTATTTTAGTGATGTGCAGACGTGCCTAAGAATCCCTCAGTCACAGGGCAGCAGCAGAAGTTGATGAATGTCTCTCTTGCTCTCTAGCTGCCCGCTCAACACTCATCATCAAAAGATGTAGCTCTCAGTCACCTGACCTTGCACATGTGGTACTCTCCAATTCTCCTCAGTTATCTACCAAGCTCACTGCAGTGAGCTGCCCTCTTAGCCTCTTGTATCTCCTTCCCCTCTATCTGCCCCAATTATTATTTTTTTCTTCCATTTTCAGAGTTTTGAAGTATACCATCAGCCCGACCAGTACAGTGGCCCCAGTATTAATGTGCCTGCCAAAACGAGCTGTATTATATTTCTGCCCTTATCAACTGCAAACCTAAATAATAGAAGATCTTTTGAGAGATTTGAAGCTGATGTTTTGTGTGTGTCTGCAATTTATCTCAGTAGAAGTTGTCCCTGTAAAGCACAGACACACAGCTACAAAAAGGAACGAGGGAAAGAGTTGTTCCCTCGCGTGTTTGCTCTCCAATCTGACTCCAGATTCTCTTATTTAATGTAGCCTGCTGGTGCTTTGTGAGTTCATATCAAGTCTAGTCGTCCATTTGCAGGGGAAGACTTGCAGACCTGTGGTTGTCCCTGCAAAGGGTTCAGCAGATTTGACCTCTCTGTTTGTTTTTGAGAAGGCAAACTTAATATGTCTGACCAGACCAGTTAAAACCCTCCAGACTTGGCTTTGGCACATAGTGCAACCCATTACATGTCAAAGGTCACTAATTATCTGCTTTGTAGACTGCAAATGCCCTTACAAAGACTTTTTTTTCCCCTTTTGCTTCACTGCCACTTGCCCTTTCTTTCCTTTCTTTTCTGAATTTCTCCCTTTGAGTCCATTTCTCTCCTGAGTTCCTCCTGGTTTGTGCTGTTTTCACACTTGTCTCCCTTAAATCCCCACGCTCCTGAATCCTTTACTCTTGTCTACATGCACTTCATCTTTCCTCACATTCTGCTGGCACAGTGTTGAGCGGATGCCTGACACCTGGGGTTGGCAGCGTTTTCTTTTCTGCCTAGTGTGGCCTGGAGAAGTGGAGAGAAGAGAGGGCCTCGTGACTCTGCCTCAGCTGGGAAGGACCAGTGGGGATTTTGGGCAATCTAACCACCTGTAAGGGGGCTGGAGAACATTGCCCAAGAGGTTCTCACATGCACACGCACACACATTCAAAACCATGAGATCAGCCATGAACAAAAACACCCTGAACATAATAAACAGAAAACACTAATGAGTTCAGCATTAACGCGCACAAATAGATGAAATATATGCACACATTTGCATAAAAACAATGTGATATTAATCTGATCTATCATGGAAGGATCCATGAGCTATTCATGAGCTGTCCACAGAGAAGATACAAGATACAGTCGTCTGCTTAGTTATAACCCATAACATCTTCTTTTAATCTCTCCCACCTTCTCTTCCCATAAAAAACAGATCAAATTAATAAACATGTGGTCCGTATTAATGTCAACTGTCACAATATCCACGATAGGATATTATTATTATTATTATTACGATAGGAAAATGTACATGCTGCATGTCTTCTCTCCCTCCTGGTGTCAAAGAGAGATTGTAACAATTGTTGAAAAAGGCAGCTCTGAAGTGTATTTGGACCACAGGGCTTTCATATGCACAATGGGAGAACTGCATTCAGTGTAGTAAAGCGATGTAGATGAAATTATGAGCAGTGATTGTTGTCCTCTGCTCTCAACACTTCATCCATGCCTCGTAGTGCTGCTGTGAAATAGCGTGGAGGGTTTTTTTTTTTTTTTTCCCCCCCGTATATGTATCTAGCTGTGCACACAAGCCCCTCTCAAGATGTATAGAGTATTAAGTGGAGAAATTGTTAGATTGCTTTAGTCTGCTGTGTGTTTGACAGTCTGTAGTGGGGCTTTGTCCTCTGCTTTACAGTGGGATAGGAGTGTATGACAGCCATTTTTGGTAATTATGTTTTCCAAGCACATATTTCATCTGCTGCTCACAGTTCCCTGTCAGCACATATCACACCCCCTCCTCCCTGTTCATTCGGCCCCCGCTTTAATTCTTTAAGACCGTGCCACCAGCTTGTCCATTACCTTAATTTAAAACTCGAGGAGAGAAATGAATAATAGAGGGTTTATCAGCAATAATTCCAGTATGGCATTACTCAGAGCTGCTGATGTTACATTCGCGAGCAATCGGATTCTTTTTGATACAAAAGAAGGGAAGAGCTGTACTTGGCGAGAGCCATTCTTTTTATAGCTGCGTCCAATTTCACTAGTTCTCTTCTCACAAGTGATTATTTCGCAGATAGACCGAGTAACCCCTGTCCCATGAAAAACAAGACGAGATAAAAACTAATATATGGCTCAATTGTGTGTGAAATTTTGGTCAATTTGTTCTGAGATGTTCCGTTTAGCATGTGACAGACCACTGAGGTAGCTTATATCAGTATAGGGCTCCGGCCACTGTTGCAGTGAAGCCAAAAGCTAAAAAAAAAGAGCTGTTATTTTGAATGTCTCTCAGATGGGAAAAGAGTGGCAGCATCCGGCTCCGTTCAAAGAGTTGTAATTCCCGTCTCCGCAGAGCAGACAGGCTCTCTGGAAATTAGCATGAAGGATATGAGCTGTTAACATCACATCTTATGTCAGACTGATATGTTTCCTGTCGTTCATCTAAAATCTATTCTTCCATTTCCCACTTATACTGTTACCCTGTCAGGAAAGGTAGGGCACAGAGGTTGTGGTTCTGCATGTTAAGTTTCTTGTCTCGCATCAAAATCGTTCATGCATTTGATACAAAAATTAGTGTGTGAACAGCCTCCTTGAAAAGTAAAAAATGTTCCATCCGAAGCAAATGAAATCAATCATACCTCAACTGTCTCAGATTTCTGGAATCTCAGGCAGCTTTTGAAGTCCTGAGCTGAGCAGAGCAGACCTCTGTGAACTCTGTCAACTGGTGATGATATTCCTTTACAATGCCTTTGTCAGTGATGCGGTGGATTTTGTTAGGTCATGGGTGCTGACAGCTCACCACAGTAGCAGTGGGAGCATTTTCTCACTTCCCAATCCCCGTTATGTAGTGATCTCTGGTGGGTGCATTTCCAAAAATGTGTGTAGTCTGGGTTGATGGGTGCACAGCTGCACCTCTCCCTGGCATGATTGCATCCTAACAGATGCTGTAGCCTGTCTGTGTGTGTCTTTCGGGGAGAAGGAGGAATTCTGGCAAAGTGGACACAGTGCAGATGCCTCTGATTGCACGCTGGATCAGGGTGGACATTCCTCTAGGACGAGGACAGAGGATCAACAGCTAGAGCCTGCTGGGCCAGCTTGGCGAGGCTTCTGCTGTGAGCAGAGGCAAACCGTATCCACATGAGTAACCTAGGCGCAAAGGCACACATACACTCACCGGGAACATCAGACCCGGATCCTGTCCAAACCTCTGGTGATGATTGTAAATGATGGCTGCTGTTTATCTACTGGCTAAGGTGATAATCTGCTTTCATGAGTCCCCTGAGACTCTAAACCTTCCCTTGTGCATTAGAGTCATGGTTGGCCAGGGCCACAGGGGATAGTGGTATGGCGGGCTTGCAGAGGAGAAAACTCAGAGATTATTTGTTGAAGCAGGGCCGTGGGGAAAGGTTGAGTACCTTGGGATTTGTCCAGGATCGAGGAGCTCTGCAAGCCTGAATCTCCTCATGCAGTTGGGTGTGAGGATCAACAGGAACTCCATTCCCAGGAATGTTCTTGGCCATTTTCCTATATAAACTGCAAAAAGCCTACCTTAAGGCAAAGACAAACATTACAGATGTTGAGTCGATTGCAGATATGATTTGGACCTGATTACTTTTGAGCAGGGTCTGTTCCAGTCTGGGTCAGTTGGAGTTTACAGACAACAGATAAAATTTAATGTGGGATTTGTAAAGATTTAAATTTTAAATCTTCATTTCTTGTTGTTGATTCTCATGAATATTTGTTGTGATATTGGAGATCAGTGGCTCGTGGCATTACTTGTGCACTGGTGAATAGACAGTTTTACCTGACTTTAGCTTTGTTTTACAAAGAGTTCACTTGCCCTCCAAATCCCTCTGGAGGCTCTAGAGTCAACATTGTTCCAACTCTCCAGCCAGGATCTTATCCACACTCTGTTCTTTGTTTCCCAGTTTTTCGCTCCATTGAAACAGTGTAAGTTGTCGGAACAAGAGCGCACCAGTTGTAGGATCATCTACAACTGGAATTCCAGTCGTGACTGACCAGTTGTTTGTTATGTTGGCTAGTGCATTCGCTCACTGGTATGGTTCGTGCTCCTTCCTAACTACAAGAGTAGTTGGTGGAATCAGTCTTCAAGTGCAGTTTGGCAAGTCTTTGTAGGTTTTAACTAGTCATCAAGTATGTCCCAAGCCTCGGGCCTCCATCAAGGGAGGCGTACTTGAGTAATTCAAATTTCACAGTTGGCATTAAACGTTTGAAAATAAAAGCAAAGTATTGCCTCTGCCAGCTAACATTGTGTGGGATAAATTGACTTTTGACACTAGAAACCTGTGCAGTGGGATGAAAGTAAGGTCAGAGGGTTTGAAGCAACATCTCTAGCTGTAGACGAGCTAACAGGAACGAATGGCTTCGGTTTGTCATCAGCAGTCTGGAGGCTTGCAAACCACCCCTGTGGGAGTACAGGTCTGCAATTGGAATACATCAGTATAGTTGTTGGATTCATTCAATAGCGCTGGGTTGTACAAAATAATGCATAATTGATGAATTGTGATGCATGTGGAATGAGCATATGGAACATGTGTCTGGCATGTACATCATGCATGAATTTCATACGGTTGACTCCAGAGAATGGGATTAATGAATTATTTCATTAAGCAGCAAATTTCTATTGATATAGCGATTTTGTCTTTCTTTTGTCATAACTTTTTTTTTTTTTTTTTTTTTATTGTTCACTGCGATGTATTTTGCATTTATTTTGCATTCTGCATCCCTCCACCCTGAGTCCATCTGTTTATTTAACTCCCACACATAAACTCATCTTAGACACAGAGATCATGGAGAATTAAGGGGAAAGGGATGGAATCTTCCTGAAAATAAAAATATTTATCTCACAGGCTGTCATTATTGTAAACATACACAACCCTGAGATATGTAGGGGCTAAATGTTTAAGGCGTACCTAATAATTTTCTTCTCCTTTAAAGATGGAGAGTCAAAACACACTCACAAACTTCTTCTGTCTTCTTTGACGTCATTTCAACGCAGATATACAATCTTGTGCATCAGAATTGTTGCAGGGGAGTTGAATAGCATGCACACCCTCGGTGTCAAAAAACAATACAAAACAATACAAAACAAAACAAAACGAAAAGAGCGTAAATGGAAAGCGTTTAAGCCACCCTTGCCACCCTGGTGACAAAGCAGAACCTTGCTGCAGGGTGCGCAGGCCAGCCATAATGTTTAAAGATTTGCTTTCCTCTCTTTGCCCAATGAGAGACTAATCGACAATCATCAGGATGGGTTTGCCTGAGGGTCCTCACACAGTATCTCCCCCTTCTTCTAACTCTCATTTTCTACATGCCACGTTTTCCCGATGAGAAAGCCATCTGTTCCATGGGTGCTACGTATTTTGAGGAGCAAGCATCTCTCCTATAAACAAAAGGTTTATTGCTGATAACTGTTGCAGATAAAGCTGCGAAATGTTTTTTTTTTTTTTTTTTTTAACCAATTTGTCAAAGCAGTAAACCATAAAAATCTCTGTTCCATTAAGTTTTATTTCTTGTCGTTGTTTGTGTCTTGCCACAGCAGGAACTTTTAATTGGCCTATTTTAATTTTACTCTTGTTCCTTTGGCCACATCCATCTCAAATTCTTCACTGTTGGAAGGAGCCCACATAAATTCAGTAATACCACACACACACACACACACACACACACACACACACACACACACACCTCACACACACCTCACACACAGAAAGAAAACAACATTATTAATTTAACTCTGACCAGCAACATTAAATATATTTGGCAGTGCCTCGCACTTCTCATCATCTCAATTTGTGGCCCATCCCACAGTCATCTCCTAAGTGGTAAAGTATCATAGCCGCAGTGGTGATTTTTTTTTTTTTTCCACCCGTGGCAAAGTGTGGCTTTCACAGATAAATGACGCCGGGGAAGTTGTCTGTCAGGCTGATGAGATGAAACTGAGCCGCCGTAACTCTTCCTCACACAGAGCACCCTGAACCTTGGCACACAGCTGACCCCTGAACTCTTTCTAACAGAGACAGCATATGTGTATGATGTGTGTGTGTAAAAGGGGCTACAGAAGAAATTGAAGTTTAGAGGCAGTTCATGTTGTCTAAATTGTCTGTTAAAGTAGAGCTGACAAATTGTGACTCAAGGTGAAATAATGAACCGTTGAGGCTGATGATTGCTTCCTTCATATGTGAAAACAGTAAATGGAAATTTTAAGATGTACCAGCAAGCTAAATGGAAACAAGCACTTTATTACTATCACCCTGACATCCCCAACTCTATCCCCTCTCTGTTCTATTTCCAATTGAAGATGGGCTCTGTACTGTAGCTATGATGGCACCTTTTTTCACTCTCCATGTAGAAAGTAATTGCATGGTTATAGCTGTCCATTGAATTCTGTCCGGCCTCTTATGATTCAGCTTGTGCAGGAGCCTCCAGGCGTGGATCTCATCATTCAGCAATGCCACACAGTTTGGCTCACTGCCACAGCCTACAGTAGCCCCCACCACCCTGCTCCACCTCAACTTCCACACACATCAGACTGCAATCAGAGCATGGCCAAGCCGCCCACCGTCTTAAATTACACAGCAATTCACTCTGATAAGTACCTGCGCCTTAGTCATGCAAATCTCTGAAGAAACACTTTGGTTTCCCAACAGGACTGGAAGAGCAGAATAGCAGAGCCAAAGTTAAGCCATCTGCCCAGCCCAAGATCCCCCTGTTTTCCGTTTGTCATTTTCACATCCCCGTGGTGCCAGAAGAACTGTCTGCATGTGCGCACGTTAGCTCAAGCATCCACGCTGCTCGTATACTCCGTGGAAGGGGATCTGCTTTGGCTCCTCGCCAGCATTCCTGGGCCGAGGCGTCATGCCCTCTATGCATGTCCGTCCTGCTGTGAGCGATCGCGTGAAGAGGTGAAACTGGGTGAGACTGAGGCACGACGACAATGCAAAGAGACGAGGGACTGAGAGTCCGATCTTACCGATGCAGCTGTCGAGGATTTGGAAAGTGAAGTTTTCTCCCCTCCAGCAATGTAGAGCAGGATTAAAGCTGGACGGCACTTATTGTGGAGAGGCTTTGGCCTGAGAAACCTTGTGCCTGGGCAGAGGAGAGGAAACGAGGGAGGGAATGATGGCGGGAAGAGATTGATCTGAACTGATAGATATGGAGGGACAGCTGTTGGGGGCAAAAATCCTACTGAGGAAAAAAGAGAAGGGAAGGAGCGATAGAAAGAAGAAGAATGAGGGGGAAGGTATGCAGAGTCATTTTTATAGATGGTCTTTTGGATTACCCTTGGGGCTGTGTTAACACAGCAGAGTCAGCAGTATGGCAACTGCAGTATACACTAGATTTCTTACACCTACCTTCAAACACACGTAGAGAGGGTTGTGAGGCACTGGTGAGACATGTATTTGAAACTCAAAGCTTAGCCAAGGAGCAATCAGTCGTCTGTCAGCTCCGTAAACGAAGGAGTGATACCTTCATTTTTAGCAGAATGTGCTTCGTTCCACGTCTTGTCGTTTCAATTTCGCCGTCCCCTACCCAAACTGTATATGGAACAGAGATTAAGCATTGTAGTGTCTCAATTCATGTATTTGTGCAAGAAAAGCAGATTGAGTGTAGAATGGATGGGATGCTCTCTGCAGCATGTTGTTCATAATCCTTACAGGGTGTTAAACCTAGAATGGCATAATACACAGAGGCACATTAAACCTCAAAAAAAAAAAAAAAGCCACATTGTTGCGCGTCACACTAATTTTGGTAAATGTGTCGCAACTGGACTTTTGGCATAAGAATAAACGTATTATTCAAATCAATCTCATCAGAGGAGTCAGCAGCATACCCTCTGTGGGGGTGAGGGGTATTCTCAGCCAAGTGTTGTCCATCTTTTAGACTGTCTAAATCCTTTTCATTAAAAACCTTTTATATTGACATGTAATCTTGAACGTTTTGTATTATCCAGAGTCGTGGTGCCCAGTACGTTGTGCCTCCGGGCTTGTCCGGCAGCCCCGCATTTCATGAACACTTGTCTTCCTCAGCAAGAGGAAAGCCAGACGTTCTCAGCTGACTTGCCGATGTGTGCCAGCGCTGGCCGACATCGCCTCATTCACAGCTGTGCGAGCTCTGTATACGCCACAGCTGCAGGGTGCTGCTCTCTCCCATGAGACAAATGATACCCCATTACCACACACAGCACAGCAGCGGCTTTTCAACGCCTCTGCCGCTGCTTTCTTATTAAAACAAGGTTATTTGTTTTCGTGGCCTGTCATTGCAAGGCCACATTTTGTACTCCCAATCTGTAAGAAAATCCTGGAACAGCCAAAAGTGTTCTCTCTTCATTTTAACTCCTTTTTTTTTTTTTTTCCCCTCACGAACAGAGGACTGTGTGTTGGAATGCCAAGGTCAGCTTTCTTCCCTTTCTGGATCTTGAAGAAGTGTTTGAATGGTAACATGCAAACACCCACAAAGCTGTGAGAAGACCCCGAGTGTCCACAGTGTAAAACCAAATGCCGTGTATGTCTCTCAAGAAAGCTAGCAATCCTTGTGGTAGCTGCAGGATCTCACTGAGCACAATCACTTGTACACACATGCTCCACATACAGATACAAACAGGGTAAAGAGCCACAGATGGTAAATATAGCTCGCTGGGAGTGAGTGATCACATCTCGAGCCAAATTACACTCTGTTTATAGCCATAGGAACATCACTAACTCTGCTCTATGATGCCTGATGACCAGAAACCCACATCTATCTCCTGAGCATGACTTATTGTGGAAATGTTGTTCCATCGCTCCGCTAAATGAACGCTGACAGCCATCTTTTTTTTTTTTTTCTTTTTTTTTCATGGCCACTGTTTAGAATTGGCTGTCCGGTTGGCTGTGTACAGCCCCCAGGGGAACAGGAAGGAGGAAAGCTTGTAATGATGAGGAGTAATGAAGTAATGTAATTATATTTGTCTTGTTACACAGTGTGTCAATGGAGCCCTAATTAATTCTGCCCGCTAATGGGAGGAACAAACTGTCTTGTTTTGTGTCACTCTTTGGTTTGTTCTGCTTTCGTTCTGTACAGCGGTTGTCACATTCCTGCTCTATTGATCATTTTGTGTTTTTTTTTTTTTTTCTTTTCTTTCTTTTCTTTCTTCATCTTTCTTGTTATCGGTTATCTGTTTGCCTATTATCCATCAGTGCTCACCTTCTGTCTCACACACACACACACACACACAAACATTCTGCTTTAGCTACCTACCTTCTCTCTTTTTCTCTCTGTTGTGCCTGACCACCCAGCCACTCAGTGCTTTTCACTCCATGTCTGACTTTAGTTTTTTTTGTCGCAGTATCTTTTGATAGAAATTGAAAACCCTGAAGCCAATTCATTCTGTTTTGTCCTCGCCTTTAAATCCTTTATACGATAAATGTGTTTGTACTGAAAAAGCTCTTGAAAAGATTGGGAGGGGGGCGTTCGCATAGTAAGACAATCCTGCCTGGCAAAGTAAGGTTCACGTCTGACTGGAGGGATACAGTGTACACTAGTTGTTCCCTGTCAATCAGGCTCAAAAGCGTCAGGCACTGTGCTTGAATAGACATTGACATTGCTATGTCCCCCCTGACAAAATGTTGAAATTGAAGACATATCAAACTACCATCGCTGTCCTTGTGGGGAACATCACTGTGCCAGCGAGTTTGGCTCTCTTAGTCACCACTGTCCTTTGCTGAGCTATTTGCGACAGCTTCAATAACAGATAGAGGGAAACTTTAGCCACCATTCCTCACAATAAAATGGAAATGAAAGCATCGGCTGTGCCCTCGTAAGTCATCCTGTGGGGAGAAAAGTGACCCCTCTTGTACGAGTCAAGACGCTAAATCAGCGTGCAGACACCCCACCTGCACCACTCATCTGAAGGTGCTTCTGGAGAGACATCATTCATGCTGGAGAGCAAGAGCAGGGCTTTGATATTCTGTGTACCCTGCCTTGGCCGAGCAGCTCTGTATATCCACGTTTTTGTTTTTTGTACACGTGTGTGTGTGTGTGTGTGTGTGTGTGTGTGTGTGTGTGTGTGTGTGTGTGTGTGTGGGTGTTTGATCTCAGTTGCGTACTTGATAAAGACAGTGCTGAGAGATAAAGAAAGAGAATCGCATATGTGCTCTGCAACATAGGCGTGAAATGGACAAGCGCATTTTTTTCTTTGAGGACTCGCCCTTTCACCTCAACACGTTGGCCCGTGTTCGTGTCGCAACTGCTTTCTGCTGCAGTGTGCAAGGTCACACTTTAAGAGCTTTATTGTCTTGACTAAGCCTCAGACCCAGCTGGCCATTCTGTAAAAATCACAGGATGCTGGTGTGTAAACTGCTGTAAACACGCTGCGCCCGAGGTTGTGCTGCGGTCGCTCTTCAAATTTTAATAACAACTCCAGGCTGGTCGGATACAAGCCTAAGTTTTTATTTTCCTGTTTTATTGTTTGAATAAGCTTGTTTCTCCAGGACATTGTAACTCACAGAAGTGGGTTGAGGGAAAACGAGCTTGCACAAGAGAGTTCACTGGTTGATTAATTTAGTAAATGAAGGAGCAAATAAATAAAACGCAATGAACATAAAAATGATATTTTGAACACAGACAGAAAAGCCAGAAACTAAATGATTTGTTGTGTGCTGTTACAGACATTTGACCTCCAAAGCCTGAGGTGCAGACAGTCTTTCTTCCTGCCTCTCGCTCTCCAAGGAAAGGTAAGATTTCTGCTTTAACCTGCCACACCCCTCCTCCATCTGCTGTGACAATCTGTTAACATTGCAGCAAAATGAAATGGAGAACCTTTATTTATCCAGGAGGGTTTGATATCATTCCTTCTTGAATATCTCTTGTGTATTGCTGTGTTTATTCAATAATTGCCCTTTGGAAGGAAAAGCACTTCAGCACACATCAACTCAAACATTTCTTTACATTCCCACACCATCACATCTGGGACCGCTCTGCAAACAGACTTGATTAGGATACAGATTTAGCGAGATGGTTGTTGTCCAGGTTGCCGAGGTTAGAGCCGAGCTTCACAGAGGTGTGGGGGCAAAGCGTACGAGGCGCATTGATAACCACCCAGAACACCATGCTGCATGGTACCCGTGCTTCAAAGAGAAACGCTGCTTAAAGTGGCTAACTAAAATTAGCCGGGCAACAGATAACCTGTGCCTTGAGATCAAAGCTGGGCTGAACCGTTAGGCTCTTTGACGGCGCCTGTGGTGGCAGAGCCTGTAGAAGGAGGAATGCGGAGCAGGAGAACACAGAGATGGGCAGTGAGTGAGCGAGGCTACAGTGCTATTCATGCGAGGGATAAGTGTTAAAGAGGCCCCCGTATCGAGGTGTAAAGTTCCAGGGCAGGAGATTATTTATGGGTTCTTTGGACCGAAGGGGTCAAAGTTTCTTGTGTTGCATGACTTGCTCTCACTCCTGCAGCGCACCTCTGATCCCCAGAAATCTAAGCATCCTGCACTTGGCTTTACAATCAGCAGGGTTTTTGATTATTATATATCTATATATCTCTATGATTGAGTGCCTGTGTGAGAGACAGATCTTTCCCAGTATGACTCTCTACTCAAACTGTTTCTAGAACATTTTCTTTTTGCACGATGATCATTTGAAGCTAAGTTGGGGATAACATCTACTACCTTGTGTACACTCTCAGATAAATGCAGTGGCATAGAAGTATAAAGTTGCATAAAATGAAAATAAGATAAGTAGAAAGAACGAGTACCTCAAAATTATGCAGTTTTTGTCCAGTAAACACCCTCCACCACTGTCAGGTCCTAGCTGCTCAGTGCAGCTGAGCTCCACTAACACTTTTAAGTAGCCTTAATTTCCGTAAATCCTTTTTTTTTTAATGATCAAGTGTATTTCTTCTTGAAGGGTCAATATACTGTTAATCATGCCATCTTCCTATTGATTTCCTGCTGTAATTAAGCATTAGCAGCAGATTACAGACACCCTTTTGTTGCAGATCAAACAACATTTTTAATTGAATTACTCCACTGAATTACGTAAATCTAGCAATGTGAAAATAGCAGTTTCATGTTATTCTAAGCTTTGACTAAGATTTCTATTGTGAATAATGGATTAACAAGTAATCATTTTGATAATCATTTGTATTTAATTGGAGGGGCTCTCCCCCTGCCTCAGTTTGCAAAGCTTATATATTATTTAGATAGCGGCGCAAGATCATGGAAAATCAGATGATAGTCTTCCATGTTTTGCAATACTGTCTGCAGGGGAAATATTGCATTTTCAGTTGTGTGTTGTTCACAGTGCTGCTTTGTCTGTGACAACTCCAGCATGACTTTTTTACATGCCTTTCAGACTGTCTGAAATTGAATCTGTATCGACATCTTTGGAACCAGCTGCATCCTGCTTGTCTCGTTCTCATCACGGAAGGCTTTAGAGAGTTTCTGTGCAGCAGAACAAGACAGAGAGAGAATGAGGGAACTAAATAATGTTCTCTTCAACTGGCCATTTGCTCATATTGACAGACAAGGACACACACAAGTATGTCTCACAACCTTTCAGCCGGGGGTAACTGCTCCTTCGGGTCTCTCTGACCACTAGTGGCCTTGCAGCATAGTACAGAGAGGTCAACATACCGGGAGAGTGAAGATTTGTGTGTGTGTTTGTCGGGGTGGAGGGGGGGGTGTTATTGATATACCTCCTGTTGTACTTGCTGAAAGATACTGACTGATGCTATTCTGCCAGTGAACCATTTACATATTTATTTCCCCGGCCAAACAGCACCACACGCACCGGTGGCCACTGGAGACTGTAGTATATGCCTGTCTTTAATTGGCTATTGATTGACTCTGCTATGGCAGAGGGAGACAATAAATTACCGCCTGCTTGAGAGAGGGAGGTAGCACGCAAGTTGAGTGTGGGGCTGTCGGTGAGTGTCAAATCTGTGGCTGCATTATTTATATATCGCTGGTTTTTATTTATGTTGCAAGTCGGTGACGCAATACACGTTGGAACAATGGCAACGGAAGGCTCCCTCTTGGACACAGTTTGTTTGCATAGGTCAGTGCACATTGGATCTGTTTGGAAAGATGGTGCAAGCGGGCAGAGAGAGGCAGGAAGGCTGACCGATTTAGTCTTTCAGCGCCTCCATTTGACAGGAAATTGCTTCCTCTACTACAGCCTTGATTGTCAGCATAAATAATGTAACATAATGTATGCATGTGCAATTGTTTACATGCATGCTTGCATATAGGGGTGTGTGGGGTGTTGTCTGGCAATATATATATGATGATCTGCTCCTCTGAACAAATTTAAATGAAAGGTTTTAGGTTGCACCTGACAAATGTTCATTGCTGCTGTCTAATAATAAGCCTGCATATGACTGTTGTATTAGGTAGGGAGAGATATTATTCTGCCTGTATGATGTTGGCTCATAAGAGCATTCTTGCAAAAGAGACAAGTCCTATCTTATTCTTTAAAAAAGAAAATTTATTATATATATATATATATATAGTCTCTTATA
>CM076652.1:8773938-8836877 GCA_038496675.1 Rachycentron canadum
ATATATATATATATATATAATTTTTTTTATTATTACCTCAACAAAAATAAAATGAATTGTTACGTATAAATACTGCACTGTGAATCCTTACCTAAAGCTCTAACTATTACTACACATTCTCAGCCAATGAAGCCATGGACTATGCTATGCTATTTGCATCGCAGCACAATGCAGTGTCACTCACAAATTACCACACACAAATTCTCCCACAGAGGTTAAACGGCCACACACTCACTCACAGACACACACAGACCTCGCAGACACTTCAACCTCTTGATTGTTTCTTCAACCTGTTGCTATGTTCGCTCGCTCAGCCAGTTCGTCTCTTCGAAACTGCTTAATTTAAACAAGCTGGCGGAGCCAGAGGAATCTGTGAGCAGAATTCCATAGCTCCATCATCCTCCAACCGCGCTGACTCTCTAGGCTGGGAACTATCTCGGGAATGTCCCCTCCTGCTGTGTTGCACACATCCAGGTCCTGTTCTGGTAAATGCCATCTGGCTCAGATGGGCTTTGATGGTAGCCTTGCATGGGGAATACGTGTGTGTGTTGTGTATGTGTGTGCGTGTGTGCTGTACGAGGATGTGTGCATGTTTGTGTGAATTCTGATAGGCAGCCAGCTCGGGTATTGATCTGTAGCCATTCCGACTGGAGCCCAAAGGGCAGGCTCTATCATCTGTCAGTCTACTGAGAAGGGCATTACGGCTGCGCTAATCTTATATCACTAATCTGAGAGAGAGAGAGAGAGAGAGAGAGAGAGAGCGAGAGAGCGAGAGAGCGAGAGAGCGAGAGAGCGAGAGAGCGAGCGAGCGAGCGAGAGAGCGAGAGAGCGAGAGAGAGAGAGAGAGAGAGAGAGAGAGAGAGAGAGATATGAGGGGGCCAGAAAGATAGAGCAAGGATGATAGAATGATACAGTGTGTATGTTAACATGAGTGTGTGCTGTGTGTTGTTGAGTGTTCAACCAACCCTCCACACACTCCTCCATGGCCTTTGTTGATTGAGACAAACAGATCCTCTTTTAGGACCCGCGGGTGAAGGCAACACTCAGCGCTGACCTTTTCACCTCCATGACCACCCACGTGCATCATCAACCCCCACCCCTCCCTTACTGCTAGCTCCCGGCAGCTCTTTCCACACCTCAGTGACAACACAATTACACATCACACAGACAGCATACAACACTGATACACATCAAGTAAATTACACGCACCTAAGCAGCCACGCATGTATATGTATGTGCTCAATACGCACATGCACAAAGCCCTTGGGACAAATAAATCATAATCAAGTGTGGAGCATATCGCAGCTCTACTCATAATGACTGCAAAGTGACTTCAAAGGTTACAATATCTCTAAGATAGATAAGGCTGTGAAACTGAGCTGATCCAAATGCCTTTTTACTTCTTAAGACCTTAAGTCATTGTTTTCTGTTTTATCTTTGTCCAAAGTCTATTTTATTCAGTCTCCCTCATTGTTGTCTTCATTCACAGGCCTCTGGTATAAAATCCATCCATTGTAATCATGACTGAGATTAGTTTTGATTTTAAGTTTTCCGAAATGCAACAGGCCCTGTGTTGTGTGGAGATAGACACAGCTTATTGTATTGACAAAATCCAAGGTCGTTGCAACTAGCCTTGCATGACTCCGCTCCATCGTGCTCCTTCAAAGTGATTATTCCATTACTCTAAATCTTCTAAATCTGTTCCCACCACACATTTAACATGCTGATGGCTTTCCGTGTGGCTTCAGTTTAAATGTTTCATGACACCAACCTCAGAGAGTGGGAGCCGCCGATACCAGTAAAGCAGGACTGCTAAAAATGCATAGACAGAAGCCCATTTGTATTTGTTTGTCTGTTACCTTTTTACCCCATTAATTGACTAAATGTCCTGTCTGTCCACTGGCACATGCCTTTCGTGCTTGATTTGGAAAACTAAATATGTTGAAAAAGAGAAATTTCTGTATAAAAGAAGGTTTGTTGTTGTGTCTGGCAAACAGTCATGTCACTGTCCTGAATCAACCTTACAAGAAGTCACTTATGTAACAGCTGAAAAAGAGATTTGATTTGGCAGAAAAAACAAACACTTTAGAAATCTTTGTTTTCATTGGATTGTTGTAAGATGATGTAAGATTAAAACACCCTGAGAAATAATCTAAGTTAAACTCCATTATGTGTCACTGTAATTGCTATCGTTATTTGCTAGTTTAATACCAAACATAATTCTGCTCTCTAAGAGCTGCCTCCAGCAGTGGAAGGTGACCCTCTTGCTTTGCTTCGATTTCTATCACGTCTTTTCTTCTGCTGAAGTTAGCATGCTAGCTAGCCAGCTAGCCAAGGTCTGGTCACACTGTTTCATCGCTTTTCAATATCGAGTCACTGAGATTTCATTCTTCCTTGAGGAAGTAGTGCTCCTTAGAAGGTGTATCATAATGGCTTGTATTGCAAACTCAACAATGGTTGAAGCTCTCCTCGTGTAAACAGCTGTTAATGCTAACTATGTAGAAATAAGGGAAAGGTGCAATTTAGCTTCAGTTATATTTGGGAAATTTCATATCAATAATTTTTTGCTTTTCCATTGCTCATGCAAAGAATTTATCCAGAAGGCTTCATCAATAACAATAGCTTCATTAATAACACTTAATGTGATTTCAGATTTATGTACACCATCACATGCAGGTTATTTATATATATATATAATTTTTTTTTTTTTTTTTTCCCCACCTACCTTAATTTGCTTATCATCTTTTCTCAAGTGGTGGCAGCCTATAATTCATGTTCTGCTCTGTTGTAGCTAATCATCTAATTAGCTAAAAAAAAAGTCTTGCATCTGTCTGCAAATAATTCTTCATGATACAGTCTGTGGTTTTGTCAAACTTGAGGTGATAAGAACAGGTTACTTCCTTTTGAGGTAGAATGTACTTTTTTCACACCAAGTAACCAAATCAAAAGCAATCCATTGTAGGGAGGTATGGACCGTAAAGATGGCTGCGATGAGCCTTTTGTGAGAGCTTCACTAACCACTGAGGGATCAACAAAGATGACACATAATCCTGTTTGTCACTGAAATGCCAGATTGAAGAGCACAACATAGCTTATTACTTTACTTACTTTACTAATCTTGCGCCGACACAACTTTGGGAACCCTTAAATCCTTCAAATCCCTCAGTGTGCTTCAGTACAACAATTTCCATTTTTGCACATTATTAAAATGTGTTTGCTCATAAAAGTGTGTGTGTTTTTTGTTAAAAGTATGCATGTGTCTGGAAAAAAAGACAGCATTTAACATGCGGCTTTGCTCTTCCAGGAATTTCAAAAGCAATCAAGCATGTCCTCAGGCAGAACCAATCAGCAGACCAGTCGGTTGGTTTTTGAGAAAATGACAAAGGCAGGTGCTTGAAACAAGTTGATTTGAATTTGAAGTGAAATCCTTCTATCTCTACTTCAGTTTTAATATTTATTTAACTTCTCTTTAGAAGAATAATATTTAAAGACTCGACCTGTGTAGTGGCTTGAGAGCATGGTGACTGACAGGACTAAGTATAATCAAATTGGACACAATTGGTCTAACATCAGCTCACACTGGATCTGGGGGAAAAAAAAAAATCTTAGATATTTTCTGAGCCTCCAAATCAAAAACTGCTCTCTCCATCTCTGTTGAATGGGCCTGCATGGATGAATGTGTTCCCAGTGGAGATAATTTAGAAACAGTGTTTTCATACTGTAATGCTTCATCTACTCGTGCATTCCTTTGTCTCATGTTTAGTGGTAGGCGATGTAGCGGAGTGCAGCATAGTCTTTAAGACAGACTGTGTGTGTGTGTGTGTGTGTGTGTGTGTGTGTGTGTGTGTGTGTGGTGTGTGAAGTGAGAAGAAGACTAGGAGGAGGAGTGTGGGTTATGGTTTTGCTTGGTGTCGGTGTTTGTGTGCCACCGTGGTAAGGTGAGGTGATAGGGCGTGTGCTGTGGATTTATTTGTGTGTGTGTGTGTGTGTGTGTGTGTGTGTGTGTGTGTGTGTGTGTTTGTAGCAGAGTGGGTTAATGCGAGATCTCTGTCCCTAATGATCCAGGCCATTTTTTTAATGCCCTCTGTCAAGCGCTAATAGCATGTGTGTGAAATTGTGTCAATGCCCTCCCACTGTATATCTGAACATGTGCCAATTACAAACATCTTAAATCCAGTCAGCTTCATTTTTGTCTCCTTTATGCTCAGATTCATGTTATATTTATTTATCATATTTAGTATAAGTTGTACAAGCCCATCTGAATCTACAGCTTTACCTCATGGGCTTTTTGCCATCAGTATGTTTGTGCAATCACCTCCATGCTAATCCTCTGACAATAGACACCATTCCGAGTTTTATCCTTTACTGGCACAAGCGCACCGTACCTGTATCACCATCATGCATCTAAATAATATAATATTCTGTGTTTAATAATATCTGATATAATCTCTTTGATTCTTTTCCTGAAATGCCATCCTGTGGAGAATTCTGACGTTCTTGTGATGTGAGATGCTGAAATTCTTTTAAACAAAGGCTTATGTAGTGATATAGGTCTGCGGCAGCTTTAATGGGACCTGTGTTTGTGTGTTGGGGTAGAGGGAGGGGGGCTGGTAGATTTGAAGCGATCATGCTCTGAATCCCAGAGGTCTGCATAGAGAGCCTGTAGACAAGCAGACGGGGGGGGTTAGTGATGCTGTTGAATAATGTGGCATTGCCACTAATGCCAAGGATCAGAAAAGATCAGAGGCGACCTTTCACCTCAGAGGCAAAGTCGATGACAAAAGGAAGCTGACCTGGATGGTAACGTTAGGGGCAAAGAGTTTGAAAAAAATTATGTTTAAGGTGTGTTCAGTACGTGAGTAGAATTTGGAGTTGCATACAAAGGCAATAGAAGGACATAAGTGGGCATAATTACATGCATATTTATGTGAAGCAGTGCATACTGACAAAGACACAAACGCACAAGATAAAAATGTTAATAGCAAACTATGTCCAAAAATGAAAAATCACAACTATACTGAAACTACGAATCCACTTTATAAATGTGTTCCTAGTGAGTTCTGAGATCAGTCAGAGGCTCAACTACCACACTAACACAGATGCGGTCGGTGAGTCCCTCTCTACCTAGTTTACAGCTAACATTGGTACGTTGGTTTCTCGGGGCAAATCAAGATGGATTGCATAAATGGTCCAGCAGTCAAATTTGCACAGATAATTGGTGTTCTTTCTGAGCTCAGTGCAAACAAAACACTTGGTTGAGGTAGGGGAAAGATTTTGGGATAGGGCCACAACTCAAAGTCAGACATGTCACATGCTCATTAGGCAGCCCCTCGACCTCCTTACCCACTATTTTCCACTACACAAGGCACACTACTACCAGAGCACTGGCACTGAACATTGGTATTGAGCTCAAATTACAAGGTGCACAATATGGACAAAAGGCCAAGTGATGCTGGGCAACTTTGCACTACGCACACACACAAAAAGAGTGAAGTAATTAATGAAGTTTATAACCTGAAATATGCAAATTAGGATATATTTTTGTCAAGAGTTGGTCAACATTTGATCCCAGGGCCCAACCAGGGTTGTCTACCAGCTCCTCTCAGCACCTTAAGAGATTTACATGGTGTGTTTATGAATAGGGAGATTATGCTTGGGGGTTGACTGGTGTTTCCAATTCTGGCACATTATCTGCTGATGCCTTCAGTACATGTGTATTAATGTTTTGTGTGTCGTGTCATTTAACTATTGGACTAGGAGCTATCCCCCATCAGGGAGGACAGAGGTAGAGCGATGAGGACCTTTGCTTGTCCCTTGCAAGGCTCCCTTTGTCTGGAGATCATCTACTATCCCAGCCCTAAGAGGATTACCACATGTTATGACATTAAACTGGAGGCACAGTTATCTCCTTCTGACGGCGAGTCTTCCACCGCATAAGCGGACTACAAGCAGCTATACATTACCGAGTACACATTTTATCATTCACTGCAGCCTCACATTGCCTGTGATGTTTGATTTATAATATATATATAGACAGACTTCTGCTTGGCCATCAGTGTCAGTCATGTGTTCCTTCCCCCCTTCCTTACATATGGACACCCTCTAAAAATGGCCCATCTTATTATTTAGATTTATGATGTGCATCCACTGCTCTGTCTCCTAGGTGCACAACACGCCAAGGTTCCTCCATCGTCTCCTGTGCCTGGTCGAAGCATCGTGCACCAACACATTTGTTTGTGTTTGTATCCCCACAGAGCTGATGGAGAGGGAGAGAAAGGGAAGAGATGAAAGAAGGACTTGCAGGAATAAAAGTGGGATGAGAAGGGAAAGAAAGGCAAAAAGGTGAAAACCAATTGGAAAGTCATAGATTTTTTTTTTGGGGGGGGGTGGGGGTTGCCTACTACTTTTTGCCATGAGCTGCCACATAAACTGGAATTGAAACCCCAGCTGGCCATGAGAAAAAAATTTTTTTTTTTTCTTTTTAAAATCATGTACCTCTATCTTGCAGGACTTATCATTTTCTTTCTTTATATAAGTCCTCCTCCCCTTTCATTGTTTTTTAAAATATGTCTGAAAGCTTGTGGCTTGCAACATAATGCATTTCTAAAAGAAAAAAAAAAAGCTCTGGTAATTCCATAAATAATGGTTTGGCTTCTCCCTGGCAACCTTCGAGGCTGAGTTCCTGGCATATTACAACCCCTAAAGTGTCTTCAGAATTTATCTGGTCCCACACCCAACAATATTCATCACAATGTAAAATGCTGCACCTAAGCAATACATCACAGTCCGGCCACGGGGCCACTGTAAATCAAAACCACAATGCCCTTGACGTCTGCATTAGGCCCATAAAGCACTTTTTTTCCCCCTCTATTCAGGTCCAATGGATGTTGTGAGATCCTCGTTGAGCACAGCATCCTGTACGTGTGTGAGCATGTGTGTATGTAAAGCTGAAGGCAGTTATAAGGGGGGGTTCTGAGTAGTGTTATAGCAGGTGGAGACAGTCTGTATCTATGTCTGTCCCTAACCGAACAGTGATTTACGGCTTCTACCTGCTCAGTAGTTTTGGTGCAGACTTGGTGTGGTCTCTGCACTGCACACACTCTTGATGAACCTGGTGTTTTGCTACAGTGTTCTTCCAGACCCTCATATACATGCACACTGTAACACACAGTGACGGCCAGTGTGTAGTGATTTGTGCCTTGTTTAAACAGATCAGGCACGTGCACAGACGTGTGCAAAACACATTGCGGATGCAGCTTTGGGGAATAGCTTCAGCCGAGGACATTTGCTTTATTAGTATTTAAGAGCGAGGAGTGAATGTGTCTGACTTTTAGATTGACTTAGCAGCTAAAGATCAGTGGTGGGGCTCAGATGTGTCCAGCTGGTTTCCACATATGCACCAGCTCTGTCTGCAGCACATCCAAAGCCACTTTGTTCTCAGCTGCTTTAGTCTCCCCTACCTTCACAGATCTCCACTGAAAATTATGTTTTATGAATTAATTTTTTTTTCCACACAGCAAGTCCTTCACCTCCTGGAGAGAAGGATTTTTGTGCTGAGTTCTTAAAAAAAAAAAAAAAGGTTATACTTGCTCTCTTGTGTCATTTGTATGCTTGATGGGAGTCTTTTCTCTCTCTCTCTCTCTCTCTGGTGATTGCAGAATAACTTCCACAACACTCCTGTGGCAGTCATTAGCCCATTGAATAGCCCACAGTGATACAAGCATCTGAAAACCTGCAACAAGCGGCGGGGTGCAGCAGTTTTGGCAGTGGATTAAATACAAAGCCTTGGGCGTATGGAATAAAATGCTTTAAATTGATTTGGCCTGTGCTACTTAAATGGAGAATGCTGCTAATAGCTTTTCATTAACACAGGTCTAGCGCCTGCATACTTGCTGATAGTCCAGCAGACCCCCATTTGACAGAATTTAAAATGCTGTAATATTAATAGAAGTTACCAGGGGTTGTGTAGCTGATTTATTTGTAATGTTTTCAGCAATTCCAAGTTTGAAGGGATTTGGCTGTTTTGTTTTTGTAGTGTTCGAGACATTGGCAGCAATATGAAAACATCAAGATCTACAAAGCAAAACAGGGGAAAGCCAAGAGGGCAGAGAAAACTGGACACTGGATCTAATGCAAGACCCTCTGCTATATTTGTTAAAGGTTTTCCATTTTGACTGTAGGGTTCCATGTTGGATTCAAACTGCCAGTTATTCATCAGATTGTGAAAATTAAACATTAGCTTAATCAAATGCTCCCAAATTGCCTTACAGTATTTATTGTTCCTCTCCATATGTGGGAAAGTGTGATTCACAAAAATATAACTCGCGCAAAGAGGAAAACTTCATAGCAGTGGAGCTTCGAGTTTTTTTGATGGAAATCACCATACAGCAGTGTCAAACATTAAAAAAGCATTTATACTGCTGTCAACGATGTGTCATCAGAGCAGCACTCTGCTGTGACAGAGATAAAGGTGGAATAATTTGACATGAAGTTAGATGCTAAAATAAGTATTTTGCTTTTAGTGGCCCATGACTTCAATGGCAAGTGGTCAGGATGTCATTACTACAGGGAGTCATGGAGATGAATCGGAGAGTATTTCCAGCATGTGATGTTACACTGTCAGGTGCAACATCAGGACCCGCAGCAAGTTTCATGAAGACCCTGAGGCAGCTGTCAGAGTGAGAAACTCTGCTGAAGTTTAGAAGTTGGCACGTCAGAATATGCCAATTTTATAAAGTAATTTGGCAAGCCATGGTGATGGTAACAGTAAAAATGTATTAGTTATGTATGTAGTTATTTATTTTTATGTTGCATGATTTCAGTCACACCCTCATATTCATGTAGATCAAAAGGACACAGCTGCATTGAGCTACATATGAAAGTGAGACCGCAAACAATACTAACAAGTGGCAATGCTAAAATGCTGTTATTAAACACAGCTGAGGAAGATGTAAATGTAATTTTGGTTTATCTTGCAAGATGAAAACCAGTTATTCCAATTCATTTTGACATGAATGTCTTTGCATGGTAATCCACCCAATAGTGACCGACCAATAAACGAGCCACGTTAACACCAATGACTAGAAGAGCGGTCAAAACTAAAGGTGCAGATTCTGAGAGAGAGAGACTTTTAGTACCTATGGATCAAGTCTCACAATTGCAATCCCACAGTTCCCATATTGCAGCTCAATAGCATCTGTTGTGAGCTTGTCCCTGTTTGAAAAGCCATCAGCTTTCCAATATCGCTCCTTCGAGTTTTTCTGTCAGTTATTTGAACTCTCTCGCCTAACTCAAGACGACCCTGATGACATCATCAGGTTATTTTCTCAGACTTTAGAGAGCTCCCTCCAGAGCCATAGAAAACATTTCAGAGCTGTTTTTACAAGCCGAGTTGTACTCCCACACATTGCCTTTGAGAAAATCCTTGGTATGTTAAAAACAGGGGATTGCAACAAGTTTGACAAGTTTCGTGAGTTGCTCTGCCACAGCACCTGCTTTTCTGTCTGCCGCATGGTCACCGAGCCTCGGTGTTCAGAGCCTGAGCTCTTATGATTCCATGCTGTGTTTTCCACATCGCGACCACCTACCAGCACCACACACGCTCAGAATACACACACCCAGCACACACACACCTGCTTTCCTCTCAATGCTCTCAGCAGGCCTGCCGCCAGTCTCCGCAGCAGTCAGCCAATCAGTCACTGCTTTGTAGCTCAGATCAGACGGTGTTCCCCTCATTGGCTGACTCAGAGGCAGACAGCCAGAGCGGCTCCCGATTGTTTTGTCATAGAATCAGACATCCCATATTCAGGGCATGGCGATTTCATTAGTTTAATGCTTCACCAGGTTAGAGGCTTCATTAGGTAAATGCACCCTTTCTTCCCTAATCAGATCAGCAAAATCAGATCAGTCTGTGTCATCAGCTACCTTTTTCACATCAGGCGATCTCTTTCTTTGCCAAATATTCGAAGTACAATTGTTGTCCTGTGTGATTTTTTTTTTTTTTTTCTCTTCTTCTTCAAACTCACTCTGTCTGTCCCACTTCCTTTTTTCTTCTCTCCCTCACTCTATTCTTCTCATTCAAACACAGTTATTGCTTTTTCCCAAAAAGATTGCCCATGCCAAATATGTGAAAAAATTGCTTTTTCTTGTGCCTCTGTTCACTATGCATTCTGTTCTACTACATCTGTGTGTTTGTGCGTGCGTGCGTGCGTGCGTGCGTGTGTGCTTGTGTCTTTCCTTTTCTCTGCTTTCTCATTCATTCTAACCCACTGCTGCAGTCATGGCAAGGGATGAATCCACAATTGGCCCCGAGTATTTCTCAGAGGGCTAACACCAAAGAGAAAACTCAATCCTCCAAAATGTTTAATTTCTTAAAAGACAGCTCAGGTGACATGAATAGAACCTGAAAAATCAGGCCTTGGATTTGGTAAATGGAAATATTTTTTCCAGAGAGTACAGTAGATAATCATTTCCTGCATCGCTCTAGTCTGCTCCAGAGAGGTGCATGGTGGATTTTGTTAGGTGGACACTGAACAGCAAAAATGAAAGAAATTGTTCAACACTGTCACAGTAACAGTAAGATGAAAAGCACCAGCAGCTGAAGCTCTTTTTAGCCTCACTTTATCTCTCTAACGTCGTGCTCATGGGTAGCGCTGAACCTCTGACCTCACTTTCCTCGCTCCATGCTTTTCGTCTCACATGCCGCTTCCCTACTTCTGGGGAGGCAGAAGTGAAGCTAATTGATAAGATTTCCTGATAGATAATTTTGGAATATCACTGGCTCCTCAGTTTTTCCCACGCATCTCGTTCATACTTTCGTCACCTTGCCTCTCTATGTTCGTCAACACATTTACAGCCGTGATGCAGCGCAACTTTGCCTGTTACTTCTGTGTATAGATGTTTCTTATGTGTCCATGAGGATGTGAGGGAATTTCAGTAGTTTCAAAAGTTATTATATCTGCAGTTTTTCATTGCTATAGATTTCTGAAAACCACAAACAATGCCATGTTTATAAGCCCCAGTACAGGTCAGACATCTGAGCAGACATTAACCTGTCTTCTATACTTGCTGTCCTGGGACTGATGAAGTGGTTTTGAGTAACTGATACACATAAGATAGTGGACTCTGTTCCATATCCAGTTTTCAAAGTGGATATGGTACAATTGCATAAACCCCCAAGTAAACTACATAAAAAGGGAGGAAACATTGCATTCTATTTGCATGGTAATTAATTTTTGGACCTCTCATGTGTTCATAAACCTCACATGATTGCATCTGCAAAAGCAGAGCGATAAATAAGTAATATGAACGAAGGCTGCTTTCCTCCGCTCTTTGGGGAGCTGGTGTGTTTTTGTGTGTTTCATGATGTCAACATGTAGCGTGGTAGTCAAGGGTTACAATTTACCTTTTCAAGTAGAAATATAGATCAGTAGATTCATTTCCTATATTTTCCTTCATTTACATTTAAAATGTATAAAATTGAATCCTATACCTTGACACCTCCAGTGTTTGCCAGCTAGTACAATCATGAAACGTTAGGACAGTGATCTGTTTTCTGTTGTTTTGCTCCACTCCAACCCACTATAGTTAAAATGAAACTTGACTATGTTAAAATTAAAGTGCTGACTTTTAGCTTTATACATTGGAGGTTGTTGTCATCCATGCTTGGTGAGCAATGTAAGAATTGTAGCACTTTCTGTATATAGTTCCCTAAGTTTATGACGATGCAGCAAGACACTTACTGTAAACATGCACACTGAGCAGCTAAGGAGCATTTTTATGGCCAATCCGTGAGAAGTCCTTGGCTGGCAACATCTCTCTTCTGACTGCGATTCACATGATCATGTGTTTCACTCGCTGTAGACCAGACTGTTGGCCAGAAGCCCAAACAACCAAGTGACGCTGAATTCGGCACAGGCATAGCAGAGCAGCATCATGGGGAAATACCAAGTGTCTGCAGATGTATGTAGGAAGTTTACGAAGATAAAATATATACTTTATTTATAAGCCCCATGTTCTGGACTTAGGCCAGGAACACATTGGATGCATTGTATTTGCTTGGCGCCTGCAGAATGTCTTGGTTTTCATTTCGGTGTCCATGTTAATGGGCTAGGGCCAACACACCGTCTGCTTGACATGGCTCTCACGCCTTGCACAGCATAATCTATAGGTTTGCTTTTTGTCTATTTTTCACAAGTGACACCTGTCTCACAGCACAAATAGAGAGAGAAAAGACCCGTTGACAGTAAATTTGACATCATGCCAGCAATATTACACAAAATTGACACCTTGGCTGAATCTGAATATATCACAGACATGACAAAATATTAACACATTTAACCACTTTAGCAGCTGCATGTGGAGACAGTGGCGTTTTAGAGACACTTTCTGTAAAACATAAATCAGAAATTAATGTAAAATGAAGAGAAATCCAATATTGAAGTATCCTGCAAACTGCATGCAGAGAGACAGAGCTGGAAGTAGCAGTGACGCAGATACGCAGCCAGCATGAACACTAACGCGTTTTATTACGCAGCAGATTAGCAACAGCTGCTGTGACACACACCTCCTCATCGTTTCAGTTATAATGCACTGGAGCACCAATGCATCAGTGAACGTATTATTTGCATGACTGTTGAACATTAATATGTCTGTACGTCACAGGGCAATCACTGTATACCCTGTTTGCAGCACCTGCAAAGTAGCTTCCACTGACTATCATACCAGGTTTTAAAATGTTTAGAGCCCAGATACCAGTCATTAGTAACAATCTGCTGCAGCCCCAAAGAGAATTTGTTTTCTGTCTAATCAAAAGGCTCAAGTCATATGATGCTAATTAGCATTAAATACACAACAGTTCATCCAGAAACCACAGAATTAGGAAGAGGAAAAGGCATCAACAAAATGTTTTTGGCGTTATGCAATCAAATTCTAATCAATGGAAATGAAGAGACAGGGCCCTCTGTTGTGATGGATGCTATTTATGTCACTTAATGTTGGTTTTGCCTGTAACATATTTCTGTGTTTATAATATAGGGTTTACATTGCCTGAAATGAAATGCTTTTGATATTTTCTGAAAAATGAAAGTACCTGTAAATAACAATAAGATTGTGAGGTGTCATGTTTCTGAGGGATTAGTTCCTGGCAGACTCACGCTTTCTCCCTGTGAGTGTCAGGTGACTGGCACCAAACAGAGTGTAATGAAATGCACGCACTGATGTGGGACCATTTCATTCTGGGAACAACGATGAAACCAAAACTTTTGACAAATCTATAGAAAGGCAACATGTTTACTGTAATAGATTGTCAAACACTGTGTGTGTGTGTGTGTGTGTGTGTGTGTGTGTGTGTGTGTGTGTGTTGTTTTTTCCATAGTGTACAAAGATTAATGGAACCAAATGGCCGTGACTGTCATTTTCAGATATGATGACTGGACGGACACAGTGCAAACAGGAAATTTCCAAACTCATTTATTACCAACTTCATCATTACTTGACTTGACTTACTTACTTACTTGACTTTACACACAATCCACTTGTCATACATACTGGCGTACATGACTATGATTGCTTGCTCAGGCTGCTGGGATATAGGTATTTCTGGCAAGATGTACCTACATCCTAGCTAGATTGAGTGGCATCAATCTAAAGGGATGATGTGCCACTTCCTCAGCTCCCAGGTCTGGTCTCCCTGATTAACCATGGGTTCCATGTAGTAGGAACGCCACAGAAATTCAGCTTAATCTGCATTGGGGTTAGTTCTCAACACACAGCTCAGAGGGGCAAATTACCCACCTCATTGCCTCTGGACTTTGTTGACATTTCTAGAGCCAGGTCACAGCCATTTTCAAGAGTGAATTTTTAATGCTTGTATAATAGTTTTTAATGTGGCCATAGCTGACCCGGAGAACTATTTGAATGCAGCGACATCAAAGTGGGTCACTCTGAGCTGCACTTGTGGAGCAGCGAAACAGAGCACATTCTCCTGCATGGTAGTTACCTTTGGAGCACAAGGTGAAACTGCCTGCCAATCTGACTAAGTTACTGCAGGACAAATGAGAGGAACTAGCAGGGAGGCTGGAATAATGTTAGGATTGTAGGACTGCCAAAGTGCCCAGAGAGCTGGTCTACGGTCACTGTTTATACACTGCTGGAGAGAGTATTCGTCCTGGATGAGGTCCCACCACTGGACAGGTCTCACACAGAGCCTCAGCCAAGCAGGGACACCCACTGTGTGCCACTGAGACTGGAACCTGCCAGTAGTACTGCCACCATCCAGGACGTCATTTAAAAAAAAAAAAGGAACACAGTTTAACCTCAGTACCCTGCACATTTGGGCTGGATACAGAAGGCATTTAACAGTTTCAAGAGGCAGCTCCAAAAGGGAGGAGGGGGGTTAGCTTCATTATAATATCTGAGTTGTGGTATATACTTCAACAATACCTTTTTCGCTGATAACTTAAAGCTTCGAGAACATAAACATAAACAAGTCCAATACTCAGCTGACTGCAGTGCTAAACCTGCTGAACTTTCCATCGCATTCTTCCACATATCTTACAGGGCTGGATGAAAAACAACTGATGTGAATGGTATGTTAATTTTTTGTTTACCTCAGTATGTTGACTGACCTAAATGTAAGATTTGTTTACCACTCTTGGAATAACTTCTAACAAGACTGAGGACTCTACAGCCATGCGAGCAGCTCTGTGAGGATTACTGAGACAGATATGTTTGTACCAAATGTGGAGACTTCTCACTAAAAAACAAAAATGTCAAGCTCAGGGTGGCACAAGGGTAAAAAGACAGTAGTATTTATCATCAGGGGGCCGGGAATGTCTGTACTAAATATCATGGCAATACATTAGTTGTTGAGATACTTGAGATACTTCAGTGTCTGCTCTCTGAAATGCTTGTGTCCCAAATATTTTCAGGAGGGCCTAATGGATCTCTCAAAAATGCCAAGATGTGTCTGTTTTGTGGTGTCAACAAAAGAGCGAACAAAGTTTGAAGATTTACCTACTTAAGAAAATAACAAATCCATATTGAAACCTGTCTTTAAAGGTCCCCAGCCACTTGGTACAGTCTGCAGTCATTAACAAACTGAAGCTGAGTGGGTGGTTATAACAGAGAAAAGCACTTGTCGAACAATGATACCATGTGATTTTTCCAGTGTGAGGAGTCACATCCAAATAAACTGCTAATTAATTCCAATCATGAATTATTGCTTAATGCTTTTTTCAATAAACAATGAATCTTCACTTATGTATGAATAATTTTGCCGTTGGCATGTATGAGTGGAACAGGATTTTCTAGCTACAGTTGTTAGTGAGTAAAGTGAGGTTGGCTTTGTGTTTTCTTTGTATAAACTGATAAAACAACTTTTCCTACTGTAAATTTTTAGTCTGAGGTTTGTTTTTTTATTCTTTTATTTATTATTCTTTTGCAATGTTGGATCTACAAAGGCCAAACCAACTCCGGTCTGTTTCTTTGTAGAATATTTTCTTTGTTGCAACCATGTGTTGAATCCATTGTGTACTTGACTTTGCCTTGTTCTTAATCTTGACACTGTAAAATTGAGCTTGTACATGCCTGTTGAACAATGAACGGCCCTTGGCTATTTTCTGTGCTACCTCCACAAACAGACTGTGGGATTCTACATAATGATGACTTATATTATGAGGTTTAACCATCAACCAATGTGTTTCTTCTCGTGCACTGTTTGCGTTATTATTTTATGTCTGACAGTGGCATGGTTGACTTACAGTACATGGTGACACCCTGGAAATTGAATGAGCTGTACATCTCTCCAAGTTACACATTTCTCATTCCAGCCTTAGACTCCAAGTTTCCCCTCACCTGAACTGACTGTTTTACCTGGGAGTGGATATCATGCTTCATGTAATTCCAGTGTGATGGACCCTGGTCGCCCATTTTTTTTTTTTTTTTTTTAGCAAAGACTCTCGTTGATAGCAAAGTAGAAGTCTGACAAAAAGTCTAAAAGAATTGCATATATCTAGACTGGGGTTACGCTCTGCAGTGCAGTATAAAGGTAAGGGATAATGCTAACTGGTAACTGTAAACAAATCTAAAGGATGAAAACAAGAATTGAGAGAGAGAGGCAGGAAAAGAAAGACTTCAGATACAGTCTTCAACTTTTTACTGGCTGCTCTTTATCAACTCATGTACTCAGGATCAGAGATTGATTCATCAAGAGCCATATCTTATTTGAAATTATTGATGAGCTATCTACCAGTTTCTCTATTTATATGTCACCCCTAAAGTCTTTTTACTATTTAAGTCTTTACTTTTTTATCTCTTCTCTGCAGTCTAACTGATTTAAGAACCCATGTCCCTTTTTTCCCCAGGGTCCACCTGCACTGCCTCCTGCAAGGACCGAGTCAGGACTTAAGCAAGGAAGACGTTTGCCCTTTGAACCGTGTCTCACCTTAAAGTAAGAGTCACTTAGACGTGTACACCCAACAGCTTTAAAGATTTTAAAGATTTTTTTTTGACTCCAGGTAGAGCTCCTCCTTTTGAAGGAAATAGCTAATGTTTTTTTGTAGCTCATATTCATAGTTTTCTACTGTTGCAGGCAGGCAAAAATAGCTGATTCAACCTCCTAATATCAATGCAATTACTGAACATGTGGACTCAGTTTTAGCCTGGGTTAACCTTGCTGATTGCAGGGCTTGTTTTACATTGCAGCTCACATCATTCAGAGTAATGGGTTTGGAGATGAGATTTGGCACTTGGACAGAACGGTAGTGAATCCATCCGTCCACCCGGCACTGGCCCTAGGAGAATGAAACACTGCAATGAGGAGGGAGAAGGAGGGAGCGGGTGGTGTGTGTAATAGTGGTGAAAGTGCAATTCTATTTCCTAAAAGCTCCATCTGAAGTGGCTTTACTCCATGTTTTACCCTGCGATTGTGCCATCTCCAGAAGGTGGAGGAGTCCCTGCCCTGAGCTGACCACAGAGAAAATTTTAGCACCACTGCCACCAAGCCTGAGATGCAAAGTGTCACAATTACATGGGCCCTTATGTCACAAGCTATCAGTAATTATATTATATAAAACCATTTTGCCATCGGGGGAATAAATGTTCTTGCTATTTCACCTTGTAAAAAAAAAAAAAAAATTCAGTCCCAATGAGCCTAAAACTAACATGACAGCACACATGTGAATATTTGATTGCATGCATGGACATAAATGGATGGAAGAGTGTGTCTCTGTCTAAGTTCCTAGATGAACCTAGACTCAGATAACCTTTCCTGCTGATAAGTATAGGGAATATGTGCTGCAGCATATCTTGTCTCCTCAACTCAATGTTCTGGTGTCACACTGGCCCTGAAGACCACTGTCACTTCTCATTTGTCACCACCTAAATAAGAACATAATTATCTTTTACAGTGACTTTTTTTTTTTTTTTTTTACATTATTGACCACACACCCTGACGAGCAAATGTCATATCTTTGGCTTTCATCATGATTTAATTTAGTTTCATACAAATGTTATTGCACTATATATTTTCTGCTTATGTAAACCACAACTTTCCTGGTTTTCCTCAACCCGGGTCAAAGCAGGCTTTGGTGAGTAGCCATTTTGTTTCTGTTAAGGATATGACTTTAATATTATGGTCCTGTAAGATTTACTTTCCGCCTGATCTAAAAAAAAGAGTCCGAGGGAGACAGAGTCAGAGAGGAGAGGAAAAGAGTGGGTGAGTGATTTTGAGAACTGAGACTGAAACTTTATTTGGTATTTATGTAATGTAATTCCATGGGTTAACAGTGATGTGTATGGAGCTATGGCATCAGGCTGGAGCCTGCATGAATAAAATAGTCAAGCCTTCAGTGGATCCACTTTATATATATACACACACACACACACACACACACACAGTGGCACCCACAAAGGCATGCATACAGTATCTTTGCAATTTGGTATTGCATTTTATTACTGCATTTGTAATGATGACACTGGAGAAGCGGAACAAGACTACATTAAATGGTAGCAGTCTGTGCAACAGAGAGGAAAAAAGAGATTTAGCCATAAGCTCTTTCACTGTATCAAATTTACCAAGCCTTGCAGATCCCTTGTCAAGTGAGCTTAGTTCTTAACCCAGATATAAAAATGCATTTCTGTTCAGAGCACGGAAATGATATGGTCATTGTTGGATTAGGATATAGTTATGTAAATAAAAGAGAGACAGGAACAGGAAGAGAGACAGCCTTTGTGTTTGTGAGTGTGCATCTTTAGAGGCTTGTGTACATATACGTATGTTCTGCACCCTCTCAAGTGACGTTGCGCAGTTTGACAGCATGACCCATCATATTTCAGCCATCAAGCGTGCAGATTCTGCAAACGTTTTCTTATGAACACTATGAGGTGATTGGGGATCTGGTTTTGTGTGCGCATGCAGGAGTTTGGGGTTTTCTCCATTCATTCCTCATGTGGATGTCTTTTTTGACTAATAAATAAACCTCTGCAAGAATTCCTGAATGTTAAAAAGCTTCAGTTTTGAATAAAGCCTCTGGCGCTCCATGTTTGGATATTTCCTGTTGATGAGTGACGCACTGATTGTTCGGTTAGTGAAGCCAAGTCAGTGCAGCGTATGCTAAACGCTTGAATACCGGGATGTCGAGATGAAATGTTTTTTAATTAATCATGACTGATAATTTCCTCATTTAAAGCTAACTGGAGAATTACACTGTTCTCCCCTGCAAGACATTTCCGCTTGACATGCTGCCATCTCAGAACCATCAGGAAGAGAATCTGACTCATTAAATGGCTACAACCAAACATGTCTGCAGTGCAAGCAATGTTGATGCTGTAGCCCTGCAAAAACTAATATTTGGCTCTGATGCGAAGCAAGCAGCGCCAGCAACACCTTAAAGCCAATAGCTTGAAATCACAAGAGGGATGAGGGGGAGGATGCGTCCCCCTCATCTTCATCCCCTCTAACCCTTCAGGGCTTCATTGTTCCCAGGAAAGCGTGTGGAGGTGTCGGAGTCCTATGATGTGCCAAACGTTTCTTCTTCCTTTGGCTGCAGATCCGTTGTGATAGTTATTCTCTGTCTGCAGAGAAGGCAGAAAGCATGCATGACTTGCTGTGGGAAGGCAAGAGTACACAGGAGGTAGGCAAAGTGAGCCTTCCTAATGTGACAGTATGGGACCTTCCAGGCACAGACAGACAAAAAAAAAGGAGAATCCACATGGATGCACATGCAAATCCACAAACACACAGTGGTTAAACACAAAAAGTAATACAAATATACATAAACAGGCAAACATCTCTCTTCCTCTCTCGCATCCACCCACAAACGCACACAGCATGACATGGTATTTGTTTAACTAGCGGTTCACATAGGAGTAATTAAGTTCAGTGAAATTATGGCAACACAGAATAACGAATAATTAAGAGTAAGCAAGAAAGACTTACATCTCACAGTGCTGTGCACTCTTTTCACATTAGCGGCTTCTTACAAGCCGTCAGACAGCAGGACCACCCTCTTTCATCTCCAAACAGAGAGGACACCAACAGAGCTGGCTGGAGGGGGAGAAAGAGGGAAACCAGGAGAGAAATTTTGATGCTGAAAGCAGTAAGAGGAGATGAGAGAGGCAAGCCTTTTGGTGATATGACATGAGGAGGAATTGGTTTGTACAAAAAGTTAGAGGGAAGGGGATGAAGAGAGGGATGGGAGGGCACAAAGGAGAGAAGAGAAGGAATTAGGAGAGGAGGGCGCAGGCACAGACACAGAGATGGGAGGAGATGTTAGTTAAGGAGCAGTGATTTGCTTTGGTCTGCTGCGTGCCAACCGCGATCCAGCAATGGTGGTTGATGTATTGATCTAAGTGAGTATGTCTGACAGCCATCCACTTAACTTGGTGACCTGCATCACGGCACAGGGCAGCAGCCACACAATACTTTAATCGGCCAAAAGAAAGCTGCTCATCAGCAGGAGCACTGTACCTCATCCAACACACGTACACCTCTCTTCATCTCTGGCAAAAAGCTGCAGAGTGATGACTGCAGGCCTAATTACCAGGTCATACCCTTGTTTGACTACCCTTGTTTGAGCGTGAGGAGAGTATTAAAATCGAAAGGGTCAGGAACAACACACAGCATACAATAGTAATTATGCAGAGTGCAGATTCATTTGTTGCTAGTTTTAAACTAACTGGAACAAAAATCTACATTTGCTTTTCAGGGTCCCAATCTTTCCGCAGCTTAGTTTTTCATCATTTGATTTTACCAGAATTGTAACATTATCATTTTGCACCAATGCCCTCTTGCAAACATTTCTGCCAGTCTGTTTGCAGTATGTATTTTAAGTCTCGATTACTGCAAAAGTCGCTGTCTGTAACTCATAAGTAAACCTGAAATTACTGGCTAGTTGCAAAAGATCACCTCTGGCTTTCCGTTGCATTTTGGTGTTTAAAAATAGATACTGCATCTAGTGCAGCTGCTGTTGTTATTAGGTTGTGGATGCCATGAACCGAGAATCCCTTTAGCTTCTCTTTAAAGTGACATTGCAAATTCTATGCTCTCTGTGCATCGAAGCCATCATACATTTATGGAGCTCCAGGAAATGGCTACCTCCAATGACCCTCATACCGCCAAAGTCACTGTCAAATGGCAGGGCATGTGAGAATGGCAGCACTTCAGGAACCTGCGGGTAGCACAGAGGGAAGTCATAAAATTATTCTGTCCATCCAAGACACGTATTGAAGCAGAGTTATCTATTTTAACCAGCAGTATGATGCTTAATTGAGAAGGTAGCTGAGGGTATTGGGAGGAAGGAAAAAGACGGAGAGGCTAAGTGACAGAGCGGAGCAGCTGGATATGAACTATTGAGCCACTCTGCTCAAACTGCTCGCAGTAGGCCACTTAACAGATGCCCTCCTCTTGTCAGAAGTTGATTTTTAAGTGAGGTTGAGTTGTGTTCAACTCAGTTAAACTTTGCCATAAAGTGTACATCAGGGAAACTTGAATGGCATTCTTAGAAATATTTTTGTGGAAGCTTTTGTGCAGGATATCATTTTCGTTCTTATATCTGCACAGTATTTCCAGATAAGTTAGAAAATATTTTAAACAAAACCACAAAAGCAAAAATTGACTTAAAAAAAGCACATTTGTCACAAACCTATGAATGTCAGGCTAACGGAGTTCTGGCTAACATTATTGGCTTTTTTTTTTTATTATTATCTGTGTTCGGGAAGTTTAACCCCCAGTAACCTCAGCCAAACCTGTTACAGAGGTGTATCAAGAGATTGTTCAGTCTGTGCCAAATAAAAACAGGAAAGTTAAAATCTAATGGTGTTGCTCACCCAATTGTTCTTTTCTGCAGCGAGCCTAAGCCCAGGGATATGTTAGCAGTGATGTTATTTTTCTAATGCTGGCTGGCTACATCGTAAATGGCGAGCAACTGAGAATTGCTTTACTGAACGTCAAGCCAAATTGAAAAGTGAGACTATAGTGATGAGGGGACGCTGGCTGAATAGCTGCCTTTAACTCATTATTAATTTGTGACCACATAGACTCTCCTCAGTTACGGAGGTGACAAAACCTCCTTTGGATAGAACAGCTGCTTCATATCTACTGCTAATATCATTATGGGTGCAGCCATCAAACACCCGGTGAGGTGAATTGTCAAAGAAAAAAGGCCAGTTTAGGGCAATTTACCCTCTCCACATGCTGCACAGCCGGTTCTACTTTGCAGAAGCAGAAGATTATATCCTCGGCCCTGGTATATTAAAGAGAACATTATGAAAATTTAATCAAGTGGGACCTTAAATAGAAAATGACATTTTCCACTCTCCTTGTACCATTTTCTTGACATGCTCTCTGGTTAAACCCTAGACTGGAGTTATTTTGTAATATTCAGTAGTTGTTTCATGTCTGGACAAAAAAAACAACAAGTCTTGATTATTTTACACTACAGTTCACCAGAACACGGACTGCGGAGAATATCCAGAGGACTGTATAGAAAGCTGCATTGCAGTGTTATAGCACAATGGAAAAGGGGTGGGGTAGGGGGCCAGAAGGTATTTTTCTGTCATCTTGCAATTGCTGCTGAAATTGTCGATACATTGGTCTTCTGGGGGTCTGAGATCTGTGTATCAGTCCTGAGTAATGAGCATCCCTTGGGCCTGGACCTGAGCCTGAGCTCCGAGCTGTGTTAAGCGTGGATGCAAGGATGGGAAGGGCCAGCTAAATGAAGGTCCTGGCAATGAACTCTTGTCCACACTGTAATCACAACTCTATCTGGCTCTGCATGCTCAATGTGCTGAGCTCAGATGTCTCTTATCAGGGAAAGCATAGTCCAGAGGGCAGTCAGCTCAAACCCAATGCGTTAATCCTCCCATGTGGAAGAGGGCTCAATCTCCAGCGATGGCACTTGCACGCTGTGATCCCTCATAGTTTGCTGTGTTTGCTCTCATTTTGGCTTAAATCCTGCTTAAAACATTTACCTTTAACCCAGTGTTCTCATAGGCAAACTTCAAATGTCAAAGTCGTGCTTAATATAAAATAATGAGGGCTACCCAGGTTAATGTTTAGTTAATGCATTTTTCAGTCCTCGAAGGTTGGAAATACTCGTAATAAAACTAAATAGACAAATGCACTGTGATGTACATTTGCATATGTGTATTTGCAGCACACGTGTGGGATGTTTTCTTAATTTGTTTGCGTTTTGTCTATTTGCGTGTGTTTTCTGAAGTTGCGTTGAGCTCTCTGGGCCACTGTACATCGCAGATCAAAAGGCTTTTTCTCTTTATTCAGTGTGTTGCTTAAGAGCTGTTGTCTCCTGTAACAGCTGTTTAAGTCCAAACTAATAAATCATGTCTTATCTTGCCAAATGCACTACATCTGTGCTGCGGTTAAACAGCCCAAGGGGGGCTATATTAGCATGGATTCATCTACTGTATTCTCACCTTGTGTTGTATATGCCTGTGTAATCATGTATACGCACACAACAGTTTTAGCCAAGTAGGTGTGTGTCTTTGTCGCATTACATAGTTGTACATATAGACAGAAAGTCACAGGTGATAAACTTTTTTTGTTTGTTTGTTTTCAAAACCTTCTAATGTCTATTTTTAACTGTGTCTGGCAAATCAGAAATTCATCCCTAACAGTGTAATTGGTTGAGTAATCCCATTCCTGCATTTCCCAGTATGAGCCGTGTCAAATCAGTGTCACATTGAGTATCTTCTACATTTGTTTTACTAAGCAAAATAACTATGCCCTGCAGCTATGTTTACCCTTATGGAAGCACTCTATAGAAGAAATCCATGAGCAGGAGGGAAAAAAAATGTGTTGAGGTATCTTTTTCAAGAATACCTAATTATCGATGCTGCATTCTGTATCGTACAGTAGATTACCTTGGACTCCCCGAACACTCTTGATTATTTTAAAAACCTTTTGAGAACTCAGGGAATATGTTTCATTATCAGAAATGCCTTCAACATAATGCACTTCTATTATCACAGATGCCTCTAGCATAGCAGT
This sequence comes from Rachycentron canadum, assembly GCA_038496675.1. NCBI lineage: Eukaryota > Metazoa > Chordata > Actinopteri > Carangiformes > Rachycentridae > Rachycentron > Rachycentron canadum. Next base: position 8,797,445 of record CM076652.1, read on the forward strand.
GCCTATTTCTCTCTAATGACATGGTTCTGTTTTAGTACGTCATCTTCGTGCTCGATGTTCCTGTTATCTGTTTTGAATCGTGCATCCAGCCCACTACAGATGGAGAAGATGGTAAGGTCCTTGTCTCCGTTTCCTGTTCTTTGTCAGCACATTTCAAAGCTAATATGATCTGTTAGGTATGTTCCTCGTACGATGTAACCCCGCAAATTCAGTCAACATTTGAAAAGGTGCAACCATAAGCAGAAATGGGGTGGGGGTCGGCAGGGGGCCTGTCAGAATACAAAATGGAGGTGTGTGGCGTAAAGCTGCAGGCAGTTGTGGATCAGACGGGGAGGACCTGTGACCCTGATTTTCTCTTGTCACAGATGTTGACACCCTGAGGATTCAGCTTGTCAATGTAATGCCGACATGCAAACCCTCAATGTCACTCTGTCCCGCCTGGAGCTTAGGACTCACCTAAATCTAGACATAGATCGAAAATGTATTAAACATCTTAATGTGGTGCAAACGTGGTCATGTGACCAAAACAGTGATCCCAGATCAGTTCTACTGTTCTGAGAAGCTTCAAGACTACACGCCTAGGGGCTCATTTAATAGTGTATATCATATATCCATTAAAGCTCCTCTTCTGAATGTGTCAGCTTCACCGTGACTTGTGGAGACAATCACGGCTAGCAGAGGCTGACTGTTATTTCATGGGAAAAAGCTGAAACCAGAAACGATGCCAATCGAAGGCAAAAAATAGCATCTATTAATGAGGCAACTAATGATAGACAAATCATGATTAAAACTCATGGCAGCAATGCACTTTCCAGTGAAGCTGTCAAGCAGCAATATTCCCTCCATTTTCATCTCCCTGGTTTAGTGGATGGGGATAAATAAAGTATGAAACATTATGTTTACCAGCATGAGCTATTACAGCAGATTAAATTTCATTTAGCCCTACAAGGTTGAAAGTATTGTGTTGTGAATATTTGCTCAGACATTATTCTCAAATATATGTTTGCACGTCCTCTTCCCTCTGCAGTCACCTTGAGTAACAAAATGCTTGGCTGTAATGAATTGCAGTATGAAATTTGAGCTGATATTATGAATATTAATGTGGATGCAGCACAAAAGCCAGAGAGAGTGGAGTGGAACTATTGAACTGGAAAGTCAGGTATCTGCTGTCCCCCCTGCTGCTGAAAACGAAGTTTAGAAAAAGGGCAGCGAGACCTTTACCTCCAGTCCTGTCTGTTCTGTCGCCTTTTTAGAAACTGGTATGAGTCATAATGTAGGAACCTTATGTGTGCGAACAGCCCAGATATCTCACCTGGTGGTATTATCAGGAACACCGAATGACTGTGTGTGCGGCGCCTTATCAGAGAAATCTGGGCTGCTCTTCCACTCACTGCACTCTGAATGCCTTAAAAACTTGTTAGGCTGATGGACTCCTCAGCCGTCACAATCTGGCACTCACTAGTCATTATGTGAGGCGCAGGGCTTGTTAAAATCGATGATGACTGTGTGTTATGGTGAAAGAGTGAAGCTGAAGGACAGTCCCCTTACCCCTATAATGCTCTCCTCTGCTTTAACATTCTGCATAGTGTGCAGTTGCTCTTTGCCTCCACCTGTGATGTGGCAGGAGCACCACAGTGGAGACGGACTGGAGCCGAGTACACTCTGGACAGGCTATAAAACTCTGACCAACTGAATTAGGAACGGCTGACCCGGCTTGCCCAGATTCCGCATTTTTACGCTGCCACACAGGCAGACAGATAATCCTACATGGAAAAATTGGGGCCAGACATGGACACACCAAGTGGCATGAACTGCACTTTGAGGTTAATGTGAAGGTCATGGTCTGACAGAGGTGTGTTATGTCAAGAGAAATGATAACACATGACCTGCCACTCCGACAGCTAAAGCTTGAAAGTCAGTTGTTGAATCAAGATTAATTTTGATACTTGACACTCTTGTGCCTTTGAAACACGACCATTACTCCCCCCTTTATTCTGACCACTTTGACTCCCGTTGAGCTATAAGCGTCGATGGCCTTTCAGGTATGGGCGATGATTGACTTACTATCACTGTGAAGTAAACATTGGATCTCGTCCCTGGAAGGACAAAGAGGTTTTTTTTTTGTTTTGTTTTTTTTTTTTCTATATGAATGTGAATGAGTTGAGTAAAAAAGTAACTGAGGCTTTTTCCCGCTCAGCTGAAGGTCAGTGTGTGAATAGGAAATGACAGGGTAGAGACTGTGTGAGTGTGCGTGTTCGAGAGCAGGGCCGCGAGAGATGACTGCATAAAATATACAGCTGTGTGTGCACCGGAGAGAGAGAAAGAGAGAGAGAGGGAGAAGAGATACTGCAATAAATGTAGTGTAACTCTGCAGGCAGACACACCTCGCCTTAGCCCGTATCTGGTTTCTTATGTGGGCACAGAGAGTTAAAGCTCTCCCGTGTTCCTGCCACATTGTGTGTGTAACAGTAGAGCTGTGCTTTGGGAGTGATCCTTCCTATGAGGTCCACTGTCGCCCCTCTGCAACAGCTGCAGAATATTAGTCTTTACCTGGCAGAGTCTGCAAGGCGACATTATCAGATGTAGCCTGGCTGGGACTTGTTTAACGAGCAATGTGTCTTGAAGAAGTTGTAATGTTGTGAGTGAGGTCACATTACTTGAAACACTTCAAACGTTTTTGTAGGTATGGTGTTTAGAAATGTCACTATTTCTCTCTTGCTTCAGGAAATGAAATGACTTTCAGACCTATAATCTGTGCCTGATGCAGTGGCACAAACAGTCGCCCTGAGCGAGCTGTTTTCCATGCAAAACCGACCATTACACGAAGTAACGTTACTGTTTGATGTGTGCTGATTTCAGGATTTCAGCACTGGGGAGGAGAAGCTAGGATATTATAATCCATTGCTTTGGGTGATGGGTCAGAGGAAAGCTATTTTCTGGCCTCAAATCATTTTCAGGGAGGCCTTGTGCTCTTGAGAGTGATATAAAATTGATGATTGAGTGGCAGAGTGGCTCACATTTCCTTCCCAGTGGCCTTTCTGCCTCTGAAGTTTTTGGGGCATGTCATAACTAATCTTGTTAGAATTCATATTCAATCATTTCCTCTGAGAAAATACATTCATTTACCCTGCTTATTTACATAGTGTATTTTTATATGTATAAGCACACAGTGAATAATGTTAAACTCGTTAATGCTCTGCATAAATTGCTTTTGCCTTCCTCATTATGTTGTGGGATTTGTGGTGAAACAAAAATTATTTTCATTTCAATCATCTACAGGCAATTTTGTTCCAGTATTGCACTGCCAAAAGCATGACATAGGGTGTGAGAATATTGAGTTAATTTATAATCATCAGTCCTCAAAGGGAATGTGCAGAATTGGGAGCCATCAGCACGAAATGTCTAAGTAGGTGAAATCAGAAACGTAGCCAGAGCCAATTTCTGCTCGGACTCTGGAGAGAATTACTGTCTGCAGACTTTAATTAGGAATATTTGGCAGCTCAGTAAATGTTCTCTATCTTTGTGTGTAACAGATGTTTTAGTAGCTGATATTCAGAGTAATCGATTACTTTATTGTTTGGTAAACTTTGAAATGAAGTTGCTGGAGGGCTGAAAATTCCATTTTCTGATTGGGGAACCTGTAAAGACCATATGGGATTTCATAAGGGAATTGCTGCTATATGCAGTATGTGTATATTATGGGTTGTCTGGTGTGTGTGTGTCCAACTTTGTAATTATATGTTTTTGCGTGTCTGCGTATCCTCGTGAGAGTGCACAGGAGTGTGTTTCGGTACTTAGCAGGTGATGACAGAGACTCTTAGCGGGTTCGTTTCACAGCGTAGACTGTTTTCATTCTCTCAGCCATGGAGGTGAAAAGGCTATGCATGTTGCTCCGTGTTGTTTACATACAACATCAATCAGCTGTAGTTTGTTCTCCACTCTTTGCTGTGTGATATTGTAGTCTGTTTAAACAGGAGCTCTGCCTCTCAGATTGCAGAAGGGACTTTTTTTTTCTTTTTTCTTTTTTTTTATGGAAAACAAAGAGATGTGCAGACACTGGCACGACTTCCAAGTGTTGGGATTTTTATGTGGCATGAGGCTTTATCTGTTGCTTTACCAGCAGTTGTTGATTCATATCTGAAGATTGCCCCACAAACACAATGACACGGCAGCTGCTTCTTTAGAGGATGGCATTAATCCGCAGCAGGGCAGTTCCTGTAAAAAAGTGAAGGGATCCAGGGCATTTTGCCACAGTCTGCTACCTTTATCTATCTATCTCCTCTCATCTCCCCTTTCCACTCGTCTCCCCTCCTTCCCTCTCCCCTGTGATGGGTCTGTTTGCTGGTCTGTTGCCCTGACTTTCTCTCTCGATGGCAGTGACAGAGCGGCTGCTCATGAATGACCACAGCCATATTGACAGTGCCTTGTGTGCCAGGGGCCAGACCCCATGTCCCTAGTTCAAACACACATAGACACACACACACTCAAACACACACTCACACATGGACCAGGCAGGCTTGCCATATTGCGGGGAGGTGCTACCCAGCTGGTCGGATTGGAACTGCTCTTGTGGGCCATTTTCTTCTCTCTGCAGGTTTCCAACATACTTGGTTGAATCTTTTTGTTTTTGTTTTTATTAAATTAAATTTCTCCCTCTGTCTCTCTCAAACACTCTCTGTCTCTCTCCCTCGCTCTTGTTTTATGGGGGCGTGCAAATATCGGTTGATGATGAGATTATGTTAATAAGAAAATGCTATATGTCATAGGCAGCTCAAGACCATGCAGTGATCAGTACGCCTGAGGTAGAACCAACAGTCTCAGAGATGGAGATGAGATGAGATGTCTTTCTGGTACCCACAATGGTAAAGCTCCTCAGGCATTCTGTTGAGCCTTTAATCCACCCTTGCCTTTGAATCGTCAGCCAGCAGCCGTAGCACTAAGTAACAAGTATTGCAGAGAGATGAATGCTTTTCCAGTCCATGCTGCATCCTCTCCTCTCGCATCTTGTATCTCTAACCCCCTTCTGTCCAACTCCAGTTCTCTCCTTGTTCATCTCAGCACAGAAGTGCAGCTTACTCCTCCTTTGTTTGCATTTCAGCAACAGCCAACTAAAATATTGATGAACCCCATCTGACCGCGCATCGCTGTGTCAGCGGCTTCTTTAACGTTCCTACGGAGAGGCACCGTGCTCATCTGCTTATTGACTGACGCTCATGTTGGACACACTTTAACACATGATGCAGACATGTGCTGTGTGTGGCACCAGCTGTTCCTAACCCTCTTGTGTGTCAGGAACTAGAGATGAAACCATGATGTTGACCTCACTCCCTGCAGAGACTGACCCTTTAATCCCAGTGGATGGGTAGACAGATCATACACTGTATGTTGTCTCAGACAACATAGTCACAACCTCCACAGCAGAGACCTTCTGTCACACACAACATATAGAGAGGAAGGACATCTAACTGTCAAGTGTAGGAGGCACTGGGACTTCCATAAGTTCACAACATATGCTGCCATGACTGACATCTGATTGTCCATAATAGTCCTAATGTTTGTCTCCCTCCTACTCCTGCTTTTGTGTACATCTCATCCATTTTAGTACCCAGAGGACATTTTTGTCTTTAATCTCTCCAGTATGCCCTATAACCTGTTTCCCTGAAACACAGACAGAGATTTAAGCTTGTTTATCAGGCACCACACAAACACAGTTCACCCACAGGGCTTTGGGCATCTAAAGCAAAGAACGATCTGACCAGTATATATTCTTGTTCCTCCACAGCCTTAAATAGTGTTTATGTTGTGCCAGCGGCATCCACAGGTTATGGAAACTTGAGCTCCAAGTGGCATTGCTTCCATTGCGGTTGCCATTTTTTCCATATGACTGAGACTCGTAATGATAACTGCATCCTCTTCAACCCATCTCTCTTTCACTTCCTACCGCACATTAAAGACCCATCACCTGCTTCCCTTTTCACTCTTGGCCCACGGGGTCAGTAACTGTAACTCACACTGTGCTACAGAGGCAGAACTGCTCGTCTGTATATCCAAGAACAGTTAGTTAGTTTTTCTTTTTCATGTCATTCTTTTAGTCAATTGTGTTATGACAGCTCATTTACATGTGCCAGCAAAAGTGGCAATATTTTTCTTTTTTTCACATTTCACTTAAGATATGCAGTATTTTTTACAGATAATAGAAATGCTAATTATGCATCTGATCTCACCTTTCCACAAGCCAAAGGCTCTCACATTGAATGTGTTGTTCTGCAGGCAGAAGGCAAAAACCGCTGAGGTGATTGATCGAGCTGATGCTATCTTCCTGCCTCGCAGTCGATCTAGCAGCTTTGTATATATGTAGCAGGAGGTCTAAGTGATGTGGTGAGAATCAATATCACAATGTTGATTATCATTTAATGGACTGGTATCAGCTCAAATAATGCAGATCAAAATCTGATCCTTTCATCACTTGTCCCCTTCAGCCTTCCAGTGTCGCAGCTCCTCTTCTTTAAGACACCCAGGCTTCAGTGCCTCATCCCACTGCGTAAACCTGGGGAAATTGTGAATGTGTCATTATTTGGGCACAGCAGTGAGTGACTCTGAGTTCAGACGCTAAGTTCGACAAATACAGATTCACTTAGCTACGATGCCAACAATCATTAGCAAGGTATGTAGAAACACATTCAGCCAGCAGCTTCTCATTTTTAGCCCATGCTGAGCATCACTATTGCCACTTAAAATAACAGTGTCACCTGCAATACGTCATATCAGCTAATTAATCAGTTAATTAATGTTAATTCTGTGAGTAATTTATGACAGGCCTAAATTAAACTGGGCTGTTGGTTTGTGCGCTTTTCGCACGCCGCTGTCAGTATTTGTTAAAGATATTTTATGAAGGAGGAAGCTCCTCGTTCAAACAAATCCTAGTTAGATGACGTCACTGACAGTGGTGGTGCTCCCCAACTATCAATAATTTAAGCTTATAAATCTTTGTTTTCCAACCATGACCTTTGATTTTTGGATCAAGAGGCCCATAAGAAAATAAGATGTATGTGATTAGGTAGTTTGCCCTTCCATTTCAATATGTCAGATAGTAGATAGTAGATGATCAGATCTGTATCGGCAGATAACTGAAATGAAAGGACTTGGATCAAGATCAAAGAAAAAAAAAAAAAACTTGATCTGAACATGAATTACATGAATATATATTGTTAAATACTAAATATATTTAGAATTATATATTAAATAATCAAAGGACTACGTTTCACTGTATAAATTGAAAACAAATAAAAATTAAAGTAAAAGCGTTTAATTAAAACCTGCTGGTTAAATGTAAATCTATGTCTTTTTGTCTATATGACTATGATTTTTGGAATAATTGTTACCATTCTGCAACATTTGCAAAAACCGAACTGTGCCACCTTAAATCCAGCACTGAAGAAACTCAGCATACTTTTCAAAGACCCCCGAAGTAAAGTTTAATTAACTCAGAACCAGTAAATTAAGGAGCGAGCCCTGGATTCAGTGTCTTGCTTCACACATTTCCACTGCATTGACCAACATTATCAGAACATTCTGTCATTCCTGATGTGTCTGCGAGGCTATTTTTGGATTCATATACTGTCCTGCCCCCAACGTCACAGGCATTTGACCCCCCTTTGAAACGGCCTGTATTGAACCGGACTTTACTGCACTGTGATTGTACGGTGCATTTCAATGGCAAGGGGCCCTTCCTGATCTAAATGCTAATGTAGTATCCTTTAGTTGGAGTATACTCACTTTGCTTGTAAAACCCTGCCTGTCTCACGTGTTCTGCCTTATCTTCCACAGCTATGATGGACGTGCCTACAGGAATTAAGTTTAGATTGAGGCTTGGCTGCAGGACTGGCTGCTGGGGCTTTGGGGCTTTATGTGTATTTAATTTTATATGGGTGTGTGTATGTGTGTGTGCCTGGCCGCTCTGTGTACACCTCTCTTTCTGTCTCTGGGTTTATGGATGTCATAACTGCTGCTTTTTCGCTCAAATCCTGACAAGAGCCACAAACATTGGTCTCTGCTTCCAGGCGGTCGGTTCTGTTCTCACAGTGCGAGTGTCAGGGGTTCTCCCACTGGAGAGGATGAACAAACATACACAAAACAGTTCAGTGAGTTTGCGTAAGCACATGAAAAGCGTCCACTGGAACGTTATCCAGTATGGTCGATGCTCAGTCAACCCGAGCTTGATACTCCCAAATGTGGTCAGTGTTTACAGCATTTGACCTTGAGGAGTGCTCAGTCCTCTCCAGCTTTAGTGCCATTATCTGGAGCCCTCACATGCTATCACAGTTGGGTGTTCAGGGGAGCGTGATGTCATAAATTCCCTAATTAACACCCTCTCCAGACACCTTTATTGACTTTTGCTTGCAAATCAACCAAGAATGACTGAAGAATGGCGGCACTGTCTGGCCAGCCTCCTCTCAGAGGGTAATATCCAGAGCGTCATAAAAGGGCAAGACAGCACCATAAATATCAAACCAGATTGACACCTGATTTTAATTTGATTTTGGAGATGAGGCAGACATCAGAATTAATAGCTTGTTAGCTCATCCACACATCACAGCGATGAGAAGTCAATGCAAATATGTCCTCATCCTCTTGCATATTTGGTTTGTCCTTTTGACTGTTAAAGTACGCGGCCGTCATTGGACGTGCCGTGTTGTCTGCAGTGTCTGTTTGCGTCCACAGCAACAGACTGGGCCCAAACGTTTAGAGGATCTAAGGGCCACTGGCAGTGACATATTGTGTGGGAGGAAACCCTTTGTAGTTTTAATCCTCTCCTTATGCCCAGGCCTTGATCATACATTCTCACCATGATCATGTGCTGTCGCATGTCATACACTGCATGTCTTCAGCTCTGGTATGGTTTCAGATTGACTGGTTGAAGATATGCAGCACTAATTCCTTTTGTAATATGAGCAAAGACAAATTAGCTAGTAATTATCTAGTAGGCGTTCATTTTGTCTTTGTTACATGTGTGAAAAGCAGCAGTGTTTCTTTTTGAATGGTTGAATTACTGCATTAGAGACGATATCATTCTCATCTTCATGTGCTGTCATTTTTGGAAAGAGTCACACTTTATTAAAATTTCCTTGACAGATGGATTTTATTGAAGTCTGTGTTTTATTTTTGGGATGCTGTCATGTGTGAGGTGACCTTGTGACTGTGGCTGTGATTGCCATGATTCAATTCCGCTCAATAAGACATAGAGATTCAGTCGCAAGCTATCAAAGAGATCAAAAAGAAAAACTTTTTCCCCATGAAAGACATGATTGTGTTCATTAAACCAGCTAAAAATAATGGGCCTACATACTTATTCCTCCTTGGATCCCGAAAGGTGATTGAATGAAAACAATGTTCTTTATCAAATAAAAAAGAAAATTTGATTGAATCTCTCTTGGAGTAAAAATAAACTTTTTGAGGTCAAGAACATTTAATCCGCCACCAAAACACCAGAGTAGATAGTCTTGAGAATTCTGTATAATAAGAGTCAAAACACATTAGATCACTTATACCATTCTTACCTCCTCATCTCATATGTCCATGCATAGTTATCTGTTTTGAAGTCTACGGTCTTTTATCCAGTGACATTTTGGGGAAAATGAGTTTCATAGATGAGCGGGGCTGCATTTAATGATTTCACAATAGATGCCTCTATCAATTATGCTTTGATTAAGAGACTGATTAGTCATGCATCTATAAAATGTCAAAAATAATGACAAAATATACAAGATGCCAGAACAGAACGGGCAGAAAAAGTCCTTATTTTAGATCATATAAAATCAGAGAACAGCAAGCATCAAGGCATAAAATCTACCAAAAAAAAAAACAACCTTCTGAGGCACTGACCAAAAGTAAAAACCTTCAAGACAAACACACACACACACACACACACACACACACACACACCAGTCATATATTATGTTATGGTATCAAAAAACATTCTCACAAGAAACCTCAGCTTTCATACAAACAAACTACATTTTTTTTCCAGACCACAGATGAAGCACACCAAGAACACACTTTGTCAAAATGATATTTCAGCTCATGATACAAAGCAATATATAACATGAGTGGCTTTCTTTCTTTCTTTCTGTCTTTTTTTTTTTTTTTTTAAGCTTGGGTCCCCCATTCATATTCTGTCCTCCTGTTGTCTTCTGCTGAACATACTAGCTCAACCTTCCTCTGACTCTATCTGGTTGGTGTGCAGCCATCAAAGCTGGTGTTATAGTGTTTTCTTTAAAGAACTGAGAAGTTAAAATGCTGGACATCATGTTGTAGTGGGTACCTGTAAACTGGACTTCACGTATTGAAAGTGAATGAATGAATGATTGCAGCCGCTAGTTAACAGTGGTAGAGTGGCACAAACTGCCAATAAAGTCCCGGTGTTAACAGTAACATATTTCGCCAATTTTACATTTGCACAGGGTCCTCTGTGGCACTGCAGGAAGCTGATGTCTGGAGGGGGAAAAAAATGAATCCTGATAATGTGATCAGGGCTTCGACTGAGTTGATGGTCAACAAAATTGTACATGTTGTATTTCCTGTAGCATCAGTGAGCTCACAACACTCTTGCTGCCTCCAGAGCTGTTCTGTGTTTTTTGCTATTTAACAAATATGAGCGTTGTCCATAATGACCTACACACACTGTATACGCGGCCAAAAACATGTAAAACCTTTTCAGGCCAGACACGATTTTACATCAGTCCTTTAACACATAAAATTAAATCTCAGTAATATTTTATGAAAACATCAATGGTGATGGTTAAGGTGTGTGGGGATCACATATTTAACCTACTAGAGCAACATGTTTAGAAGATAACATTTTCAATTTCTTTCTGTTCTCTTGAGAATCACAGACTTTAGAATACTATTGAAAACACAAGGGCCATTATTGCCAGGAACTGTGAAAAGAAAATGAATCATAAGGATAAAAAAATATGACCACCAATGCCATTACTTCTTTTACAATAACATACTCTAAACTAAACAGCTTTTACAGCTTTCCTGCTGGAGATGAAACCTATAGTCTTGGTGCCCATATGTAAATAATGAGCTGCCAGAAGGAGGAGATCAAATAAATTGTTTCCCCTTTGGCAGACATAACAAAAGGCGATAACGTATCTGAGGTTCTCAGAATAAAAATGTAGAACACATCAAGTGTGGCAGTGAGGCCTGAAGCCAAGTCGGGCGAAATTCTGTCGTCACAGAGGTGGTTCCCAGCCTGACTCAGAAAACTGCATGCGCCCTGCTCCTTGCGAGGCTTTAATGTCATGTGGCACGGTGAAAGTCGAACAAAATTTCTAACCAGCATGGATTGTTTGAAATCCAGCATGAATGTCAGAGAGAGATGTTGGTGTTTACCAGGCAGGCGGGGTCTGACAGGAGACTCTGTGCGGTTGTATTATGAGAAATGTAGGAGTCAGTGTTTCTGAAGCTTAACTAGTACTAGGAATTTAAAGTCAGGATATTCCAGCTACTGCATCTTTACCTCTCGCCATGTTTCTTTTTAATCTGTCCCCCAAACTTTATGAACCTCTGAGTAGGGACAAAGATGAGCTGTGAAAATAACCTGCAATAACCAAGGGTCCTATTCAAACCGCCCCTATAAAATTACACTCATATACATACAGAAACTGTCATAAATCATGTTGTTGACCAGCTACAACAGAAAGCATCTGTGATATATGAGGGAGGTAAAGGCACAGAAAATGAATCCATTCTAGAGCCTGATTCTTTAATGTGTGAAGATGTTATAGGGAAGATGCGAGATATGATTATGTTGTGGAACCACAGTGTTTTTATACAATTTGCAGCATTATCCTCCCTGTAATAAAGTGAACCAGCATAGTTTATTTATTAAATGCCATCTATTTAGTTCCCTAGGGAAATAGCCATCTATTTAGTTCCCTAGGGAAACAGCCCGTCCTTGATTTTTAATTCAACCCAAACAACAGAGACTAACTGCTCACTGATGGTGATATTTTTTTTTTTTTTTTTAATATCTTGTCCTGATAAATTACAAAACAATCTCCTGCTACCACATTAACAAAGAAACATAATCATCTATAACTCATCTAAGGTTTAGCTATTATTTGTAGGTACATTAAAATGAGATTAGTAACATTTTATGGATTAAAGGACCCATTTGAAAATGCAGGAGCATTTCCCAATTTTTACAATCCATATTAGAGTTCAGTATAAACTAAATTTATGTTTCTAATGAGGGATTTCATTGCTCAGGTCTTTAATTATTTAACTAGACAGCAAGGGACTTTAAATAAATTTTACTTTACGTTACAGTTCTCACACTAAGTGATTATTTTTCTTACTCTCTGCCTCTTCTTTAATAGAGATGTTGGCTGACTTACACGCCTGACACCACTCATGTGTTGTTATTTTTTCGTCATGCCCTGACTCAGGTTCATGGCTGTTTTCTTCCCATTACCTTCTGTTAAATGTTATCTGAGGAGCTCTGAGGGAGTTCAAGTTGGCTCTTTCTGAACTCTCATCTCATCTGTCTTGTCTGTCTTTACTACATACATATGCTAAAGGCTGCCACATGTGAGAAAATGTTTGAGTGCAGTCATATTTCTCCGCAGCTGTTCCGCATATTTTTCATCTTCTCTCGGAGCCTCAACTCCTCTGTGTCAGAGGACTGCAGAGGACCTTTTTTCTCCAAGTCTTGCTTTGTCTCTCCTTCTCCTTCTCTTGCTCAGGAGGCAACAGGCTCAGATGTGCCCATCGGGGAATCTGTAGCATATACACCATGAGCTCAGCTGAGCTCTGATAAATATGTGTAACTCCTAGAGAGAGCAGCACTGACGCAGATTGTACTGAAATTTGGAGTTAAGGGCCTGAAAGCTTGCTGGACAGAAAGCGCCTGGATTCTAACAAACTGCAGGTTTTCACCTTCAAAAGAACTGTGAGGGAAACCTTGCACTTGTACCTTGTGAGCAGCTATTGTCGTCATATATCATCATGTCGACCTTATTCATAATGAATAATCATGTGGAGTCGCTCTCTTATAGATAACAGATAAGATAAAACTAAATGAGCTATTAAAATACTGGTGTCAGATTAAAGTCTCTTTCAGTGTGTGAGATTCTGAATCCGCTGTAATCTTCCAGTTAATAAAGCCTTTTCAAAGCCACATTGAAACCTCAAAAAATACATGATGAAGATGAAAAATAGACACTTTTTATTCCTTCCCAAAAATTGAAAAATATAGAAATATGTGATTTTTCTCCTTACGACTGACTATTATGGCAAAGAGAAGGTTGTCAACTGTTCCAGCTCTATATATCACAGCAAGATCAAACAGCAAGGTAAAACTTGCTCTTGAAGACAGTTTTTCAGGAACAAATGGTTAACTTGGAGCAATACTTTTGACACTTTGACATTTTGGGAAATGCATTTATTAGCTTTCTAGTGAAGATCAATACCACACTGATGATACAAGCCTACAACCTCTAACCTCATTAGCTTAGCATAAAGACTGGACAGAGGTTGACTCATCTAACCAGACTCGGTCCAAAGGTGATAAAATCCATCTACCAGCTCCTCTAAAGCTCAGTCATTAACACATATCTTGTCTGACCTATAGTCCAGAAACAAGTTGAGGTGTTTGGGGGTCATGTGCACACATATTTCTTGCTGACAGACTGGCTGGTTACCTTATGGGAGTAGTAGATTAGTCATGCATATAACCCCCAACCCCTTTAAAACATTATTTTTGTCACGCTTTTTCATGTTATATTGTGTTAATTTGTAAGCTTTGGTCTGACTTGAATGAATGCATGAATGAATTATAATGAACATATTTACTTAAACTGTTGAACAACTGATTGAAATGAATATTGCTGGATGCAGGTATAAAAGTTATGTCATATGCATATGTCATTTTTTAAAACCATCATTCTTTGAATTGTAAAACGTCTTGTGCTTTTCCAACCACAATAGCATGTGCTTCCTCAGGGCTGATTTTTTTTTTTTTTTTTTAACTCTACCATGGTGAAACACAAGAGGGTTGGATTAGGTTGTCTATGTCAATTGGGTATTACTGGGTTTACCTTTAAGACCATTCAGTTGAATCTCTCACTCCATCTGTCTGGAGGCTGAGCCATCACTGGCGCTCAGCTGACAGAAGACCATTATCACAGCAGAACAATGTGCAGTCTAGTGGTAGATCTGTGGTAGCTACTGGGGAGGAAAAGATTCTGAGAGTCAATAAGGGCAATTATACTGTAATTCCAATTGTTACAGTCTACTGAGGGTAAAATTTAACTCTGGCACACACACACAAATAGATACAGCCTCACATTCGCCTCACAGTCTCTACCTTTAGGATCTTTTGTTCTCGGGTGTTACGTACGTGTTCGGAGAGCTTGATAAATTTAAAATCAAAGCTCTACAATAACTTGTCAGCTTGGTGCGTGAATCAGCAGGGCCATTCAGCATTTGACCCTGGCTGTGCAATGAGGAGTGTTCAGCATCTCAAAGCAACTATCCCCTTCCCATGCTTCAGATGGTGCCATAATTCCAAAGCCTGCACACTTGCCAGTCCACTGGGTCCCCTTACATGGATGTAGGCAGTGCAGCGATGAGTAACACAGTGTGACCAAACTGCAGCTCGGTACTGTCACCATCACCAGCATCAGAGGCAGCAATCAGTCCCTGTGATCATTGACTGATGTTTCTGGCTGGATTTAGCAAATATATGCATTTAATTTATCTATGTCTTTCCTGAATCAGTGGAATTAAAACAGTCTGAGTAGTTACACTGGCATGTGAGAAGTCGCAGGTGTCTGTGTCATCACCTGCGCTCAGGCTGTAAGTCAAAGCTCTTTGCATACAAAAGACCCTTCCAGCAATTCCACACAATCTCTCACACACGCATCCCAACCCTGCAACCCCACACATAATCCATTAGTTATCTACAATTGCCTCACCACTTTTTTTTTTTTTTTATGTGTGTGTGTTTGTTTGTTTTATTTTGTAGAACACTCAATTCCCCTGACAGAAGAGATGAAATTGCTGAACATGTATAGTCAAAGCAAACACAGTGATGGGCTTATTAAAGACACTGAGAGTGGGGAGGAGGAGCTCAGGTCTGGCTGCAGCTGCATTGGTTGTCTGCTCAGCAGTGGGGAGGGGCTGAGGGAGAGAGAGGGAGAGAGCAAGAGAGAGAGAGAAATAGAGTTGGGGGAGGAGGGCAGTGCTCTTGTTGGAAGATAGGGAATGCCCGTTAGTTGCGTCTGCCGATAATAGCACATCAGCCAGAGCGCTGCTATTGGGAGAGCAGAGCACAGGCAGTGCGGAGGACTGAGCCGCTGAGCACAGAATGGTACACTAGAGAAGACAGGCACCCTCAGAAAGAGACAGAGAGAGAGAGAGCGAGGGAAGACAGAGCACATCTGAGCACTTTGAGAAGAGAAGGACAGAGCAAAAGGGGAGAGGAGAGTGAGGAAGGGGGGAAAAGTTACCAGGTCAGCAATAGGACGTGGAGGTGGAACAACTGAGACTCACCGGGGTCTCACTCCCACCGGAGCAGCCCGGCACAGCAATAAGCAGCAGAGGAGGAGAGTGATATTACATGAGGGGATAGAGGGAGTGCTGTAACTTCTTCGTGGAAAGACAGTCCTGTCATAAGGCGAGGGTAATGCCCCTCACAGGACCCTTCTGCATAGCCACTTCGGGACTATCACGGCAAGACAGCAGCAGCAAGCAGAAGACACTTAAGCCTGGCAGAGGTGCCTGAGCAGAGCAGTTCGACTCTGCTTCTATACTGGGGACTTTCTCATCCATTTGCGCACTTTGAAGTGGATGTAATTGTGTTTCTGCAAGGCTTTTATCTTTATTTGCGTAAGAGTGTGAAGCAGTGGAGATTTTGAGGGCGAGTTGTTCTGTCCGCTCATCTCTGAGACTATGGTAGACTGTGCGTCAGGGAGCCCTTCATCAGCAGCTGCAGCCCTAGAGCATGGAGAAGTCCAGCAGTGAGGAGTCAGCCATTCACCGTAGCCCTTCCATAGATAGCCGTGACTCTGATTTTGCACAAGCCTCCACGTCTGGCCGCCCGTTTGGCGGCCGTGGGTTCACTGCTGGTGCTTTCTACGGCTCCACGGGGCCGCGCAAAAACGCACAGCAGGGGCAAGCAGGGGCAGCTGGAGCTGACGCCACCACAGGAGACAAGTCCAACAGCAAGCACAGCTCACCTAAAGGCAGCAAATACGTTGTCTTTTACCTGGATCTATCCTTTGTGTTCCTTTTAGAATTCAAGAAGTGCAACATGGCAAGAGGTTGCCTCTGCTGCTTGAAGTATATGATGTTCATCTTCAATCTCATCTTCTGGGTAAGTGGCTCATTATTTTCTTCTGCTTTGTGTTTTGCTCATCACACTCATTCATATTCATTTAGCTGATGATATGACAATATGAAGGCTCAGTGTGTGATTAGGTTTTTTTTTTTTTTTTTTAAGTTAGTCAGGAAACATTATGGCAAAGTGATGGTTATCAGTGCAATCATGTGTTTCTAATTATTACATCAGGGTGTTTATGCCTGTTCCTCTCTGTCATGACATCCAGGAATAGCAACATGCACAGTGTCAGTGGCATTGCACCAGGTCTCCTTTTGTATGTGACTGGTGTGGTTAGGAAAGGATTGGATCGGGGAGGGGGAAGGTTGGATCGTGGTGGTAAGGAGGACCTGGGTTCATTAGGGTCACTCATTCAGATGGCTATATGATTTACAGTGAACATGAAGTTGAAATGCTGCTTTTGGCATGCACGTGAAACAGAATATGCCTCCGCAGTACAGTTACATTGATGAGCAACACAATATGCACCGGGGGGTATGAGCTCAGGTTGTCAGCAAGAGTTTCAAGTGAGTCTGATTTGTGTGTTTCATTTCACCAAGCAATCTTTTAATGAAACATCTGTGCTCTTGGGTAAAGCTCTGATCAGTAAAATAGAAAATGGTAATTATCGTAGCAAATGCCCAGAGTCACTGTAAATCTTATTGTCTGTTTGGAATAGTTTTCTCTGTGCTCAATCTACTCCCACATAGATATCACCCAGTGAAACATGGAAGGGAAACTGCCCATGCACGGGTACCAACACGTCCCTTCTATGGTGTAATAGTGGGCACCCCCTGAATGAATGTTTACAGAATGGATTAAAGGGCTTATAGGTTATGATGCCAGATCTTTTGTGTGGATGCAGTGAAGCGTGAAGCGTAAAAACATCCCAACACTGGGGACTCCACCAAGCACGGCCCACCGTGTCACTGGGTTGTGAGCCCTGCTAACTGGGGCACATTGGAGGCATCTGGGTGGGTATTAGCTGGAGCCCAGCTGTGAAGCGGCCAGCATTTAAAAGAAACACACACACACGCACAAAGCGAGCTCTGTCCTGTCATCCGACTCTATATATGAAAATGGGCCGCCCTGTAAGTGGCCAACCTCAGGCCGCAAGCAAGGAAGCTCTTTGCTGCTTCAGGCCAATATCTCTATATCATTCTCATATCATTACTCAGTCCACAAAGGCAAGGTCGAGAATGATTGGCAAAGACTTAGAAATAGCCCAGGGGCTCTCTCATGTGCCTCTCCTTGATGTGAATGTTTGTTTAAGGGAATGAACGGGTCAGAAGAGCTTAGCTGGTGTTAGATTCATTAATGCAGACATTGACTTACTTGATGTGAGCACCCCTTCGGAAATCAGTCAGTATACGTAGAGTGCGAGTTAAGTGCTCAGACCTCGACATTACTACTGTTTGAATTAGGGATGGGAATTTTAAGCAGTTGCCTATATCGATTGCTGGCCAAATAAATGATCAGTCAGCGTTTCCTCAATGTTAGAAAATGCATTTTTTCCCCTCATTGAAATCTTCACTATACAAATTAAATGGACTATTTTTATAGCATTAAACCAGCAAAGTACAGTAGTGAACCAAATGTGATAGATCAAGGTCTTATTAGACTCTACATTACCAGAGTGACACCAGCAGTTACCTATGTGTCAGCTCAGCTCGTTTAATAGATCAGAAGCTGCTTCAGTGCACAGCTATAGGTCAACCTTTAGCAGAGGTCATAAGGTCATTATTATCCGCTATCTTCTTGAGGGGCAGACACGGGGGATTTGTGTGAAGGCATTTACGTCCCTGGTTCTTTCTAGGCTCAATTTGTGTTTAACCCTTCACAGTGTCAAAACCCCACCATGAATAACCGGCTGCTGCACACCAGTAATAAGTTGGTGGAAAAGAGGCTTTGGATTTCAAGGCGGGTGGAGAGAGAGTGTGGAGATCTGAGTATTGAGAGCTCCCTTTGTCATCATGTGTGTGAACGAGTGTTTGTGTGAGTGTGAGCATGAGGGCATGGGGACCTAGAGTAGCTATGGACTTTCCCTTGCACACTTCATCCCCTGCTGTGCAGTAATTGAATTTTTACTCTGCTAATGTTCACTTAATGAACACCCACCATGTGTATTCCCCTCTATTCCTGCAGACTGATATTTTTGTTTTCTCCCCAGCACTATATCATTTTAACAACAGTTAAATCAGTGCCCCGTGGGAACAGAGTGGGGTGATGTGTGGGCTATGAAGCAGCTTATGGCTGGTGGGTCTCAGTCCATCAGAATGTGACAGCTTGAGGTTCAGTGTTAGCTGGATTCTGGTGCAGCACTTCGCCCAGTTGAAGGTTAGAGCTGGAAATAAAGGATTCACTCATCATTAAGGGGTTGGAACAGGGTGCCTAGACACTCGGAGATAGAGGTAGGTAGGGTGAGAGTCATGTTGTATCTTGACACCCCTGGGACAGCACTGCTATACCTCTGACACTCCAGGAATCACAAGGTTACTGCAGCTGGTAGGGAGGTTTGCCTCTGAAGCTCTGAAATCTCATCTCAAGACTGAAGTGGGGAATGGTGCGCCGCAGTAACCTGACTCCAGGTACAGCAGGGGTCTCTTCTTTCTGACTGTGCACACATGCACAAGCACACTTGCCATACACACACACACACACACACACATAACAGCCATCCTTGGAAGTACACTCACACACCCACACACCATCCGCTCCACAGGGCTTACAGTGGTAACTTGAAGCACAAGGTAAACAGCGGCAGGCACTCCAGGCATCTTCATACATGCACTCATCCTCAGGCCCCCCCAGCAGTTGTTCACGACCATCTGGCTTCTCTTTCTTATAAGGGATTAGAAGAATCTGAGCTGTAGAGGGAGTTTCAGGCAGATTAGAGCAGTATTGGGTGGTGGTTAAGGATTGAGAGCATGGTTCCTTCGGACAGCTCCATGCTAAAGCCAACAATCTTTAAAGCAAATAACCTTTGTGCTGTGACAACATCTTAAAAAGTGTTGTGGTTTAGTAGGGAGGGGGATCTGTCGTGCACACACATACACACACGCACAGGGACACACACATTCTCAGTGGCTGTTTGACCAGCCTGATAGGGTGATTGATGTTAAGTCCTATCGGTGTCAGCCTTGTGAGTGCATCAGTGTAGGTGTTCTTGCTAGGGGCAAGGATTTCAGCCTCTTACTCTGCAGTGTGTCCTCCCCCCGCAGCCTCCTCCGTTAATCTTTTCCATTCAAGATTCAATTTATTGTCCACTGCTGTACTTATTTATCTTACCCAGTGATACTGGACACCTTTGAAAAGTAAAATGAGGGGGAAAAAAAAAATGCCTGGATTTATTCTGCCAAATCACAAGCAGCATCACACACAAACTGGTCTTCTTTGTACAGTAACTAAATAGGCCTATCCCTGTTGTGCCATTATCATGCCATATCAAAAGCTACAGCCTCGTTTGATATTCGTATTTAAAAGAAAAGTGTCAGCTCAGCAGTCTTGTCTTACAAGTACAAGAGGGGTGGTAGTATCAAAGGCGCTCCTTTGTTAGAGAAGAGAAAACCAAATGTGTTTAGCATTCATGAAATCCTATCCTGTGCTTACTTAGGGGATTGCTGCAGGATTTATAAACCATTTGGTCCAAGGCAACAGAAGATTAGTTTTTCCATCGATTTAATCACAGAATTTGACATTTAAAGTTTCAAATGTGCCCGTGCTCTAATGCTATAAAGACAAGAGTTATTGACAGACTCAAGTTGGTTCATAAAAAGTGTGTGTGTGCAAGTGCATGTGAATGTCTGTGTCTGGTTGAATGGAATTACATTTCTTACTTACTTTCCACAAGCTGTCCCTCTCCCCTGGAGATTTGCATCTAAGGTGCTGAAGCAATTTGCCTTGTTTCTCATTCTCTCTTATCGGCACATGAAAAGTTCACTCATCTTCAATGAGTCATGAGAGCGAGCGTCTATTGTAACAAATTTTTCTTTCTTTTCCTCCCTCTTCCTCTTCCTCACAAGAGGCGCAGCTTCACTCCATCAGGCTCTTCTGCCAGGTGAAACCAGGACTGGGTCACAGGAAAATAAGAGGACAGTTGCAGGCCCTGTGTGAGATGATGAAACTAGCTGTATACGCTGTGCTGTCACATGCATTTATTTCCGTCAGTTCACCATGAAAGGCTGACTCTTGAATGGGCTTTGAGTTTGAAATTGGCAGGATGCAGCATCAGCCTCTGCCAATCTGTCCACCTAAATTTAATGCCTCCAGCTATGATAGGATAGGCATTCAATGGATTTAATCAATATGAAGGCATGCATGGATGCACCTCAGCTGGTCAATTACAACCCATCTCAGATTTTATGTCTTTAGAATCATCTATATCCATATCAAGCATTTAGACTATATAATATACCCAGATTTCATCAAACATACAGCTGCCTGGTTCTTGCTGAGAGCTGCTCTGTAACATTTACATAGAGAACATCACTACATTTATATGCATTTTAATCATTTGAAGTCTTGTAATTAGCATCCCCTAAAGATCGCTGGGCCTTGATTCAGATTGGCTGACCTGCTTGGTGAAATATCTCCATGTGCTTGCCTTTGTCCAGCAGATTGTCTGGGGAGATCCCTCTAATTTACACGTCTCTCTCCGGCTGCTTCGATTTCCCGGCCGTGTTGTGTAGTGCCGCTGAGCTCATTAGCTCATGTTGCAGATCAACTAGAATACAGAGCTGCTGTGCTTCACTCTAGGGGGTCGAGGTAATAGAGCAGTAAAATTGGAGGTGCGTTTTTCGCTTAAAGGCAGTAGGTAGGAGGTGCTTTTTTTTCCGGGGAATTTAGACTCCCACCCCATCATTCATCTTTGAATGGGATACACTTTGGACTTGATGGGTCCTTGTTTGGTTTTGTAAAAGGGTGATTATGACACTCACGAGAAACAGAAAACTGCAACGTTTTACTGAGTTAATAAATGAAGAAGGTAGAGATTAAATAACCTCCCTCACAAAATAATAAAGTCACATAAAGCCCCTTTGGAGAATGTGGAACTAAATTGGAGTTTGCTACTCTGCATAAAGCAACAGGGCTGCAGGTGCAGTTTTAACCCAGTTGCTACAGTGTCAGCTGTGTGGCACTGATGTGTAGAGACAGATGGACATCCTGGGAACAAATGAAAAAAAAACAAGAGCTGCTAGGTACAGGAATTACATAGAGTACCTCAGTCTGGTATGTGCTATTCATGCTCATTTCCCTCCCTCAATTACATTAAAAACCAGCATCTCTTCCTTTAGGAGGTGTATATGGAGCATACATATGCACTTGTCCTGTGTATCGCCCATACCTGAAAGTCTCCTTAGTGCCGCATGAGAGAACACACATTCGCAGTGTTAAAAAAGACCTCGTCCCAAATATTCATCATCTTTGCTTCAGCGCATGAAACACAGAGATCTTGCTTTTCTAAATATAGGCCAGAGGAGTTCAGAGTAGAGAGAAGATGTGGAAAGGGGGGGGGGTCATTAGTTCTGCATACATAAGCAGAATCTTTTGTAACGACTATGTGCCAAATCACGCACCTCAGGCGATAGGATAGGCAGCATCAGGGTTTTGTGGTCAATATTGTAAACTGAAAACTGCTAAATATCCTCATAGATCATGTTTATGTGTTATTAATCCCAAAAAAAAGAGTCTCACTCAGGCTTTCTAGCACCTCTTTTATATTTAAAAAACAAATTAAACAAGGCATCCATTCAGAGGCTATTGGAAAAAAAACAAGCCTTTTCTGTGTCCCTCTCACAGCTGCACAGATTTCAGAACGGAATTCAATTTGGTGCAAAGTGATTAGTATGATCAAGCAAACTGTGGGACAAAAATGCAGCAGTCTGGCTAAATCCATGTTAGAAAATAAGTCCAATTATTGTTGAGCTTCGGCTGCCTTTGAACATTTCAGTGACAGTTTGTAGTGCCCGTGGACTTGCAGGGGCTCAATATTGCTCTGAAACAACAAACCAGAAACTGTGATATTGGCCACCTCAAGTTTTTTGAAGTGCTGTTGCAGCGTCTCACTGTTACAAATATCTCTGAGCATGCATCACTTCCATACTGCTTTGTTATCTTTGTGCAGATATGCAGAAACATATTTTGTGGTCCACAAAATGATTTATTTATTTTTGGTGTGGCAAAACATGCTGGAGTTTTCAGAGCTACTTTGCCCTTGGGCTGCAGGAGTGGCTGTAAACTACTGTATTATCTATCCTCTCCTTCTATTTTCACCCCAGGAAGACCAATCAATGGTAATCTTCACCTAAGCAGTGAATTAATGTAGACCGTTGGAGCAGCTTGCTACTCCCAACTACTCAGCATTTTTTTGACACCCAAAGGCAAATCAGAGTGAAATCAATGTTTCCCAGTGAGTCTCCACCTCCAGCTCTGCTGAGGAGGCTTAGAGAATATCGTTTACTTGGTCTTCCGCGAGATAACAAATTTCTTGTTTGATCACCCTGCTCATGTTTAATGAACAGTGTATGGGGTAAATATATTCATATATAACTAACTAACTATGTCTAACTGTAAGAGACCTAACATCGATTTCCTGGCGAAACAGCGGAAGGGTGGTTTGCTTGGAAAGGCTGGGAGTCTTATTAAGATGCGGTTCAGTCCGTCAGAAGACGGTCTTTAGAGTCCTGGGTCCAGCTCCCTAGGTTCTCCAGAGGTTGTCAGCTGCCAGCTGAGGATGCATCAATGACTGACCTATTTCCCCAGAGCTACTACCTGAATTGATTCAATTGGGCCTGATTTTCTTTCCACCATGAACCCTCTCAAACAACCCACACAGCATCCTCGAGAGCTTGTTTCTACTCATCTATCTCCACTTCCACTCTCCACACATTTGCAGACGCAGGACAGACTAGGCAGCAGTGCCACTATGCACTGAAAATGTGAGCAGCAGGTTGACTTTGAATCTGTCTATTTTAAATGTGTCATTTTGAATTTGGGTCAGGGACCGGGAAATTCACTGCCCAGGACACATCTCCAGCAGGGCTCTAACACGCAACGAGGCACACACTCGCCCACGTTGTTAGCCATGACAAATGAGAGACAGATTTATGCCTTAGACATTAGAGCATGTATTGATTTATTTAGCTGAACTGCCGCAGATTACTGCTGCATTATAACTCAGCCATAAAATGCAACATATTGTAGCGTTCTGGATGGAAATGCATGAGTACATATTCTGAGAAGATGATTGTCTGCAAGTGGCTGACGTGTTTTTATTGGTATTTTTTTAATGGAGCAATTTCTTGTCACGTATGCAACATAATACACAATTCAGACCATCAGCCAGTGTATTAGACTGTTTGTTGTGATTTGAAATGGATGCCTGTCTTGTTGTTTTCAGAGCAAAACCCAGATCTTCATCAGAGCAGGTTGTTGCAGTGCTCTCGTTATGTCTGATCCAATTTGAGCTCGACTCTGACTCGATGTGCATGAGGTGGGCTCACAACCAGCTCTGATATTCTCCCTGAAGAGAGAGATGCAGTAGCTACTCAAGATCCTTCACTGCAACAGTGGCAAGATAACTGTCTGGCTGACAGACTGTGTAAAACTAATAGGGATTATTGCCATTCTTCTTCCATGCAGATTTATCCTCTCCCTTATTACGCCCGGGTTTTAAACGGTCCCTTTGACTTTGCCTGAGTCTTATCACACAGATAAAGCAAATGGTTATGCTTGTTTATTTTACACCAATTTGCAGTTACTAGTCATATTCAGGGACACGAAAGAGCACTTGCTATGTGTATCTGTTCTGTTTCAGACTATATCAGGATTTTATGTGTCCTGAAATCGGAAATCTGAAACAGGCTGGTTGCCTGCAGCATGCAAAGTCTTATATAAAAAGGAAGCATATAAAACCGGCCTCGTTCCATCACTTTGGTATTCTATCTGGGGCACAGAAGGATGTCTCACATCTTACTTTTTAGAGAGGACTTGACAGTTTTATTACATAGTAGAAATGCAAGAGCCATAGAGTAAAGTTGTCAGTACTTGCAGATGTTCACCTGAAATGATGAATGGTCAGGTTAGGGATATTCACATTCATGCTATAAATTCCCTTTGTCACGAAATAATAGTCATTCAGAAAATGCAGCAAACGCAAATAACGGGAACTGTCTGTCTTGAGCCAATGTTTATTAATCTGGAGCTAATTCATCTAATTCAATCAACCAACCAACACATTGATACATTAACTGCTGTTATTTCTGGGTGCCATTTTAAAGACAGCATATAATTTCAACTTTAATTTAATGCATTTAACATCTTGCATCTCTCTCTCTTTTTTTTTTTTTTAATTAGATGTAAAACGATTTTCCTATAAATTGTTTATGTACACAGTTTTGCTATTGTAGGGAATTTTTAATTAAAGATCAAATAGAGTTGGAAATTGGTGTAGAGACCCCCCTCTCTTACCATGTGTCGTTTGCGGTGTCCGTCAGTAGTCATTATTTCTGCACAGATGTCTCCATTTCTTTTATTAAGCCACCCAGCCTTCAGTAATGGTGACTTGGGATGGCAGTGGAATACAAAGGAGTGAATCTGAGTGGAGCTCAGTGTGGGTAGACCAGCATTAGGAAAAGGAGTCTAATTTGAGAAGTTGATTATGAGGCCCGTGTCCACCCTCAGTGAACGATCTCATTCATCATAGTGAGCCAGAGTAATGATTAATATGGACCCTCTGCCTGTGTATGCACTCATCAGTGGAGTGTAGTGAGACAAAGCCCCCATCACTGTGTTTTATGCTGTAATAATATCAGCAAAGGACACAGCAGTGTGTTTGGGGTCAACCCATTAATGCCCCTTCCATTTCATACAAATTTCAACTATTTCAGGGTTCGCTTGTCATCATAGTAAATCTCCATCATGGCAGTGTTATGAGTTTGCTCACACTGGTTGCACAGTTGTGAAATGGGACAGATGGGTTCGGCCAGATTTTTCTCCCCATGCAGTCCCCATCTGAGAGGAAAGATTGGCAGACCCAAAATGCTGTCCTTTTCCTGGGTGGGAGGAAGTGAAGCATGAAGGCAAAACAAACAAAAAAAAAACTGGTAGGGGAGGGACGGACTTCTTCCCAAGAGCAGGAGAGGTGAACACACACTGATGTTTGATGACAGTCCCCAAAGAGGTGAGTCACCCTCATTCTCAGATCCTACTCTCCCTCTCTCTCTCCCTGGCATCACCATAATGTCACTTTTGTTTTTCCTCCTGGGGACAAACTTGAAAAATCATTTGGTCTATATCAGGAAGGAAATAAAATACACACATCAATCCATCTTAACCTGTGGAAACAGTAATTGAAAAATTTAAGATGAACAACAAACAAGAGACTTGTGTGGATTTACCCTTTTTTCAGTTAGGTGACATGTCTGTGATGAATTGCCACTTATTAGCCCATAATTTGCTGCATACTATTTGTCTTCATCAGGTAAAAGCCCACAGTTGATTAAAGAACAGCTCCATGGTAAACCTTAGTACCTAAGTATTGTAGTGTTGCCTCTTTGGACCAGTTTCACCCCTGACAACATGCAAAAGGTGGATCTGGAACAGGCAACCTCTGTATATACATACATCCATGGCCCTAAAAAAAAAAAAAAAAAAAAAAAACTAGACCCAAACCTGTCCTGTACCTGCAGCTTTCCCACCAAACCTACCCAATTTTTTAAAGACCCACATATATCTTCTTCGAGGACAAAGTGATATATTTGCCTTGGAGAGGCACAAATTATGGCACAGCACCAGCACAAACCATATCACTCTACCAGCTGATCAGCCATAGCCACACTACCATCAACTACCAGCATGTAACACTACAATATCTCAAAATAATAGAGTATCTGTCTTTCTGGTTAGTACTTCAATGTCACCTTTTTTTCCTCACATTGCCTCAATGAACATGGCTGGCGAACTCAAAACATCTAACAAATTTTTCATTTTTCTGTTAGGAGACAGACTTTCCCTAGATCGTTGGGGATTTAAATAATTCATCTTTTTGCTTTATTTTCATCCATTACTGACCACTAGCTCTCGGCAACTCTGTGTGACACATGAACTCTTCTTCATACAGTGTTGTTGTTACTGCTAGCTGCCAGCACGCACTGAATATTTAGCATCTGCATAGTTACTCTTTAACAACCTATGTCAGTTAAGGAGTAATTGGCATTAGTGAAAATACCCAGTGGTTATACCACACAGTTGTAGTGATACTTATTATTTAGTAAAACAAAAAAAAAAAAGCCTTAAATGAACAGATGAAAAGTGAATGCAGGTGTACCTAGAGAGCAGCAGTCAGACAGTAGTATTAAACTGACTAAATAAGTAAGTTGCTTTTTATTTTAGACAGCTCTTAACTCCCCAGCCTGATTAACAGTGCTAAGCAAATGCAGAGTTTTTTTAGTTCATTTTCTTCATTATTCATCTGTAACACATGGGCTCTAAAATTCTGTAATGCGGTCCTGCGCTTTCTGAGAATAATTAGTCAATCACAATGGAATTAACAGACCTATGTGCATGACTATGTGTGTACCCATGCGTACGTATAAAATGCACAGGTAGCGCGTGCCTCTACATATTCCGCGGTACGCATGGTCCACATATACATGCTGTAGTTGTGCGGTAATCCATGGCCACGCAGGATGCGCGGGCAGCTGAGAAACAGCAATTTCAGATCTCTTGCCTGGGACGAAACAACCGTCTGATAAAGACAGGGACAGTGGCAGCCCTCATCTCACATGTGAAGGCTGACATGTCTGCGTGCTGCCTGTCTGTCAATATTATTGAGAGCCCAGTAATTGGCACATAAAAGCGCATCTCTGCTTCAGTTGGAAAGTGTTCCTCCGTCTTCAAAAGCCTTCCCTCCCTACAGTTCGTTTTTCATTGAAGTGCTTACCTTGCAAAACAGATGTGAAGGGGAAGAAATATTATCCTGAAGCATGCTCTCACTCCGTCTTTAATTCCTTTACACTCGGTTGGACAGATGAAGGGGTTTCTCTACAGTTTTTGTTAAAAAAAAAAAAAAAAAAAAAAAAAAAAAAATTCTATTCAAATTATGTGGTGGCCTTTCAATTCATCACATTCACACACCGGTGGCGGGGGCAAACAACAAGTAAATAATTAAAACATTGAGGACAAATTTTCCAAAGTCAACCCATCTTCTTAATATATTAAGCCTAAATGAGCAGAATTTTAATGAGGATGAGTCACAAGAGGGCTGTGGCCGTCATTATTGTGAAAAATATTCCTCAAAAGCAATCACATTTCATGCTGGCTTACATCAGAATGGCTGTATTAGCCCAGTTTAGCTGCAGATCCAATATCGCCTCAGAACGCACTACAGCTGAGGAATCTGGCTGTTTTTCATATTAACTGTGGTGGGCGGTCAGCTTTATCACCCATAGAATTCCTCTGTGATCAGCAGTTTCCATTTTCATCCTTGAGACTAGAATAACTTCACTCAAAGACACATTTATTTGCAGAGGATGGGCTCTGGCGAGAAAGGAACACAAAACATCAATATGCTTCCAAACAGTTTCACTCTGCATCAGTGCTGGTTGCAGGGAGATGGAGAGTGCAGCTGCACCGGTCCTCATTATATCAGAGGCCATTTCAGATGCTGCCTGTTGTGTCCACTGAGATTCACAAGTGCAAGTTTTGGTGAAGCGCGTGAGCACGGAAACAGGGAGAGTGTGAGCGTAGAGCTGCCTGCAGTTCGCTCTCAACATTTTTGTGCTTCCACATTATACATCCAGTTGACCTCGACTGTACTAATACGGCAGCCAAGGTCAAGGAAGTGCAGCCCATGTATATTAATTCCTACTGCTTGGAATTCATGTACATTTTGGTCTTTCATTTGCTGTTTGTACTTCTCAAAGGGGAAAGGAAGTTCTCAGTTTATGGCTTTGCTTTGCTACTGCCAGTTACAGACAGATCTCCCCCTGGCCCAGCTGACTGTGCATCAAACCATTTATTATAGTCAGTCTGATAATACATCCCTGCGACTGTGCAAGTCTTCCATTGTTCTATTTAGAGTGTGGTTGACAGTCCAGCGCCCGAAACGAAAGCTTCTTTCAAAGAAGATGTGCGATAGGCAAAAAAAAGTGTGGTGGTTTTTACATGGAGGGACCTTTTACGGCACAGTGTATTTATTCCATGCAGTTCCACGGCTCAGGTGGATTTGACTTTGTTTTAGTCTGCTGTGTAAAACCACTTGTTCGGGTTTTGCATTTTTTACAACATGTCATCAAGTTGGCATTTTTCAAATATATGTATCCTCCTTTCAGTGACTCTTTTCTTTCTTAGTGGTTGTTACTTATTCATTTGCTGTCATCTTCACGTTAGCATAAGTTGACATCCTGCTTTTCTTTTGGGGACTGCTCCAAGTAATATGCGATTAAAGTTGGCAGGGACAGTGAAAGCTCTAGAAGCGAATTAGTATCACAGTGGTTATAGAAACTAACAGCTCAGGTTACGTGAGGTGAAGTAAAAAAAAGGTGATCGAAATCAGGGTAAGGACCCAGGTTGCGGCATTTAAAACTGCACGCTGGCTGAGCCACGTTCATTTTACTATAGATGCCCAATCACAAATGGGTTGTGCAGAGCGCACAGGGGGTAATTCAAGGAGCTCAAGAGGAACAAATGGCTCTCATCAGCAGCTGTACTAATAATACCCTCTAACTCAGAGAAACACAGACATTGAGAGAAACAAGAGAATCTAAACCGATGCATGTTGTTGGAGGTAATGGAAAAGTAAACTGTTCCAACAGTACCTGTACACACAAGGCACAAATATTGCCACAGAAGCGGCTTCTATAATCAGCAGACATCGATTTGAAATGGCCTCTGGACACAGCGATAAGTCATGACGGCACAGATCAGCTTTAGCTCTATCTTCTGCCTCATTTGTTCCTGTCTAAACGAGATAGGCCTGCTATCTGTTGGCAGCCGTCCTGCGGTGACACAGCGACAGTGCGAGGGGCTCTTTAGAAGCGTTACCTGTGTGGCACATGTGCAGACTTGTCACTCCACTGTTATCCAGCCAAAACTCCCAGGATGGAGGACAATTAGAGGACAAAGCAGACAGGAGATGGCTTCGCTAGAAGCATGTCAAGACAGCAGGGAGCCACGGTGCGAATTAACTGAGCCGACATGTTAGCTGAGCCTCGGATGCTGTTACCGCGGCTCGACAGGTGGACAGGCAGATAGTCTTCCTCTTGAAAATGTCCCAGTCTCTTTGGAAGTCACAGGGGAAGTGCATAAGACCGAGCAGAATGTTTATCACTGCTGCCTTTCAGCGAGGAGTGCACTCTATAAACCCTCATTGTATCAGGATCCATCTGCGGTGGCCTGCTTGAGAGACGCCCCGCGCAGCACTTGTTTAAATGTGTGTGTGTGTGTGTGTGTGTGTGTGTGTGTGTAATCTAGAGACATTCCTTGGTAAACAAGCCTGCTCCGAGGAGGGTTATTTGCATGCTAAAGCAGAAGAAAGGGAGGAGTAAGAGGGGAGGAGCGAGACACCTGTTGCAACAGTGGCTCGTGGATGTCTATGATGTGCTTTGATTTATGAAGGAAAGCAGTCTGGCTCAGTCTCTCAACACTCCTCCTGAGATTTGACTGCTTTTCACTGACTTTCAAAAGACTTTTTACTGTTTCCTTTCTTTTGGCTGGGTGTAGCGAGCAACAAAGCACAGATAAATCTGAGCAACTAAGGACTCCAAGTATACCCAAGACAAAGTGTGCACCTTCATTGTATCTGTGCTAATCTGCTGATTTCACACGGTTTTAACGTTTTCACTCTGCCAGAGCTGTCCTCTTTTTTTCCCGACCATTTGGCAGAGCTTTGCGTTTTGCTGCTCTCAACTCTACAGGTGAAAACTTTGTGCAACATTAGTACTGAACAGCACTTTTACACTATGTTTTCTTGTGAAGGTTAACATTTACTGTAGAAAACGCTTGTGAAAGCTGTGGCTGGGAGGAGCTGGGAGCTGTTTCTTAATCTGTCAAATCGTGCTGGAGTTTGGTGGTTGAGTATTAATAGCTTGACGAGAAAACTGATATTTTCTGCACCAGCCTGAGTGCAGCAGTCTGGGTTATCAGCTCCAGTAACTGCACGCTGTAGCAGGACCAGACTCAGCAGTTGTGGCAAATCTTCTGATATAATCCACATCTCTGCACAATCTTCTTGCTGCAGGCTGTTCTATTACACTGGAAATGAAGAGTGAGAGAGGTCAGGGCAGTCAAATAAACAATTTTAGGTGGAGAATTTCATTATGTATAGACTGAAGAGAATGGTTTGCTGAGAGATTTGTTTCCTCAACTAACTGCTGCCGGCGGCTGCAGATGGTATCTTTTTGTTTCCCGACCGCAGTAATTAGCAAGGACAAGAACGTTCTTCACTATCGGGGAACCTCAGCTTTTTTCTTTGACTTTTACTTTACATTCTCTGCTCAGTAGGCCCACTGTTCCAAGACCAGAGGTCAAACTAAACAGAACTTTTTGTTAGGCAACTTGTACCGTAGATTGTCTTGTGTTTGCCATCCCTCCTCTTCTTGTTAGCTCCGTAGGCTTTGAAACAGCACTCCCTCGCCACAACAGCTTTTTTCTCTGTGTTTTTCTCAGTGTTTGCAGTGCTATTGCTTTGTTCTTCATCTTTACAGTGTTTTGTGGGTGAGACAGCACATCATACCTAGGAAGATATCACATCTAGTTCAGCTTGATTCTAAATTTCAGCGCTGAGCTACATATTCTCTAACAAGCAGACAGATGTGGACATTCACCAATGCGCTATACTTTATATATATATATATATATATATATATATTTCTGTCAACTGTATGTTTTTCTAACTTCCTCATCAATTATCTAAAAAAAACAGTAAATTATTTCCATGATTAACAAAGAAAAAAGAATCTTGAAAGTGGATTGTTGCTTTAAACCAAAGCAGCTTCATACTTTAATCAGCAGGAGTGTTGGATGTTGGAAATCCCGTTTGGTTTTTGAATAAATCGCACTGTGGATGATGGCTGGTCCATTGCTTAATTCCAGTCCTTTGACTTTTCATTTCAAAATTCTTAGTTGTTTAAATGCAATGCAAAACTAATGCTAACACGGCTATCCTGCTAATTAACAACTTTAAGCATAAACAACAATGGGAAATGTTGTTTGATTGGACCTGCAGAGCCTCAGGGTGTTAGCTGTTAGCATGTTAGCATTTAACTCAGGCTCTTGTTCTCAGTCCCATGGCTGTCGTCTTATCAGCTCATTAATTGATTAGTAATCAAAATAATTTTTTTAAACTAATGAATTAATTGTACGGCATTTTTCAAACTATCAGTTAAAAAGATTGAGACAATAATCAACTGATACGTCAACAATGACATCATCAGTAGCAAGTTCAGCCACGTAGAACCATAATCAGTTTCAACCATTTTCCCCCAGATTTTTTTTTTGTGTGTTTTATTTAGTTTAGCAGTTTGATTAAAAACAACCAATCCCAAAGCCGTGTGTCATCCTTCTGCTTTTGTTTGGAGATCCAGCCAAAATGTCAGCTGTTGTTTACCCAGGACAGCCACATGAAGCTCTGGGTTTACTCTGTGTCTGAATGGAATATGAGATGTAGCCAGAACTGATAGCTACTGTAGTGAAGCAGCCTGTGCTGGATGATGAGTTGTCCCTGTATGGAGAGAGTGGAGGGTGGAGCAGACTGTTAAGGAGACAGGTGTTTACAATATGAATGTGGAGGGGAAGCAAAAGAGCCGTGTGAGCATCCATCAGGAAACGGTGTTTACAGCAGCCTCCTTCTCGGTCAAATCTATTGCCAGTCATCGTTCTGCTTTGTGTATCTCTGTACTTCGCTCTGATGTGCACCACATTATTGGCTAAACACAGATGACTGGGTTCAGAGAACCTGGACTGGATTATGGTACGCTTGAAAATTGACAAACACTAGCGTCCTATTTGTTATAATTATTATTATCATTACCTCTGGGTGACTTCTTCCACTCACATTTGTTAGTCAGATCCTCGCTGAGTGATTGCACATAACGGTCTGGAAAAAAGTATTAATTTGGGATACATCTGTGCTTTCACCAAGAGCAAAATGTGTTTTATTTTGAATTTAATTTCTCAGCTATTGCAAAAGCATGTGTTCCTCTTTTATGTTTTCAACAGCCACACCCTCGTGGTTTTCACGCGAGGACATTCTTCAGCTGGATGACACAGATATAAAAGAAAGATTTAATCCTGAATCACTTAAAAACTTTTTAACCTCTATTTATTGTTTAACCTCAGATATCTGGTTTCATTTTCTCATTCTGTGGGACATTTTTTGTTTGTATCCAGTAAATAATTAGCCTGTCAAAGATGACAGTAGCTCGTAATGAGATATCTGCAGCCACAAACGCGTTGAATAGGACTTTAATAAAATAGGAATTTTTTATTTTACATTTCTGAAACATCAATGCTTAACGTCATTGGTGTCAGTTTTTTTTAGCATTAAACAGACATGGCTCCTGTTTCTTTTTTAAATACAGTCTTTTTCTTTGATATTTATTAATCATGAAATTAGATTTTTTTTTTTTTTTTTTTTTCCTGACATAAAAGATTTTTCACTGAAAGTAGCCTTGATAAATCATAATACAGCGCAGGCACAAGAGGCTTTGTGTAATGCAAGACCATGTATTCATATTGGTTATTCACTTTCTGGCCAAAAGTAAGATCGTGTGAGGAGATTGTTATCACTCTAACGTCTGAGCATTAAATACGAAGCTGTCGTCAGGAGCCAGTTATCTTAGTTTAGCATAAAGCCTGTAAAGATGGGGAAAAGGCTAATCTGCCACCATCACATCCAGGTCAACACATCACAGGACAAACAGTTCCACAACCTTAACTGCATCATTATTATTTTAGCCATGACAGCAAATGTCCTCTGACCTAAGCAAAGTGCTTCTTTTGACCCAAACCCACAATCTTTCCCTGAACATGTCATTTTTATCGCCTCAACCAACCAAACCCAAAACTTAACTGCACATTTATTATCGTAACCATGACAGCAGAAGTCGTCAAGGGTGATAATTCATGAAACCCTCCTATGGGCTGCAACCAGAGCAGATTTTAGGGACAAATGCTTTAACACTACAGCTTGAGCTCTCTTCACCACAGAATAGGCTCGATGCCAGATGGAAATTTGCCTGAGCCTGAT
This sequence comes from Rachycentron canadum, assembly GCA_038496675.1. Taxonomy (NCBI): domain Eukaryota; kingdom Metazoa; phylum Chordata; class Actinopteri; order Carangiformes; family Rachycentridae; genus Rachycentron; species Rachycentron canadum. The sequence goes on from CM076652.1 coordinate 8,831,080, forward strand.
AAAACACTTTGCACTTCAAATCTTAGACTGTGTATATTTTAATTTTCATTCTGTGGCCTCATTCTGAGAAAATGTCTTTCACCAAATTTCAGCGGTTTGTTTTCCATGTTACCTCTGAAGTCATTTCAAAAGAGATTGTAAATTGTTCATGCTCCTGCGCTCAGTAAACTTTACTCCTGTCTGAAAAACACCGCTCAGAGAACAGGTCTGACATTCAAGGCCATTACTGAAACATTTGTCCAAGGGCATTCAGGGAAATGACGAAATCATTAAAATGAAAACAAAATGATAAAAAAATACTTGGGGAAAATGGTTGCACCAAAAGAGTAAATTACAGCCTCTTATCACAAAAAAGGTTGCAATACACAGACTGACAATAACTGATAATGTAAGAGAAGAGCTTTCACGTTCAAGCCCTATTTCCTGGAAGGCATGAAAACAAAGTGCACACCGGCTCATGAGCAGCTACTCTGTCATTGACAAAGGTCCCGGACAGTGGCATGACACATTACATATGATAATCAACCCCTAAAGTTTGTCTATGTCTAGAATTTCATGTGCCCCTGACATTTCCTAACAGAGACACACAGTCTGGGTCATGTCAGTGACTCAAACTTCATTCTCTCTTACTCAGTCATCCTGTGGTTTTAGCTAACATGCCTTACCCTCCCTGCGTCAGAGCATTTGCTGTTATCACACAGCACAGCCCTCGGTGTCACTCAGGGACTCAGACATGCAGGCAGAAAGAGACATAAGTAGATGCATATATTCAAAAGATGATGTCTCCAACCAAGGATCCTATTAATTCTCCCGAGAAATTAGCATTGTCAACCTTGAACCACTGATTTTGAAACTTGTGTAATTCAAATAACCCAAAATAGGTTTTGATAAAGATGATACTATCTAATTGAGAAATATTAAAAGCAATCAAAAGCATTCAGCTTTCCTTTTTCTGAGGGATTTATCTATCTGTCTAGAATAGAAAACGTACTCTGACACGGGGATAATTGAATTGACCACCTTCACCGCCCACTGCTATCCGCCTTCACTTCACACCTCCTCTGTGTCGGTGCAGCGGGTAGTGATTTCTTTGAGCTTCAGAGAGAAAATAGTAAGATGGGAGTGTATTGATCATTCTTCTCGAGAGTGGAGCTTCACAGATCACTGAGTTTCCCAGGCAGCCAACATTTTTGCACTAGAAGGGATGCTCTTCACATCCAGCCTCTGGTTATCTCTGACTGAGAGCAGGGGCTGCTAAGAGGCTTTAGCTTATCATTGTCCAGAATATAAATCACCTTTTATATACCAGTCCTGTTGTGAATAAACAAAACAGGGAGATATGAACCACCGGGCGTCTGCTTCTCTTTTTCTTGCAGCCTCATCACTCCAGCATAATGAAATATGATATGAAATAAAGTTCAAAAACAAAAATGCAGCATTCAAGTAAGCCATCAGTTTCCCGTTGTCCATATAGTGGTAGTCATCCTGCAGTGGAACATAACAAGGCAGGGGCCGAGACACAATCATTAATTATTGACAACCATGCAGGCAAACAGCAAGTGAGTACACTGTCGGTGCAGGTGAGACTTGCAAGAAAAGTTGCACCCTTGATTTCAGTTACTATTTTTAGGGCTTGGTCCCTGTTTTGTTTTGTTTGTTTTTTTTACAGCTAGCAATTTCAGGTTATTAATAATGTCCTGTTCATGTCGAGGTGACACCGATCAGGCAGATCAACAAGGAAAAGTTTACATTTCAGACACTTTAGATTACGTAGCAGTCTATACCACATCATTTAAATGAAAGAGCCTGAGCTCTGCAGCCCACGGTTTGTTTACAAGGTCTAGCCTTCTGCTGACACATACAGTAAAGACCTCTGAGAATATGCAAATGTGTCCAGCGGTCATGTTTACTGAGGCATGCTCATCTTTTTTTCCCCTATTGACAAGGCAGTTTTATTTCTTTCATTAAATCTCCATAACAGTGCATGCAATTGGATGAAAGGGGAAGAACTCTGAAGGACTGTGCCAACAGATATGGTAACACAATCCTTACCTTCTTTTCTGTCCCTTTTCAGCACTTTCTTGAATTAGCAACTTACAATGGGTTCCTAGCCTTAATATTTCAGAAGTGAGCAGCTTGGCAAGGCACCATCTCCCTTTGGGCAGAATATAGAAACCAAATGCAGTGATGTGTCAAAGCGAGTTCCTCTAACAGCCCACTAACAGAGGGATCTGTTTGTGTGTATTTGTGTTAGTAGTGTTAGTGTGTGCGCGCACATATGCAGCCATCTGTGTACATTTTTGGTGTATTTACCATAACTATTCTCGATAGGCAATCATGCAGAATAGCTACAGCGTAGCATTTTTTTTTCCTCACAGCCCATTTCCAGCGGCGATATGCCGTCTTCTACACTGCATGACCTCCTATAGTTTGTTCTCATCTAATTACAGCCCAATTATCTACACTGTGCAGCTGTGATCAGGATGCCACAGAGGAGAATGGAGTCTTGACTTGCTGACACGATTTGTCTGACTATTCTTTAATATGCACCGTATCTTCTGCAGCGTGCGTGTGCTTGTGTATAGAAGCCTGCTTGACGGTAATGGTTCAGTACGTGAAGAGGGCCACGTAGGGTTGCTAGGTCAGATACAGAGATTAATAGCACTAGACTTGGGGGTATTTGTCTGTTTTAATTTTAATTGAGTCTAACAAATGCACAACTGGGGTACTGGTCAACTGTTGATTTGTCAGCTCTAATTTCCATTTTCATCCTCTATGGTTAGTCCAACCATTTAATTCTCACTGTTGTGTCCCAGAGGAAGTGATTATAGTAGATCTCATTATAACAAAAGACAACTACAACAGTAATGATGAGAACTCGCACCCACATCAGACACCTCAACATCAAACCAATTATTTGTATTTTGAAACCATTTCTTCTTTTCTTCTGTCCTTTCTTTCTCGCTATATTTCTTCCTTTCACTTTTGCTTCACCAGCCTGCATCATCTCCATCTTGCCGACAGTCTCGCATATCAGCTCTGTTACACTGAATCTTCTTCCAGGAATCTAAATCACAACACCTCTCAGCCTGGCGAGATAGGGATAGAAGAGATACGACAAGCATGGAAAGAAATAGCAAGGCTGTGCAGTAGAAAACAACCCAAAGATGCCAATTTAGATGTCATTTTGTCTTGTTTTGATGTCCAGCTTGTCTAATAACCACAGAGGGAGGAGACGTAGCAAAGAGCGGTTACTGACTCCAGCACCTTATCGTTCACTAGTCCCTAACAGCTGAATGTGGTGGATCCAGGGATTGGATAAACTGTTAGGTAACAGCAGGTGATTCTTCATCGGGCCACACTGTCTGCTCATTGTTTGGCATGCAGGCAGACGGGCGGGATGTTTCAGAATCCCAGCCCACAGTTCTCCAGCAGAATCCTAATGTACATGCCTCTGCAGCACAAAAGGCAGAAATGAAACAGGAGCTGCCTCCTACAGCACCACTTGGCCTCAGTCAGTCCTTGTATAATCGTGATAAGGTAAACTGCATGTTTTATTCATCACCTTAAAGTTTCTTGTCCACAAAGAAACCGAAATAATACTAACCAAAATCATTTCAAAAAATTCTGTTAATTAACTGAAAGCTGAAGTGTGCGCTGGGCCCCAGAGGTGCAACTGCTGACCTTATTTTTTTGTGCCTTTTCCACAGCAATCCTGTGCCCCTAGTGTGCCACACTGAGGTTGGAAAGCACTAATAAGCATGCTCAATCAAGGGGAAAATTAAGTGTGCACAACAATGCCAAATGGAGTGTTTCACTCCTGTAATGACTATATAAGTCAAGCTGAAATGACATGGCATGTGACTAATGGATAGTGTGATAGTCACAATGCATTTCAATACACTTATCAACCTGAATTGGATTTTCTTCTAGTGCATTTTTCTAAAATTTCAGGATGTGTCTGTTTGTTCAGACAGTGTTGGTGCCCGTCTATGGAAACAATCCATTAGTCGATCTCTTTGTGCATTTACCAGCATTCCTGTCACAATTTATTAAACCCAGACACTTAAGTCGATCACATGCCAAATAAGTTTAAAGGCCCTATCAAGTGGAAATGAATAAAATGAAAAATGCATCATTAGTTTGAGAGTGTGTCCACGACATCGTTAGCCAAATCCACAATGAGATGGAGCAGTAATTTCAATGTATTTAAACATATATTTTACGTCCTTCTTGTTTCACCTGTCTCACAAGAAGGGTTGACAATCATTCATTATTCATTAGCTAGATTTCTAGCTCAACTGCCTGTTGGGAAGATGAAGACGAAAGTAATGTGTAGGAGACCTAATAATATTAGAAGAGAGAAACTGACGTGGCCATCTGAGGTATTTTCCTGACAGAAGTCACAAGGTTCAATTTATCCCATGTGGTGTCTCTAAACTAAGAACCATTATTTTTATCTATCCCTTCAACTTTCCTAATCGCATCATAATTACTCCTCCTTTCCTTTAAGCAGTCAGTGTGTGAGCTACGACCCAAACACCCAGCCTGCAGCAAGAGATGCCATCTCAAATTGGATTTGGAAAAACCCTAAGAGAATATATTGTTCAGGTGGTGACGAATACAGAGGGAGCTTTCCCTATATACTGCGGGGGCTTTTTAGCTGAGTTCATTTCAGGATAGATATGTTAAAACGCTCTCTCTCTCTCACTTTGTCTCTGCATCCCCTTCCTCAGTCACACCCTATCTCCTTCCATGGGGAGACTTGACTCTGCAGATTTTCAATTAGCCAGGCCAAAGTTGTCTTCATTAATTACACTACATTAAGATGATGCAGAAGGATTTTAACAGGAAAATTATGCAAGAGAATTATGCAAGGGTCCCCGGAGTGGACCTTTTTTTTTTTTTTATTCTCCTGTTGCTTGGCTGAATGTCCCTCATGTTGCACTTAGTTGGAGCTTTTGCTAAATATCAGAAGTATGACTATGCCTAAGCTGGGTTTTACAGCTGCCTGGTTCTTAATGTCAATCCATGAAACATCACTTCAGACCAAGTGGCTCCTCGCTCAGTCCAGTTCATAACATAGCCACCATGTTTGAAATTATGTTGTATGATTGTATCTAGTTTCTCACATAAATCACTGACTTTCCAGGCAATTGATGGTGCGAGATTCTGACACCTCCTGTTTGAACACACACAGTTGCCTCAGCCCTTGTGATTATTTAATTGCAGGTTCAAGGTGAGCTTCGCGCTCTGCAGCTTTTTTTTTTTTTTTTTTTCAGTCCTGACCTGAATGTAGAGCAGCCTTATGTTTTTTTCCCCCTCTTATTCATGACACCCCACTGTGAAGAGGCTCTTTCGCTTCTCTAGACTCTCCTTCTTTTTAAAAGAAAAAAAAAAGAGAGAGAGGGGGAAAAATTCTTTCAACAGCCGAGCAGTTCTCTGCTTTGCTTCCTTATGGGTTTTAATTAAAATTACAGCATGGATCAACAGCCAAGTACACTCTAATGAAGACGAAGATGGGACGGGGAAGTAAACAGGCTAGACAGCTCTCATCAGACAGATAACGACTCCCATAAAACAATTTCCATGACTCCAACAATATGGGCATCTCTCTCTCTCTCTCATTCGCTCTTTCTCTCTCTCTCTCTCTCTCTTGATTCTCCATCTCTCCCTCTCTCCCTCCCTCCCTCCCTCCCTCCCTGTAAAGCAGCGAGATGCTGATTATGTTGAGCAACACGTGCTGGGACAGCACCAATTACCCTGATGTGCCTTTTCATGTTTGCACATTGTTGAGC